>JAZEWU010000034.1:3243098-3271680 GCA_036362915.1 Geotria australis
TTAATTGGCCAATAACATCATAATATATAGGACGCAGTGTGCGGCAATATGTTGGCACCGGCAAACCGCCTGGCTGCCTTCTCCACCTCTCTGCGGTTTCCTCGCACCTGTGAGTCGTTCTCCGAATTAATACCTTCTAAATTGAATGAAAATGTGCGTGTTATAAATAGCATTTATTGTTACTATAAAGTGTGATTAACATGCAGTGCTGTGATGGACTGGCGTCCCATCCCAGGTATAGCCCTGCCTTGAGCCCTGTGTGTCGGGATAGGCTCCGGCTCACCGCAACCCTGCACAGGATTAAGCGGTTTCTGACAATGAATGAAAAGGATGAATGACGATGCAAGCACATGTCAATACTGGACATATCGATATGGTCACCTGCTATTTCTGTTGGCTGCATTGGCTACGTTATATGAAGGCTTGAGATGGATTTTCAAGAAATGTGAAGGGATATCCTACATAATTACACCAACCGAAAGGCCTGTTATATTCTTGGATGATGATTATACGGTCGTGGGCTACAATTAACAACGTGATTATTAACGTTTACGCATGCAACGTGGGGTTTGTATGAAAGGATGCAAGCAAACGTGACCGTGAATAACGCATGTATTCGTGGGTGTAGTGTTAGCTGATTGTAGACCGTCGTCATCAGCGAAGATCAATCTACTGCTGGATGAATGTCTTTAAGCAAGCTGTCGCCTGTCTCTCGTAATCCTGCGACGTAGTGGTGTATTAATATAGACCGTAACACGCGTATTAAAATACAAATGTCCACTCTAACACACTCAACACGTGTGTCGCTAACACCGTCATAAAACTGAAAAATATATAGCGAGTTGACGTTTCGAGCAATGGCCCTTATTTAGATCAGTTAAGCAATGGCAGGAATATCGATTGACTTGCCCGTGCAGTTTGTGAGCATACCTCTTTACACTGTGATTCCTTAGCCCTGCACATGTACAGTACTGTATACATATATTTGCCTAATATTATCTCGAGTATAAAACATACGCGTGGCCTGAAACGTAAGCACACTATATATATATTTCTGCTCTAAGGCTGTGCTAATGAGATAATTTGTACGTGTACTGCCAACAATAACTTTATATTAATTTATCAATACTATAATATTGTATGTGTTATTTGATTAAAAACACAATAAAACACACATTAAAACACAATAAAACACAATAAATCAGCTCTATTGCAATATAATGGGCGTATATACAGTAAACAGGACTGTTTTATTTTATATTTTACCTACAATTGAATTCGGCATACATATACGTAATGGAAAAATCAACGAATTGCTATGGCACACAATAAATACCTTATATGACAAGGACACATTTGTTGTGTAGAATCAATACTTTATTTCAATTACAAATACGTAAGATGGAAATGTAGTGGATTTCCAATTTTTAATTATATTAATGGTAAATGTAAAGGTGCAGTGCTGAAATTTCTTGTTCACTCCACTATGTCAAATAATATATAAATAATAACGGCTATCGCACACATACATATGGAAAATTACAATTATCCTTATATATGCCTCCCACATGCAAGATCTTTGTGAAAAGGCTTAAGACTCAAAAGAGGCTTGCCTATTTTAACATATCGTATAACATTACATTACGCATGAAAATGTATGAATTATATATATAGTACCTATTGAATATCAATGCTAACACCAGGGCGACTATATCTTGAAGTCAGGCAAATAACAGGGAACATGTTCGAACAAAAACAATTATTTAAAAGGAATTGCCCAACATCCCAACGCAAAGGAACCTCGAGAGTCATTGACACGTTTTCTGGAGACATAAATGAGCTTGTTAACATTGTACTGATGTCGGTTTTCACGGCTCGCTGAATGAGAATTGCTTTCCAGAGCTGTTCGTTCGGGATAGCCGTGTCGAGGGCTACCCCTCTCTCCTTCACGACGTTTCGCCTCCCACGTTGGAAGCATCATCAGGAGCCTGAAGATAAACCATCATTTTTTTAAGTCGAATTTGGAACTCCTAAAGTTCTGGGACAAATTGGATCTCTCGTTTTTGCAATATCTCTTGTTTTTGTTTAACCTACGACTTGCGTTATATCTGGGGGCTTTGAAGGGTTTAAACCTACATCTGCATGCGTCCGGTCAGGGACGCGACACAAATACTGAGGCGCGGAGCCGAGCTCTTTCAAAAAGCCTTATGGAAGAGGTGTTGTTTAAGTAGTCGCTTCAATGTCGCGGTTGTGGTGGTCTGTTGGAGATACAGAGGGAGGCTGTATCAGGTTGCGCGGGCGGATTTGGAGAAGCAGCGGTCGGCGTTTTTAAAAAATAATTCCCACTAAGAATCTCACGTTCCGTATCTCGCTGGTCTCTCCGCAGAAGACGTTCACGCAGTCGTGTGAAGCAGACGTTACGGGAGAGATGCACTCCCTGCACTATTCCGGCAGTGCTGCACTGCGGCTCGCTTCGGCTGGACCACTATGCTGGGACCCCGTGTGCGGTGCTTCCTGTGGCTACGGGGAGCCCCTGTTGGAGCACCGGGAAGCGGGCTTGTTTGGCGGGCAGCCCGGAGCCCTGCACTGGCCTCGGAGGACGCTGGATGCCTTAGACTCGGTGGGCAGTGTTCTGGCTCACAGGTGAGCAGGGCTCCTTACACGTGCGTGCTGTGGGGAAGGTACGACACTTTGGCCGGATATCAGCCGCAACTGTATTTCTAAAGACGCACACGGTCTACTCTACACGAGTCTGAGATGTTTGTCTTCCCGTTCAATGGAGCATGAGACAATGTTCATTCCAACTGGTTAAGGAAGTTACACATTCCTATTGTAGGGGTCAGAAACTTCATAACATAACCACCGGTGACTTTAAACAAAGTGTAATTTTATCGACCCCGGAGTGATGATGGGCTGAATTATCATCCGATTCTCGATCTCAAATCTTTGCTCTGCAGTATAAAATGATGTGGCCGTAAAGTATTCCACTGGGTGAATATCGATACAGTATCAATATCATTGGTACCAAACTCCAAATCGTGTATATACATGTTCGCGTCCCATCATGGGTATAGCCCTGCCTTGCGCCCTTTGTCTGCCGGGATAGGCTTCCGGCTCACCACACCCCTGTACAGGATTAAGCGGTTTCTGACAATGAATGAATGAACGATCTTTACTTAGTGCCGTGTGTGACTGGCCGTTTGTCGTATTGAACCTGCGGCTTCAGACACCGTGCAGGCACGTGGGTTACTGGTGAGAGCTCCCCGCTCCCCCCACAGCCAAGTGGTACCCACCGCGTCCTCACGTTACCCTGGCAACACATCCACACCCTTAACCAATGAGCGAGCGGGATCACCCCCCACCCATTCCACGCCGCGCGTTACCGGGGCAACGCCGCGGCAACCAATGAGCGTGCGGCGCGTCTGCCCCCTCCCCTCGCGTTACCGGGGGCGACGGCTCCCGACCAATGGGCGCGCGGTATCGCGCACCACGTGACGGGAACGGCGGCACGAAAGGGTGGCAGCAACATGGCGGCATGGAGAAGGGAACGGGCAGTGGTGCTGCGGCCTCACTGAACGCAGCGGGACGCGCTTCACAGGGGCTGCCCGGGTTGCCCCGGGCGGTCGGGGCGGGTGTGCGGCAGGGAGGGACACTGAGAGGGAGGTAGACGAGACAGGTGAGCTAGCGAGGGGGGAGGGAGCCATGGCCGGCCGAGCGGAGTCACGGGGCGAGGAGGAGAAGCGGCTGCAAGGGCGGTCGGAGCAGCAGGAGGAGGAGGGTGGTGGAGATGGAGGGAGCAGCTGGGACGGGAGCGACTCTGGTTCCTGGTTCAGCGAGTCCGAGTAAGCTTCGGCTAGGGTTTGCACAGCGTGGAGCAGTGGCCTTTAGTGTTGACGTGATTGTGGCGGCTGCAGTGGCTGGGTAGCGCGGTGGTAACATCCGCGCTTCACAGAAAGAATGGTCTTGCCTGACGTGGTTCGATTACCGCCTCGGGCGCCTTTCTGTGTGGAGTGCGTGTGTTCTCCCCTTCGAAATTGAATGATTACGTGCGCGTTATTATGAGGAAGAGCAGGATTGGAGGTGGAGGCGGTTGGCTCTTTCATCAGCGAGTAAAGGGGGGAGAGATTTGTTCCCGGTGGATAAATATGGTTAGTGTTAGATACAGTATTTATAAAATGTATAACATCAGGAGAAGCATGAGGCGCTTAAGAAGAACAAGTGGGTGGAGATCGGAGCTGCAGCTGGGACGGGAGCTTCACTCCCAGAGTGATGGGGGAGCTGTTCCGGGCAGATGGATATGTTGAGTGTTAGTTTCACAATAACAGCTGCCCCAACAGCAGCAGCTATACGAGTACGCTACGCATGCAAAGATGACACGTTTGTGTGTTTTGGCGTTGGCCTGTGATACCAGCGAACGTATGAGGGAATGTATTAACTCATATTGTACTGTAGTTATTTGTTTTGCTTTAACCTGAAGAACAGTATAGCAAACAGTACTTCAGCAGCCAGCTCATTTTAAAATGCCTTGTACTGCCTCCTGCAGACATCGCAATATCCTGTATGTATACTGCATCAAATATGACACACAAGTGTTGGTGCATTAAACATCCAGCCTGTTTGGCTCTAATTGAACCCGTTTATGTGAAATCTTAACATCAGTTTAGGGTCAGTTGATGCAACACGTCTGACTGATTCTTTAACCTGCATACCAGAGAAAACTATCGAGAAATAATTCACAACAAAATCCCATTAAGAACAAATTTTAATTTGTGTATGTTTACTGTTTAAAATATACTTGCATATATAATTCCACAAATGCTGGTACGCAAGCAATCCTTACATTAAGGAGAGGGATGATTAAGATGCAGCAGTCCATTTGCAAGGCCTTTTCTGGGATATAAAGCAGGCATTACAATTCATTTCCACGAAGTTTGCTTAATAGACGACTATATTTGCGGATTTTTAATCGTGTTGAATGAATGGATGATGAAGGCCCCTTCCTTTGTGGTAGCCAGGTCCAATTCCCCTAATAGCTGAAGTCACCATAGCAACTCGTAGCATTGCAGGGGTCGAGGTTGGAGTGACCCAGGCTACATGTTTCGTATCTTTCTGCATTGGTTATAACAAGCCATCAAACAGTTATCACTTGTAAATCCTAAGAAATGAAAACACTTTGGGCCCTATTACCATCTTGATTTGATCCTATTATTTGGATCAATCTGACCTGACATGTATACAGATGACATTTACGCTAGTGATGGTTCAGTGTCTAAGTCTGTACTGATGTAGGTTTTCACGGCTTGATTCATGAAGGTAGCTCTTCAGAGCTGTTGTTCGGGATAGCCTTGTAGAGCGCTCTCCCTCGCGATGTTTCGCCTCTGACGTTGAATGATGCTTCCAGTGTGGGAGGCAACAGCGTCGTGAGGGAGAGCGCTTGACACGGCTTTCCCGAAAGAACAGCTCTGAAGAACAACCATCAGTGTCTGAGTCTGTCCCTGCACCGTGCTGTGTGTCCATGCCAGCGAGCTGGAACCGGAGTGGCTGGATGAGGTGCAGCCCAACGGGGAGCTCTTCTACCTGGAGCTGAGCGAGGGTGAGGAGGTGGCCGCCCTGGCACAGGAGGAGGATGAGGCCGGCAGTGCCGTGCCCCAGACTGGTGGAGCACCCGGCCAGGATGCCACACGGCGCAAGCACGGGGGACCCAAGCTGAGAAAGTTGGCAGAAATCCTGCGCAGGTGACAGGCTTTTTATTGTTATTGTTTTTAACGCTTTCCAGCAAAGGTTGCAAGCATTTATGTGTTAGATGTCTCGATGTAACATGTGGTCGCAATAACTTTCAGAAAAATTATACAATATTAACAAAACTTTAGTGTCATTTTTTTTGCTTTTAGGAACTTATCCCTTAGAAATCCATCCAGATTGGTCAAAGGATTGCCCATGACCTTTCCAGCGGAGCCGCTTTCGGATCTCCGTTCTCTCTACGGATGTACTCATTTCTTGGCACCTGGCACGAGCCCTCACGCTATTGTCACTCATTAAATACTCTTCCAACGAAACAACGTGCAGTTATTAAGATCCTTGTCGGGGTGTTCTAGGAGGAAGGTGACCCGGCGAGAGCCTCCGTCTGACCGGGCGGGTGGCGAACAAAAAGGTCATCCCGGCGAGTGGGAGAGCGCGACCCCAGGACCCCGCGGCGACCCTGCCTTAACCAAGGCACCTGGCGACGGACGGGACGGAGGCGACAACGCTCTTCCTCCGCTGGCGGCTCGCTTGCGCTTCCGCGACGTGACCGTCTACGTGAACCCCCTGCGCCGGGCAGCGGGTGAGCGTGACGTCCGCCCGGGGGGGCAGGCCCCCCTGCTCGAGTCGCTCCTCGGGATCATGCATCGCGCAAGGGGAAGGGAAGGACGCGAAGCGCGGAGCGGCAGGAAAGGTCGGCCGGAGGACTCTGCGATTTCCGACGAGAAGATCTCCGTGCACGGCCTCGTCCACGGAGGAGCGGCTATGGAGAGCGGGAAGATTTTCATAGGTACCGTACTCGCATTGACAGGGTTGTACTTGTCGGTATTTCTGTGTCATGTGTTGGAATATCAAGTTATTTATGTAATCCCTTATTTGACTATTCAAATAATACGACTATATTTGGAAAAAACCTAAGTTTACATGTGTGCCACTGGACGGAGATGGCCGATGCTTGGGACGTCATCAGCATCATCAGCTGCATCACGCTAGGCGTGGCTTTTTGGGGGTTTCCTGCCTTTAGGGTACAGGAGAAGGTGGCGTGCTACAGTGCATGTTTAGCATGTATTTGGTTTACGTGGTTTTATAATGGATAATTGAAAACTGATTTTGTTGTACATTTGGCATGTGTGCGTTGAGCTAAAGTTTACAGTCATGTGAATGTAATTTTGTATAGTTGTCAAAAAAAACGTACACAATGCTGCAGTGCTGGAAAACAATAAAACTGTGAAGACTAAAACAATGTGGTTTGTTTTAGTGTCCATACCAGATTTACAATTTAATATGATCATGCAGTCACGATATTTCAACATAGTGATGGAGTGTTATGAATGCCATAGTGGACAGTGTTTTCTGGCAAAGACCTTGCAGAGAATTTTTCAGTTCTAGCAGCACTTGTCTGTGCTCTACTACCCAACCTCTGCAGCTCAAAAGACCTTGCGGAGTTCAATGAAAATGCAAGGGGCTGTGTAAGAAAATGGGAAACTGTAATTTAACATCGCGCTTCGAAGAATCGCAAAGAAGAAGAAGCAGCACAGTTATTGGTTTCTGTATAGCCTTCATCACGTTCAAATGCAGACATCTGCTTCCATTACTGAAGTAAAGCTCACAACATGGTGTCAAAGAATGACACCACTTTCAAGGCTCAGGAGACCTTTATGCTTTCACAAGATTGCTCTGAAGAGTGGAACATGCGAATGATTGCAGACATACAATGTGAAAATGGTCTGCCAATTGAAAACTTGTGTTAATGGACATTAACATTGCTAAATATTTCCATGTATTTCTGTCCTGTACATTTGTGGTGTTGGTGTGATAGGTGACTCTCTGGTGGCGGTGAACGATGTTGACGTGACGACCGAAAACATTGAGAGGGTCCTTTCTTGCATCCCCGGTCCCATGAAGGTACTGTCAGTTGGAGCCGTCATCCACTTTTCCACCCATCCTTATTCCGACAATGGTGATTAAATGGACACTAGAATAACAGGAACGCTTGTATTTTGGCGATGTTACACAGGCCATGTGTGCCAGTGTCACGTCATGGTCAAAATATTCCGTATTGGAAAAATTGCTTGTAAATTACCTAATTGGGTAAATTCACATAGCAACACTGCCCCGTACTACCAAACTCTGCTCATCTCTGAAACAGTACATCTCTGATAGCCTCGTGCTAAAAGGGTTGTGGAAATACCAAATATACGAATTATAATTGTCATTTGTTTACTGAATACCAACAGGAGAGACTACCATGCTGTTACAGAGAATATTTTCAACTTACATGATGCAGAAAATACGAGGTTTTTACATGATGCATTTAAGTTTCCCTTCTCGTTAGCAACTTAGCAAATTTTGTGGTAAGAGACGGTCAAAATTACACCCCATGTAGCTTTTGGCGATCGCGTGATGTCGACAAGCTCTTGTAATGCATATTAATGCCAACTGTTTTTCTCATACATCAACATTGTTATATTTAAATTTCTGAAGCGTGGAGGCCCATTAGCAGAATTGCTCTCTCGGCTTGGGATGTTGTGTAAAATTGCAAGACATCCAGTGCTGTGCACGCTCTTGGCTTGTCGCTGTCTGCATTATATATGTTTTGAACCAGGACGAAAAAAGACCTTTCCTTGTGTTTCCCCACTCATGCCTGAAGCAGCATGTCAAGCCTGAATGCTGGTTTCCTGAAAAACTGTCACGTCTACGTGCTTTGTGATGGTAATTGGCAGTTTCGCCTGCCGTCCGATTACGCCGGGCAATGGTTTAAATGAGAGATGCATTGAAAGACTCGGGATGAAGTTTTACCGTGCGTCATGTGCGAGCCAAATCCTATTTTGAATTGTGTAAATTGAGCACAGTTACCACCTTTAAGAAGCGGCACTCGAGAATAATTCAACTACCGACGAGCATTACTTGCAGTGGTGTGTTAAAACACTGTGCTATATTCCAACATGTACTTTTGCACTTATGACCTGCCTGGTTTGTCTATTTTCGAAAACAAACCATTAAAAGTTTTTAATTCTGAAACTGCACAAGACGGCACTTGTGTTGTACGTCATACTTTCTGAAAAATCTTTGTCACAAAATACAAAAAGGCTATTGTGTAAATATAATTTTACGTCCACCCGTGACATTACTCCTTAACAGCATAAACATAAGACTTTAGCATCAATGTCCATGGTGATTTCATTTCGCTATTTCATTCAACCACCGCTGAGAACTGAGCGCTGCAGCCGTTACCGCTGTAACCTGGCTCGGCCATGTACGCATAAGCGAGAAGAATAATCTCCATTGCTTGCGCAGGTCAGGCTGACAATGGAGGTGGAGGGCGGTGGGAGCTCCGGCCACAGGAGAGCGGTGGGGCACCAGGAGGGTAGCGCCATCTACTCGCACTCGGGCCTCGTCAGGCTGCTGAGCGGGGACCACACGGCGGACCTGCACGCTCGTCTCTCCTCACACCCCCACGCCGTCATGTACCTCAGCCTGCGCCTCGACTCCGAGTCCGCCTGCGAGGAGGTCAGGCCGTTGCTTCGCGTCACCGCGTTGACTTAGCCCGGGGGGGAGGCGTGCGCTTGAAATACGGCCCCACTTTGGAGGCAAGAGTTGGAGCATCACACACGTTTGTGAATTTTTCAAAAGCCCGCTGAGCTTTGCGGCGGCGGAGGAGATGCTATGTTCGGCTATGATGTCTTGATAAATTGTTCCACGTCCTGCGAGGACCTTGAAGATCTGAAGAGACTCCAAACACGTGAAACCTCAGACATCTTTTTGCCGAACAACTCACAGTCTAACCTGAAAGCCCATTGGGGAGCTAGACTGATTGATATATGTTCGATGAAGGCACTATAAGGCCGCTAACCTACATTACCCGTTGCTTAGTGACAGACAGTTAAAACACGTACTCGGCGATTTCTATTTTTTGTTGTCTAAACGTGAGACGAGGCGGCCTTTAATTTAAACCTTTGTGGCGCAACCGCGCGGAGCCGCGGAGCGCCAGCACGCACGGCTCACTTATCGCCGTCAAGCCGCGCAAAGTTCATTCGGTCGTTTGTCCCGCGTCCAAACAAGAGCGGCTGACGTAAATGTGCTTCTCTACCAAGACGGACGATGCTCGGAGCGCATAGCTCTCGCTTTTTGTTTGCTGCGCGGGCAGCGATGCCACACTGCCACAATGACGCGTCGAGAGCGATGCGGGCCGTGTTTGCCGATATGTGTCGCGATCATTGTTTCTGTTGGCAATGCAAATTCCGCCGTCAATACGGGCCGATTGCCCGTTTTTACATCGGCTAGGATGCAAGCGCCGAGTCGTTGACATATTTTGGCCAAACACACTTGGCTTGATAGTCCTCCAGCATTTTTAAATGATGATGGCAGAGTAAACAAGCAGGTGTTTGGGTTACCTAGAAACTACTACTGATAACAAAAAGCTTTCAAGGCGGCTCCGATTCTTTGAGCTTTAGAAAAACGATTCATCCGTGTCTGTGTGTATATCCTCTGCTCCGTGAATGCCGACATGTTTGCTTTTGAAACGCTTGCCGTGTTTTCTTCAATTGGACCTCCATGGCAAACATGTCCGCTTACATGCGAGCCCTGTTACTGCGGCCACGTTTCCATGGGTGAGCCTGCCTCTGTCACCCTTCGTGCGTAGCAGTGCCCGGGATACCTTTGTGACATCGTACGCAGTCTAATATTTTACATAAGCATTGCACATGTGGTGGTGGATATGAAACACTGACTATATTTCCCCAAGGACCACATTTCATTTTACTTGGAGCCACATCGAAAGTAAACTAATATTCGGTGGCATAGCTATGGAGTGTCCAGTAGTCTGCAACTGCAACGGAGCCCACAAGCCAGAGGGGAAAAGGGACCGGACTATTTCATTTCATGCACCGGTGACCTTACCAAGCAAGCTATGCTACTGCTTAAATCGCAAGCGTGCACGTGTTTTATAGGAATGATATCCATGCCTTGAGTGACTATGCCATCTGGCAAGGCTGTGTTGGATGTCTGTTCAATTCCCAACTGTTGCGACATCACTCGTCTCGCTTTCTGTGCCGTTTTATTGGATCAGAATGGGGAGCGGTGAATGCGTTTCTCCGTGCCGGGCTGTCGGCGGCCGGTTGCGCGACGGCTGAAAGGCCGCGTCTCATCAGCGTGCGCTTTACTCCGTATTATTTGCCGTTCATTTATACCCCTTGTGTGTTCTCCTTTATCCTCCCACTCTCCTTCACGGCGAGGCAGCAGCTCTGGGTGGGCCGCGGCAGTGGGGCAATCGGGCGAGTAGGCGTGCGGGATAGAGGGTCGTTGAGTCGGTGGGGAGCCGGAGCCACAACGTGTGCTGTTTAGGATGGGAAGAGGGACGAGCTCTTTCGTTTGTGTTTTGTTGAAGCATAAACTTTCGACGGGGCGATTGAAACCGCGCAAAGTAAAAATGGGCCGTCGTGTTCTCAGACACCTCTCGGCGCAGGGCGCTTCAAGGGGCGAGTCTCGGCGGTTGTGGAAAGCTCCCGGGCTGGGTTACAAAAGCGCCTGTGCTCTGAGCGGCGTAGGGGCCAGGCTCTCCAGCGCTAATTGCCTCGGGGTGCTGTGTCCACTGCGCGGAACCCTTTGTGCCCGGGTAGCAGGGGTTAGCCTCGCTTTGCACTTGTGCCGCCCCTGTAGGGCGTTTAAAATTAAAAAATTCTAGGTGAGGGCACAGACTTTCAGCGCCAATCCCACAGTCATGGAAATAACAGATGCATCCTCGCTCAAAGTAAAAGGTAGTGCTTGCACAACGTTAGTGGTTCACTTACAATACACAATTCGATTGAAAGAAACCACACGTAAACCGCAAAAATAAATGTTAATTGTTTTACATCCAGGGATGTGTTGTTTCAGAAAGCTCTCGCGTGGTTAAAATATATTTCCTCAAAGTCGATTTTTGATGGGCAGTGAAACTCATGGGTTGGGCTTTGGCGATGTAAGTGTTTCTGAACCATACCTCATGCCTCATTTTAATGTGTTTTACTGAAATAATACGTTGACTTAAAAATCTATGCAGCCTAATTATATTGGGTGCGTGCTGTGCTGCCACTCATGCTGTGTGCAGGAGGACATTATCTACTCATTTCCACGGAGGGGACCAGCGGCGAAACTGATCGCGGTTCGAGGCATATTCCTCACGCTATGTGACATGCTGCCCCGGGTCATGGGCGACTCTGTCCGCAGGTGAGGTCACACGAGGACACCGGATGACTGAGGGGTCAGGACACTTGGATCCTGGGTAGGGATAACAAGAGGTCGTTGGATTACTTGGGGGTCAAGAGCACAGAGCCACCAGTGCTTACATCCTAGGACTGGATCTGGGTTTCAGCCACCCGCAATTAAGCCAGAGTCTATTGCGTCAAATGGTCTTGACACAGTCGCCGGTGACTGCAAGAGATAGTCACCGTATTAATTTTGGTTGTTCATTAAATATTGAATATTCCATCCCCAAGGGTTATTTTGGTTTAATTGGCATACAATGAGAAATCTTTACTGGGCATGACAAGGTCTGTGCCTTGTGTGGATAAGAGACCATTTTTGTGATATCATAATTTCCGTGACGTCATCTTCCGCAGCTGTTGATGAATGGAGATGTCTTTTTATGACATTGAAAAGTTACGGGAAAAAAACAAAAGGAGAATTAAGAATATTAGGGGTCACTTAGAGGGCAGGGAGGAGAGGCCACGTGGACCTCTGGTGCTGTGATGTGTAACGTGTTTTGATTGGCTCAGACACACTGATTACCCCCATCGTTATGGTTCTGTATGCTTGAGTGGCCTTGATGCACCACGTCCTTATGGTGTCTGTATGCTCGAGTGGCCTAGATGCACCGATGACTCCCACCTTTGTCTCGGTTGTTTTAAGCAGCCTCATGAGATAACACACTTGCTAGTAAAACAGGAGCCAGTGTTGTTTGTGACAATGGTATTTGGTCTTCAAAGCGGCTATGGCTCCACGTGTTTATAGTTCCACACTTGTGGAACGACTGCTGGAAAAACAAATGCATGGTTTATAAGGCACATTGGCAGTGAAGGCACTTAGCCTGTGCCATTAATTTCAACATGGTGTCTTAGTTTGGAGACTTCTGCATTAAGGACCCAATTTTATTTTTACAAATGTAACCAAACGTTCTGTGTTATTTTGCTCTTGCATTTTACATTTTGTTATGCAGTGGCATAACGCATAATATGCAGTGGCTTGAGGTGGTTGTATATTATTATTATTTGGTTTGAATTAGTGCCATGAAAGCTAGCAAAGGTGTAGAATAATTGTGTGAAAATCTGCAGAGTGCTTCAACAAAACTTGTGCCAAAAAATACTGAGATGTTGGATTTATTTGGGTTACACCACATTGCAGACCCATTTATGACACTTACGGAGCAGCCTTGATTCATTTGAACTTCGTGAGGCCCCTTTTACACAGTGCCACAATGTGATCAGATGTTTGACTTCACCGTCAAGTATTGCCTTCTGTAATTTGGAGAACATTATTGAAAAAGAGCTTAGTATTGTCACACTGGAAGTTAAGCTTGCGTGATGCCGTGCTCAAAACTACATTGAGTAAACCTGTTACTGTCAGGGCTTGTGTTCATATTAAGTGATACAGCATCTTCTGTGCAGTGCTATCCTGCGTCTCTAGCTCAGTGGCTTGTGTAATGCATACATGAAAGATGCCTTTTCCTGAATTCCAATGCGTTGGGAGCTTGGGAGCTGAAAGGCGGCTGTTGTCGATTTCTGGTGTGGTGTGGCATGCCTTGATTTTTAATCCTCTGGACTAATGCGGTGCTGCCAGTTACAGATGCTTTGTGCTGGAAAGAGAGTCCCTTTATATTTCCCTTTCTATTGGCTGCCAGTATTAGCATCATTCAGTGTGAAAATGCCAGCAGTGGGACTTTGCCTCATTGGTGAAAAGAAAATGTGTCTACTGATCCGGGGATTAGGCTGTGTGCTAAGCTTTCACACAGGAGCTTGTATTATTGAGTGAGTATTCATTTACTGGTATTAAAGTATATAACAGTCTGATTTTTTCTCTCCAAAGATCCCTTTTAAGTTTAACACTATAATAGCCTCTTTACACATCGGCTAAACCAATATTTAACAATTTAATAACAATCCATAGTCTAGCTCTTTTTATGAGTTCGGTCACGTAAAAATTGACAAGTGTCGTAAACCCGCCTCCTCCCGACACAGCCAATCAGTAAAGGGTTGTCACGTGGAGGCGGGCTTACGACATGTAAAAAGAGCTAGACTATGGATAACATTGGTCACGGATGCCTTCGTGTTAAATTTAATAACAAATATACTTTGTGCATTGGATTGACCCATGGTACTTTTTGAGTTGTATGTGCATAAATACATTCCTTCAAGTTTTCTTCTAATTAGAACCTTCAGTGCCAAGAGGTTTATTTATAATCGTGTAGAATATTACTGCACGTATTTGTTGAATACCGAGAATGTAGTCAAACAGGATCTTTAAAGGTTTTTTAATACGTTTAATCTGCATATTATATCTATTTTTTTATGTATACTTGGATTTCATTCCTTAGCTATTGTTTTTTTTATTTTGTACAATCACTGATTTTTAATGTCACATTTAATTTGCCAACACGTTTGTCCTAATAGCTCAGCTCATGTAGCATTAGCATTCTTGCAGATGCTGTTTTCTCTATATTGTTACAGAAACAAGTGCAAATGTCTTCCCCCAAAACATCAAGGCCAACTCACCATGTCCTGTGCTTGACGCGTTGTACCAAGGGCCCTTTTTTGTGCAAAGAGGCAGGTGGTTTTGTTCTTGAGTGGGGTTTATTAAAAAGCTTTCAATCAGACATCTGTTTGCTTTGATTCACCTCCTCGAGGATTAGTGCAGCTGTCACTTTCAGTGTCGTCGTATTCAACCAGTTGGTCTCCCACGTCAGACTCTGATCCTCGTCCTTGGCCACTTGAGTGTCTTGGGAGCAATATCTTTTCATGCAGGGCTTATTTCAGGCGAGTCTGTTCAGGATGGTTGCCTTTGGCACACGGTGTCCAATATACCTCTCATTCTGCGGCTGTGGCTAGTAGTCACATGTCCGCTTTCATCTACTCGTGACCAAGAATATGCTCATTGAGAAATAAAGCCCTGTTTGTACATATCAGCACTGTACATGCCAAGTTCCGGCATCACTGAAGGAATAGGACGGTAAGTCCTCTTTATGCTGGAATTCATTAAAATTACAATAATTTGGTGAGTAATGTTCCCACGTATTTGAACCGAACAAGTGCAAGACATTTCCATTGGAAAGTCACACAGATTGTCGTGCACAATGTTGTGTAATAGATTTATTCTCGAAGAAGACACTTTAATAGGACCCGTTTTAATCACGGGTTCCATGCCTGGATCTGAACCTCCGATCTCAGCAGTGTTGTCTCAGTGGCCCGACGCAGTGTTAGTCCCTTGAGCCAGGCAGCCAAATACACTGATGCTTTGATTTTTAGAGGCATGTCACGGATGACTGCTGGGAGACTCTGCGAATGAGCTGTGCTCAGGGAATAAAATGAGGGCAAGCGCCCATAATCCTGGCCACATGCACTGACACTTTCTTTGGAAGTAAGGTCTTGTGGGTTGGAAGCATCACATCACTAATCTTCAGAGCTTGTAATCCTCTAATCAATGGCATTGAAGGGCTTAAGGGTAATTTAGGAATGAGTGGACCGTTGTTTAATTGCATCTTGCTTTAATAGGGATCCATGGTACACAATGAGGTGTTTGTAGTCTCAACTAGTCGTGCAGGCTGTAAACTTGAAACACGGAAATGTGCTTGCAATGGTAGCTCTCAAATGGGGTTTTGTGTTGTACCGCCGCATGTTGTTTGGCATGATGTTCGACGTTTCGGCCCACGTGCTGGGAACTCCTTCAGGTAATGAATTAAATGAGCTCCCACTCTGGACAACATGCGGTAAAACCCAAAAACACATCATAGAGCTAAACAGCAAAACCGCAATAACCTATGCAGTAGTATGCTAGTAATATTGTATTTTGCAGATTATTAAGCATACAATTACAATCTACAGCAAAATGATATACCCGTTCTATGTTTACGGTTTCTGAATAAAGGGTACAGCCACAACATACATGATTACGGCTCTTATTTTCTCAAGAGTATGCTGTTTTTCACACCTGCCTTGTGCAGTTCACAAACATGGCAGGATAATGTGATACACATCAGTAAGCAGTTAGAGAATGGATGATTAACTTTGCCATCTCTGTCTTCACACGGCACTCTGTTTTGCAGCTCCAGCATGGTAATTGACGGGCGCCTGGTCCATGTGGCCTATTGGAGGGCAGGAGATGGTCTGCTGCTGCTTGGACTGCCTGCTGATAGGTTAGACTCCTCACGTTGTCTCGCGGCCCAGACCAGACATTTCAGGTGTTGGTCCCACCACCTTAGACGGTATTTGACAATTCCGAGATTAAAATGGGATCTTACGTTCCTGTTAGACGCATCGAATCATGCATCTGGAAATTGAAAACAATAATACACTCTATTTATAACTGATGTGCAAATGTAACCTACCAAATACAGTTTCTAAAAACGTTTAATAATTGCTCAAACTCCACATCTCTAAGGTGGAGACCAATCTCGCCGTAGTAAACCTCCCCGTTGACGTTCCACCAAGTGGTTCAATCTAACCAGGTGGTGCTCGTCTTTTTACTGACCTCACGAGACAAAAGAAAGACCTGAGTAGACCGTGACCAGTATTTGAACTCCATGTGTGCTTGTGATCATGAGCCCTGGTGATTTACAGAGCGAGCTGTCCTGCCCATAAGTAAGAGGTTGAATGCAAATGTGAGTGTGAGATGGCCATTGATGATAACCTCCCTCGTTCTTCTCGATGAACACCAGGGTGCCTTTGGCTCGGCTGAGGAACCTGATCTCAGACCTGGCTCGGCTGCTGTCCCTTCTCCACGGATCTTTGCACAAGTAAGGATACCTGTTTGTATCTTCTCAACACAAGGGGGGACATGCCCGAATTAATTACTGAAATTTCAGAAGGCACACAAACAAGGAAAGGAATTTATTGAATTTTCAAAAGGAAATAACACTGATTCCACTGCTAAAAAAAGTCTTCCCAATTAATATTATCCCAGTCATTTATGAAAAATTCAAACCAATGTTTTATAGAAATGGTGGTTTGTTATGAATTTAGCTGGACACTGTAGCATAATATTCACTTCTTGACTATAAAACAAGACGACGGACCAGTACTCTTACAGATCACTCCACTGGATCACAATTCAATGCCGAGTTAACGACAACATCGCCCTCCCTGTCGTCAATATCCACGATGGGCTCGCCGGGGCTTAGAGTGCACGCCGCGAACCCTAACAACACGTCTTATTATTTCCAGGGCATTTTATCAGCGCGCCGAAGGGCCGGGCCACCTGGACCAGCTGTTCAGCCTGCTCTTCCAGCACTGCATGGAGCCGGAGTCACTTTGCGCCTACCCAGGGCCGGGTGTTCCTGCAGAGTCCAGTCCAGCAGGGCTGCACCCGCACTGCTCCGGGGCAGAGTTTCTCGACAACCTCCCTGCTGCTCCCTGGCTGCCACTACCCCAGGACATAAAGGCAAGGCAGCGTCTCCCTTTAAGTCAGGGGAGGGATAACCTTTCAGTTACCGAGAGCCGAGTAGGACTCTTGCATGCTTTTGTCACAAAATTACCAAGCTAATTGCTGTAATGCAACTTTCAGTTTGTGTTCTATTATAATGATTTCTATATTCCAGCAATAGCTCAGCAAAACAACAATACTTAATATTGTTCTCACCATGCAGGTCGATATTGACACAACATTGAGTGAGCTGGAATCGGCAGACTTCCAGGAGCTGGTGAGATGATGCAATTCACACGATTACAGCTGAGATTTACAAAACATCACGATGCACATTTAAATCCCTCTTATTTCCTAATGTAGCTTTTTCTCTTTTGTAAAGTGTTTGGATACGTGATTGCATTTGCAGAAAATCTACAGTCAGATTTTTGTTGTTTACAGATGGGGTGAAATATCTTTACATATCTAAGTAAAATATATTTGAGGTTGCAAATTGAGCCGTATATACATCTGCCTACCGCATCACCCCATCCAAATTGAGTTCTGTGTTTATGTAGGCCTGTTGTTATGGTGGAAAGATAAGACTGGCGATAGCTATGATCTCCTTACTGTAGTTGGATCGTCTCACTTGTTAAATATAAGGCTTGCGGTCCTCAATATGGTGTCGCTGGTTAAACCAAAAAATGTAATAACATTTAGAAAAAAAAAGATTATTAATTTCAGCATGAAAACAACTGTTGCCTCGCTATTGGAAGTAAACGATGTTTTGTTTTTTTCCAGTCAGAAGATTATTATTCCATGCGGAGACTGTACACAATCTTAGGCTCCTGCCTCTTCTACAAGGTGAGCGTAAGGAGGCGTCACAGGCACCACAATTCGCGTGGTTGTGGTGTCGCAGGAATCCCGCAAAGAGCTTGCAAGCCCACTGGGTATTTTCTGCTGTAATAATAAACACCTATCTATATTTATCTACAGCAGCGCCACTGTGGGGCACTCTGTTTAACGGGTGCTATGTGCGTTCGGTGTGGTGCGCGCACACGTGTGGTGTGGCGTCTCGCGAGCAGGGCTGCCTCGTCGCGAACCACCTGCCGCGGGAGGAGCTCGCGGCCGTCACGCTCTACTGCCGCTTCCACGGCCTCCTGCTGCTGGCACGGAGCCCCAGGGCCGGGCAGCTCGTCGTGTGGCGCGAGCTGTTCCCACGGAGACCGCGTGCCGCCGCCGTCGCCGCGGGATACGCGCCGCCGGAGGGCACGCGACACTTCCTGCTCGTCATCGGCCTGGTAACCGCGCGATTGCTCCGCGACACCGGCATGGGATTTTATCGGGCATCGCGAGCAGGCGATAGAAATGAAACGGTGTGAAGGGATTCCCAATGGGGAATCGGTCATTGAATCAAATCACTAGTGACACCCACGTCGCAGCAGCATTTCGAATTTCACAAAAAAACGCATGTACTAGATATAAAAACAGAACTTTCAGCTCAATTGTTTATTAGTCTGATGATGCCTCCAACATGTGAGCACTGCGCAACACTTGTTTGAGTATGAGGACAAGCATACACTGCTTGTTTTACTTTGGTTTATTTACCAGTGTAAGTCAAATCCTTTTACAAATGTGCTACCAAAGCAGGTCTCATCCCTGTCGGCTAATGTTTTATCCACTGCTAGATGAACGCCTCCCCATGCAGTGATGCTGGCTATGCACGTGGTCTGTAATACAGCACTGTGGAGGCAATGGTCGTGCAGTGTTCATCTCATAATGTTAGCGTCATCTCGAGTTCTCCGTAATGTTATACGATTAAATAGCCGCAGTCCTAAGCGTGCCGCAGAGCGAGCAGCTTCTTGCCTGCACATTGCACGTGATGGATTACTCCTGATGTGAAGTGAATGGGCGACTTTTCTCCCGCGGCTGCCTCCCCTTGTCCCCCTGGCCCTCCACATTATTTATGGTTATTAAGAGGCTTAGTGGTTACTCCGGGTGCTCCTCCATCAATCCTTTTTACCTCCATAAAGGGCGGTGCATGGGAAACACAGAGTCACTGTGGTCGTGAAGGAGGCTTATTGGCAGGGGCAGGGCGAGGGTTGGAGCGAGTGTTTACGGGCTCACTCAAGCAAGGCAAACGTTTTCGGTAAACTGTATTATATTTAGCAGGATAGCATGTAGCTGTACAAACGATGCCATTGTGCGCTTGAGTTTTAAGAGACGGGGAAAGATAAAACGAGGAGGAAATAAAACAAACAGAAAAACACTCCAAAGTTTCGTGGCCCCTTAGCCCGCGCGCGCATCAATTAACACACGGGCGCTTTCACACGCAATCGCCTAAATTCAGATTAATCCAAATGCCTGCGCCCTTTGTACGCATTAATAAAGAAACGCTCGCTTCCCAACGTAGCGCCTCCACCCCTTTGGAATTGATCCCCGCCGATGAGTTGTACGGAGCCCTTGACCCCCGTCACTTAGAAAAGGCCGTGCTATCCGTCACCCGTCGGGGAAACGAAGGGCGGGCCCCCGTTGTGGGTCGCGGTGGCGAACGTGACGTTGTTTGGGCGACGTGCCGTGCTCCATTGTCGACCGGGTTTTTATGGGCATGACCCAGGGCGCTCGCGGCACCCCGGCTAGACCAGATGCAAAGAGGAAAAAGTCTGTAAAAGTTATCTTGTGCGTACGCGCCCACTGAAATTCGTTTGTGACACTGATTAATATACGCCGAATATACTACTAGGGACTCTCGCCGAATAACCCGGAATGCACCCTATTTTCTCAGCTCTTGAAAGCTAAGCAGGGGTTGGTACTGGAAAGGGCTTTGATGGGGCTTGGATGGGCTTAGATGGGCCACCACCAGGCATAAAACGGGTATTATAGGCTACCACAAAGCTGCCTTGTCATTAGGGGGCAGTATAACAAAATCATTGTTGTACTCATTTATGCCTCAACGTCTATGTTGCCTGCTGTCACTAATCCACACTGAGCAGTATGGTGAAGTATGATCAAGAACCAAGAGCCGGAAGGCGTTCATTGCGTGCGCGTGTTTTCTGCGCGCAGGGTCCCTGCCTGCTGTCCGTGGTGCTGGAGGCGGGCGGCTGTTCCGCTCGCGCGGTGGGCTCGCCCGGCCCGGACCCCGGCTACGTGGAGGAGGCGCGCGCCACGCTGCTGGCGCTTGACTCGCTTGCCGTGCCGGCGCGGATCCGCGATCACTTGGAGCGGGCGCCGCTGCCCGAGCTCGCCTGCGCCGACAGCTTCCTGGGCCACTTGACCGGTAAACGCCTCGCCGGGCCCCGTTAGAAGAAGATACGACTCAAAGGACGTCAGCAGTTTATCGTGACTTTCTGGTTTCGTGACCTGATGCAGTTTCCAGCGAAACGTCATGTCTAACTGCTATACAGTTGGTTTTGAGAAATTGTTCTTCAGTTTACCGCTGAGCTGAAACGACAATAATTGTTGGGAGTAATAAACGCCTTCATTAACAAGCGTTGAAACAATGCAAAACTGCAAATAAGAGTTTTGAACATTTCTGGGAAACTAACATCCTAATTATTTTCACGTCGTGAAAATCTGTCATCCGGTGAAAAAATTACGACACCGCGATCCTACGTGCGACGGCTGCAGGTGGCGGCACGACAGCGTTCAGTCCAGGCCACCGCAGGACGCAGTCCTCTCCGGGTTTCCGTGGACCCCGGAGACTCAGTCCTAGCCCTGCCAGAGGGAGACACGATGGAGCGGAATCACCGGCACCTGGAGTCACTGCGCAGCGCCCAGCAGAGGGGGGCGTCCCGGGCATGCCCGGGCGCAGGGAGAGCCAGGGGTCAGGGGTGTCTGCCGGCAGCGGAGGGAGCAGTGGAGTCACCAATGCGTTCAAGGTGACAGCGGACACACACGCACACGGCACTGTCCATCACACACAGTATTATTAGGCTGGACCCGATGCCAGAAATGCAAAGGCATTCAAAGCCGTAGCCCACAACACACTGAAAATTGTATTACTGAGGCTGAGAAAGCCAGACTCTGGCACCTTTAGTGTTAAGTCCTGATGCTCAGAGTGCCATACTAAGGTACCTGTTTTGTTAACACATCTACACTGCATGGGTACATGATTACACTTGCGACTCGTTACAATTAAGCCCACAACAGTAACATTAAGATCGATTGTTCAAGACTATGGGATCGATTTGTCAGTCGCGATCGAATGGTGGGAGGCCACTGCTCTACGGTCTAAGTGCCAGGCTCCCATCAAACGTATTCCCGTCTCTGGTGGCTATGCACAGATCACGAAGAAGAGATCGAGTCCCTTCCTGCTGGGCGGTGGCTGGAGGGAGAGCGCTGATGCTGACACACAGGAGATGGGCAGCGTGTGCAGGCAAAGTTCTGCGCGTTACATACCGCACCCACACTTCACATCACATTAGCTTCATTTAATTAAAATGTGTGTAGATGTTTTTCTTTATCCAGTTCAATGTATCTGCTACACGATCCATGCGTGTGTACGGTTTTTACTAAATTGTTGGTTTTATTTTACCGCGTTTTCAGGCCGTTGTGCTGTGCGTGTGAGCTCACGCTGTCGTGCTGTGTGGTCTCGGCGTGTCCCGTTGCGTGTGATCTCGGGCTGCCTTAAACGTGGTTTCAGTCTGACATGCTGCGCGCGTGACCGCAGGCTGACGTCGGGCGCTGAGAACACGCTGTTCCACTACGTGTCGCTGGAGGTCGCGGAGGGTGTGTACATCGCGCCCGCGCACAGCGACGTGGAGCGCCTGGGCGGCATGCTGCACGCACAGCTACTCGCCAACTTCCACCGCTGCTGCCTCTCCATCAGGGCGCTCTTCCAGCAGGGCAGCCCGCTAGCGGTACGCCAGGAGCTCGGAAGCCGCTAGCGTCAGAGCTGTCGGCTGTTACGGATAAAACATCGCTCTCACGCGGAAATGTGAATGTAATACAGGGTTATTTATATAGATACCACCATGCAAATAATTACATTTTTTAACACTCCCCCTGATTGATCTCATCTTGTAAAACAGCGTACAGATCAGCCTGACGTGCTCCAGGGCTCGCTGCCCTCTGACCTCAGGAGCGAGAGGTCGCCGCTGGGCCGTGTCAGAGAGCATGGCGTGCTCTTCCAATGCAGCGCGCCTTCGTGGAACGACCCCAAAAAGCCCGCGCCTACGCTCACCTACTGGGTGCTGGGGTGAGCTGCTTCACTCGTGCCTTTTCAGCACTCGGTCCATCCGTCCATCACTCTGGGATCGTTATGACTCTCATATTGATGTGCCAACGTGAACCAAACTGTGGCAGAGACTTAAAGTGATGGTCCACGGGCGGTTAAGCCATGTGTTAAGCATATCTAAGCACTGCTGCGCTGTTTGTTAACTCCCACCTCTTTAAGTTTGCCATGAAACGTAATAATTTTGTGCACGGGCCCATCCCATCGACTCACCACTGTGCTTGCCCCGCACCCCCTACACGCCCCCCCCCACTGCGTGCACAGGAGGCAGTGCCTGGAGCCGCCCGCACGCGAGTTTTACGTCTGCTTCCACGACTCGGTGTCGGAGAACGCCGTGGAGCTGGCGTTCAAGCTGGCGTTTGGTGTCGCCCTGTGACCGTCAGTATTGATCGGAAACTGTTATCGGATGCCCCCCCCGAATATCTGCGTCAAGAGCCAGGGTTATTGGTGTGACCTGATATGCTGAACAAGGTACCGGGTATCCGCACAGATGCATTCCGTTCAGTAGCAGTGGT
Source organism: Geotria australis (assembly GCA_036362915.1). NCBI lineage: Eukaryota > Metazoa > Chordata > Hyperoartia > Petromyzontiformes > Geotriidae > Geotria > Geotria australis. The sequence continues at coordinate 3,266,172 of JAZEWU010000034.1, forward strand.
TTAACTCATGTGACAGGCTGCAGAGACACCACGTGTCCTCCAGGAACAAGTATTTGTAAAGGATTTTGTTCTCATGAATCGGATACCAGTTCTCCCCCTACTTATTTGTATGTCCAGGTTAGAGTTAGATGTTATATTGGTTAGGACACAGGACCAAACGTATCATGAAAAATCCGCGAAAACCAGACTGGACGCATACTGAGCAACTGTTTTCACAAGTAATTTCTAAAGTGGTCTTAAAGTTATGGTGGAAAGAACGATGACTGTTACAAAATAACGGGGTACAGCTACTTGGAAGTGGAACCAATGTGAAGACACGGGAAACATTAATTCTTAGGAGAAAATACATTCCTGGGGGAACGTTTGGGAGGAAATGTAAATTCTCCAACACCAGTGTGGCCGTAGATAAGAACAGGCTAGCACTAACACACACGTATATACATATACACAGGCACGTGCACACGAGTGTAAGCCTGTTCCACAGCTATGCAGAGCAGCCAACTTCTTGGCACAAATGGCTCACAGTGAACAGTGAATGTCTCCGCTATTATGGCATCAAAGCACTTGATAAGACACTGGAAACACTTTAATGAGTTGCCTTAAGCCTTATTTTTTTACAAACATGTTTGAAGTAGTTACTTTTGTGTGTGACCCAGTGTGATGAGCAAGGTACCAAGGGACACTACAGATACATTCGGTAGCCTTAATTTAACTATGCGAAAGCACCACTCGGACAATTCTCCTTTGTCAGAGAGATCTGGGGCAAACGGAAGACCGAGGAGTAATTTACGGGAGCAAAAGTTACCCGTTCCACTTTAACTGTTCGATAGGCATTAACATTCGATTTCTTCATATGTTTAAAAAAAAAAAGCAGAGTACCGATTTGTATGTAATTAAGTTATTTTTGTATTAATGAGTAGGCTGTTTGGTGTTGAACACTGACGAGCGCCGGTAAACTTAAAAAGGGTTTTTTGAAACAATTTTATTGCCCCTGTATCCCCACGCAGTTCTTGTACGCACTCAACAGGCTAAAGGTGACATTCGTTTAAACCTCCAATTAAAAGCCCTCCCAAAACAGTGTAATTTTTTCTGTTTTAAAGCAATCGCACGCAACATTATAGACACGTCACAATTAAAGTTGTCAACCACTGCGATTAGTAAATGCCCTCTGCCTGCTTACAAAAATAAAACCCTTAGCAGGGTACGAGAGGCTTTCCGAGAAACGTACGAAATTCCACGACAACCAGTGTCAATTCAAGCCATGGTTCCCCAGTTAAGAGGGTACACACACACACACGTAGGCTCAAGACAGATTTGTAGGTGGGATGCACAGCTTATGTGAAATCATGGCAGTGTGAAATTACATGGCGAGGCTATTTTATAAACAAATGCAAGAGATCAGAATGGATTGTCCTGTCCACAAGGCCACAGCAAGGCTCTGCGCCAAACCAGTTTTTTTGCATCCAATTTCTTCAGCAGCCTCCCATTTAGTAAACAGGGTGTTTCAACCCTGCTGCAATTATTAACTAACCATTACATACTGCATAACCCGAAAGGTATGAAACAATGAAAAATGTATATGGTGCTTTCCAAAGAAAAGCACCCAACCCCTCTAAAGTGTGTCTTCTCAGGTAGATTGATTATTGCTTTATCTGCAGGATTTCTTCGTGCCTAAATACACCACTTAGCACTGCACAACTTAGTAAATGCTCTGCATTTTAGTCAGAGGTGGGTGGGGAATGGCATGGGTAAATGAACCAGGAGAACCAAAAATCAATTGTACATTGAGGAAACCTTGTGAATGTGCACGGTGAGTTAAATACCGAGAAACAAGGTGACGTGCAACTACAGATTTTTCCGGACGATCCCCACGACTTCAGACCCCCTTGGTACTGGTGCTATCCGAGTCTCTTAGAAAGCGCCACAGGAGGGATGGCAGGAGAGGGCGGAATTCTTCCACGCGCTTATTGAGGCACCACGCAGCCCCACCCTTCCCTCCACCCTCACTTCTTGGGCTGGCGGAGAGCCTCCATGTAGGCCGTAAGCGACTTCTGGATGGAATCCTTGGAGATGAAGTTTGCGAAATTTGAGATGTCCGAATCGCGCTGCGCCAGCAGGTGGTCGATGGTCGTCTTGCGCATCATGGACTTGGTGATCTGCCGCGCGTGGTCTGGGAAGCAAACGTATACAGAGGTTGTCGCAGCCGTTGGAGATGCGGCATCATCTCCACGTCAAGCCGGTGGCATTTTGCAGCACCAACGAAAGTGCTTGGTATGAGTTGCTAAATCTGTTTGGCTTTGTACGATGCATCGATCCCAGCTCATAATTCACGTATTGAATCCTGCGTGCGTATTGATTATTATACATCTGTGTATGTTGCAGCAGAGCAATGTCGGCAGCAGAGGACAGTGCAGCAAAATCAACTGTTGTACTGTACCTGTGCTCCCGTATCAATGCTCCCTCCCTTCAATCCACACACCAATGTGAAGTACGGTCAAATAACCTCCATGACCTCAACAGTATTGGGAGATCTTTATATAGCAGTCGATTGACAAAGGGCTGCATGTTGTATGTCATTTTTAACTGACCTCTGCAGCCCTTAGATGTGGTACATTCATTACAATGGCAATGTTTTACATTTCCTAAACGGTGAAAATAATGCAAATCATGACGGACGATGGTGAATTATTACATGAGTAAAATGTACAAATCCAGCCGTTATGTACTGCGCTCCAGCCAAGTACTATCAATAGTTCACAGCCTGCTGTTCCTGTGCCCAACTTGGCACGCACTGGTAATGAAGGCAAAGGGCCTTGACATAGACCGCCCTTGAGTGTAAACCTATGGCCACACTCCCTTATATGCCACTATGCAATGCTGACCATCGTGCTTCGAAGAATCGCAAAGAAGAAGATGGTGAATCTGCTCTACTAATTTTTTATACATGTTTTTCTGACACACTGACTAATGTAACATTTCCCCCCATGTGTTAACTCATGAATGTGCAACCATGCAATTACACTTCTTGTTCACAACTACAGCTGGCGTTCGGGCCTCCACTAGAGGGTATTTGTTCTGCTCTCCCATGGTAATTTATTATGGTCAGTCACAGCACTAAATTGAGTACATTGTCAGATTTGAGAGAGGGCTAATTTTTTTATCGTAATAATCCAGGGACCTATGGTATCGATGAGGAGCCATGTGTGTGCAAGAAAATTCTCCATGCTAACTTTAAAAAACATTACACCAGTCACAGGCGTTGTTACAGATGACCTCACGACCAGCAAGCCCGACTCTCGGCAGTTCTCCGCAAATTCCCTACAAGCAGGCAGCAGCTCTTCCCGCTAAACTGTGGCGCAGGCAACTCCCTTCGCACTCGGTTAGTTGCAGGGAAAGCGGGTAGATCGGCGTTCCCACCTGGGATCTTGAGCCAGCGAACCATCTCTGTGCGCGCCTCCTCCAAGATGGTCTCCTCGGGCACGGCGCGGTCCACCATCCCCACGCGCACGGCCTCGGCGGGTGAGTACATGAGGCCCAGCTGCAGCGAGCTCTCGGTGACGCGCGTGCCCACCACGCCCATCATCGTGTCGCGAAACCTGGCGCGCGCAGCACCACACACGTGATTTGTCAGGAGCGTGGTTTCAAGCCGTGATGCACTACGGCAGGGGAACGAAACGGTTTCCTTAGCGAGGGTCCGAACAGGGCTCTCAAATACCCTTTGGCGGCAATCCACATTAAAAATGCACACCTCAATGTTAGGTGGTATCCAATAATAATAATAATGATGATGTTCGTATTGACCGAGTATAAAGAGGCCATGCAGTGGTAGATGTGATGTCTTTGTACAGCACTCGTCAATCCACTGCTGGATTAGGACTTCCCCACACCGTGTCGGTCATGAGGTCAGTCTGCTGGTTAGTCCAGGTTAGTGAAGAAGTGATATTAGCCAGGACTGTATAGCTCAATCATGGAATGATACCTCAATTAAACACCGTTCCCAGGACAGGTAAAGTGTAAATGTCTCCCGCTTTGCCTTATGTTTGTGACAGCACGGAAAGACATAGACAAACACCAACTCGCCACACCCTCGCGGATAGGTTCGTACCAGAACGGCGCCACGATGCCGAGCTTCGTCTCGTTGAGGCCGATTGCGTATTTGGGGTTGTCGGCCATCAGACGGTAATCGCAGCACAAGGCCATGAGGCAGCCGCCTGCTGGACTCGAGCCCTGATGGAGAAACCGTGGCTCAGCACAATTTGCAATGAAAATCATGAAACATCAAGCACACGCGCGGAGTCGCGATGCTCTTCAACGTGCATTTGTTCTCGGAAGTGTTGAATCACGGAGTACGGAAGCCGACTGGTAACAACGGGTAGCGGAGCGAGTGCAAGTGTACATTGATGGCGGCGATGGTGACGAGGCTGGAGCCGTACAGCTTGAGCCACATCTCCTGCACGGCGCGCCAGAACTCGCGGTAGTGCTCCGTGGGCTTGCCCATCATCTCAGACACGTCCAGGCCCGCCGAGAAGATGCGCGGATGTGCCTGGACACCGCAACACACCACGCACGATGCGATGACACCAATATTACCACTTTTCCACTGGAACATCCCAGTTGAGACGGTGCGGGGTTCTCATGGTAAAGGTGCTTTTTCCATTGGCTTTACATAACTCTGACACACTGAGCTCACAAGACATCTGAAACTAGCTCAGGACCAAGCAGGGGCAAAGGTGGAGCTAATGATGTGGTTAATTGAATGTGACGCAAATCTAGTGTCCCCGCATCATTTACATCATCTACAGGCATCTCAACTTGTTCTCTGCTTGTGACGTTAACAGCACGTTTTTTGCAGTGGAAAACGTGATGCCTCCTGAGCCATGAAGAAGGAGAAACACCGCGAGCAGGAGGACTTAATAGAGAAAAGAGTAGGTCGACAGGAAGCTTGTCCAGTCTCATCGTCAGCCGCCAAGTGACGACTCTTCTTCTTTGCGATTCTTCGAAGCACGATGGTCAGCTTCTGGACATCGTTGTCTTTCAGCTCGGCATCGAAGTGTTTGGTAGAATTCGCAGGCAACACCAAGTATTACCTGACAGGGATCGCGACGTGAACGCGACTGACGCAAGAGAATATAGAGAGCGGCAGTCCAAAAAACTAATCTATTATTTCTTCTTAATCCATTACCCATTGAAAATACAACATTGCCCACCCCCCACCTCACGATAGCAGTCACAACAAAGCTGGCAGAGAACGCGTTAGGTCAAAAACTCGTGGGAACGTGCGGTTGCGATGCATCGCGCGTCACGGCACCGAGGTGATGATGACGCCGCGGCAGCCGGGGTTCATCTCCAGCTTATCCAGGCCGATGGCGAGTTCCGTGAGCAGCTCCAAGCTCAGGCTGTTGACGGGCGGATTTGACAGCTTCAGGACCGCCACTCCTGCCAGCGGGAGAGAGAGAGAGACTCACCGTTTGCTGCCAGGCACCAAATGTTACCAAGTCAGGGGTAAACG
>JAZEWU010000034.1:3274701-3314186 GCA_036362915.1 Geotria australis
GTGGGTCTTAAACAAATTCCTGAAATGATCTAACACTGACGGTTCTCTGTCCACCAGGTGGAGCAATTGATCCGCGATTCACTCCTAAGAGGCATCTGCTTGATTGCTCTCAAGCTGGCTGTGTTTAGAATGATGAGCAACCACGGCTGTTTAGAGTCTTATGCCGTAGCTCAGTCGGTCCGTAAGGGAGAAAGGGGAGCAGAATACTTCTCGCAAAGATGATCTAATGTGAATGAGACTCTAGCGTGAAGCTTTGTGGATATTACGGACTTCCCATGGTATTCAAATTGGGCCAAATTGATCAAAGTCCTGACGCTAGCTATTATCTGCCCTCGATGAGAGCGCTACTGTTTATCGATAAATAAATACTTCCGAGGACAGCCCCAATGTGGGAAATGGTCAGAGAAACCATTCGTATGCCTGATTTTGCTTCCTTGTTTTGTTTAAAAATAGCTCAAGTTGCGCTTTTTATTCTTACGCGCAGGGAAAAGTCAGTAAGTAGCTGATTTTACTTCTGATAAAAATACGCCACAATGCGGAATTTAAGGGTAATCACTGCTGGATTAAAGCTATTCCGTCATTTAATTTTTGTTGCTTTGGTTTTATTAGTTGTTTTTTCTGTCGTTGTTGACATGCCATTCTCTCCACGGCCCTTGTGCAGCGCTTTGTGACCCTCGGGTGAAAGGCGCTCTATAAAATGCTGATATTATCATCAGTACTTCCCATTGTTTGTGTGTACTGTACTGCGCACCTTATAAATGAAATGCTTGATCCTATATAGCCCCGCCTTGCGCCCTGTGTCTGCCGGGATTGGCTCCGGCTCACCGCAAGCAAGTACAGGATTACGCGCTTTCTGACAATGAATGAATGAGCACCCGTGTTTCGGCTTACTCAATTGTGTCATCATTGTAAGGCTACTTTACGAGTTTTAACAAAGTGCAATATTGTTAATTATTAACACCACTGCTGAGCAAGGACCTTTAAACTTCCGTCGACATTACAATACACTTGGTTCAACCCAGCCGTTCTCAACCCGTCAGTCTGGCTCCTCAGCCTCTTGGTGGGGGGGGGGCACACGCTGCAGCATGGTTGTCGGCATAACGCATTGCTACCTAGCGTGAAAAAGGGTTTCTGGGTGGGGGTTGTGGCCATGACCGGTCTTCAATTCAATGATGAGCGTCTCCCACACACACTGATTAAATAGCACTAACTTAAAGGTTCCTCGGTCAAGCGGCTGGCATCGACCCCCTCCTCCCCATTGGTGCCCCTCTGCAATTGCTGGGTTGCTCCATGCTTAAGATCGCTCGTGCATACAAGTCTATTGATCACATACACATAAGATACATGGCAGTGAGATTTTTTGTTCCCGTTCTCTCAACCTCTCAGAATTCTAGAGGTATTTGAAAAGATCTATTGGGAAAAGGACAGTTCCATATCTTACAGAAGAGAGTCATAGACGATTAAATACTTGCATTGAGTTTGGGGTGAGACAGAGGCTTGAAAATAGAACCCTGCTTTCTCCAGTTCATGTTATTCCAATAAAGAATCTATGAATGGTTTCTCTGTGTGTCAACCGGGCGGTGGGGGGTCGCTATGTATCCATTTATAATTCATCCGTGGGTTTTCTCCGTGTGCTCCGGTTTCCTCCCAAATGTAAACTCATTAATTAGCTGTTAACATCTGAATATATAGAGGACCTCAGAGCGTGGGTTATTGTTGGCGCCGGCTCATCACATGGCTGCCTTTCTCTTTATCCGTGGTTCTTCGGGCCTCTGAGTCGTTCTATGTCTTCAAAAGTGAGCGAACACTGTTTGCATACACGTTGAGATATTATTAATATGACTTTTTAAGATTTAAAATTTAATGGGCGCTTTAAAAAAATAATCAGCAGCTCAAAGCACTTATAAATCACATCTCATTTCAACATTTAATGCCCCAGCCAAGGAGGAACCCCCAGCGGTAGCTCTCTCTGCGTGGCACAAGCTGAAGCGCAGCAGATGGGGACCACAAGAGAACATTGGTGTGCCAGTCGAGAGCATGTGTCCTTGCATTTGACGGCACTTCTCTGGCACCGGGGTGTGTCCTCTTGGAAATTGCGTCTTGCCATTTCTGGCCTCGCGGTTTTAATAGAAGGGCTTTAAACGTGGCCCCTGTAAAGCGATATGCGGCGAGTGACGCGGGCGCGTGGTCTGCTCAATCCTGATGGAAATAGCAGAGCGGGACCGTTGGTGGTCCAGCGGGTGGGTGCTGTGGGTGGGGTGGTGACATGTGTGCCTCCTCCACCACCACGACCACCACCACGGCTGTATGCCATGTACGTCCTAGATGCGCGCACGTGTGTGTGTCGCTGTGTGGTGCTGATCACTCACCCCCTCGTGCGCCGTGTCGACCTTCATAGGTGCTCGCTAACAGCACTTGCCCCTACAGTCTGTTAAGGCTATACGGGGGATCTTTGTATTTGTCGCTGTGCGTGGAGAGCGGTGGCTCGGCGGTTAGCGGCGCTCGGCTACAAACCTGGCCACCCGAGTTCGAATCCCGCTCACGGCCGACACCAGTGACGATTTTCTGAACCGGTCCTGGGGCATCCCCTAGGTCGACTCAGCCTTAAATGAGTACCTCGTGCCGTGTGTAAACTTTGCCACTAGGGAGACAAAGACGGCCGGGCGTGGTGCTGGTCACCTACCTCCTCGTGTGCCGTGTCGACCTTCATAGGTGCTCGCTGACAGCACTTGACCCTACAATCCGATACGTCTATATGGGGGATCTTTGTCTTTGTATGTTGGGGGTGGAGAGGGGTGTGACTGGAGGAGGGTCGCTGTAGTTGACCCGGGTTTGGAGGCGGGGTGCCTTTGAGACAGCCACTTTTCATCACGCCTCGTGTGAACGCGCTCATCTCCGAGCCATCGTCTTCACGGCGACTTAAGGCGCACGCTGCTTAATTTCTGCTCGCCGAGTGTGGGGTTCTGTTCGCCCAGCAATGCGCTGCGTCCTGAACCACGGGGCGGTGCTAAGTCTGGCGGCTGCGCTCTTAACGTTGGCTCCGCTCGGGGCTGAAGAATCCCTGCCGCGAAGATTCGGACCTGGAGCAGCCGCTGGACTCCGCCGGAGACCTCTAACTGCCGCCGCAGCATCTTCCCTGCGCGCGTTGAACCATACTACTGCTGCTGCAGGGAATCAGCCCGGAGGCGTCCTCAGCTTGTCTGAGCTCAGAGCCGCCTTCCCTCGCCTCCACAGAGATGTCTACGAGCTCAAAGTGGCGGTACGGTTGATTATATAGCTGCGTTAGAAAATTGCGCTTTCTGGATAGCCGTATTGAGCGTTCCTCATCTCTCCTACGTGACGTTTCACCTCCCACTTGTATTTTTTTCCCATCGCAATGTTTAACTGTATTTTATTTATTGATTTGGTTACTTATGTGTGCAATGCTGTGTGTAAATGTGCATTTTTTGTTTGATTCATTTGTAATTTTTATATTTTTATTTATTTGTGTGTGTAGTTTGTGTGTTCACCCCCTGTATATAGGACGCAGTGTCTAGAAAATGTTGGCGGTGGCTAACGCGTGGCTGCCTTCCCCCCTCCCCACCTCTCTGCGGTTTCTTCGCGGCTCCGAGTCGTTCTCTCGTCGAGTGAATAACTTCAACATTGAATGAATATGTGCTCGTTATAAATTGGATTTATACAAGTATATTTATAATTACATTAACACGTGCAAGCTCAGGAATCCGAAGCGAACCCACCACTCCTTCGAGGGGATAAGACTCAAAACTCCACATTAATGGATTAAATAATAATTGTCTGTACTCTCACCTTCTGGGCCCAATTCACTACCAAAGTCTACAACACCCAGTACTCTTAGATTCTGTGTCGGAGCTGCTGCACACGCGTATATTAGAGACGATGTCACGGGGTCAACCGCCTGTGGCGTGGCGCCTAATTTTAACCTCAATAAACGGAGCTGCGTGGGGATGAAATTAAATCCCTCTCTTCAACACCCGCTGCCTCCCTGTGACTTGAAATACGTGCAGTGAAAGTTGGTGAGGGACACGACCCTTAGAGAGAACCTCCCCAGTAACTACAACGTCACAGCAAGATACGATACACTACTGGTGGGGTGGGTGGGCTGTTTATCCTGTAACAAACACATTTTAAGAAGAATCAAGCATAAGCGTGGATTATAGAGTGCTTTCCAAAATATGTTTGACCTCTGAAGCATTTATTTAGCAGTATGCAATCCGGCAGGCAGCTGAAAGTACATATGGCTTTTTTGCTCTGCAAAGTGTCTCCAAGATTCCAGTATCCATTTGGTCTGTTTTTTTAATAGGCAGAGTCCCTCATGGCAACACAACTTTATATATAGCTTGGTTCATATGTTATCATCTTTACCACAGTTATCGTACCCACCCACTCCATTTACAGACGGACAGTTGTAAAACATTAAAATAGACATATGTCTGTCAATACATCTTCTCAGAGTAGGTGGCATGCGGCTAGCAGCCACAGCCAGAGAGTATTGAACGTTGCGCGAGGAAAGTTCTTCAGATCCGCCTGTGCAATTTAACCCACCAGACCGTGCGTGACCTTGTCTCCCAAACCCGTTGCTCCACCAACCGCTCCTTCTCACCGCAGTTCCGTCTCTTCCGGGACGACGCCCTGCGTCGCCTCGAGTCTCTGGGGGCCGCGCACGAGAACCTCACCACGTCCTCCGCCGCCAACCGCGACCTGGAGGAGCAGGTGCGCGAGTTCAAGCGCGGCGCGCGCAAGCAGGCCACGGACTGGGAGCTGCGCCTGTCGGCCCTCGAGGGAGTGCTGGACGGGGTGCAACGTCGACTGTCGGCCGACAGCGCCCTGGCCTTGGCTCGCCTCACCAACGCCACGGCCAAGCTGCGCGAGGCCGGCGCGGCGACGCGCGGCGAGGAGGCCGGCGCCCTGCGACGCGCGCTGGACGCGATGGAGAAGCAGGGGCGAGCTCGCGAGCTGCGGCTCCAGACGCTGGAGCGGGCCGTGAACGAGACGCTGATGGCCCGACGCGGGGGCAGGAGGAAGGTCGGAGGTGGAAGGAGGGGCACGGCCAAGGGGACGAATCACGCAGAGCTGAGGAGACACGTCGGCGGTGAGACCCGTGAGGGGGCGACGAGGGAGCGGCCGCTGTGGGTGTCGTGGTGGTCGGGACGGCCACAAAATGTTAAGATAAATGGCAAAGAGACACCCACAGTCTGCATGAGAAACGCACTATGATGTCGTTCGGGTCAGTCATATTACACAGTTTAATTAGCGATTGCATCCACGATTACAAGCGAGTGCGCGTTTTAATGTGTGCGTGTGCATAGGTGCTCGCTAAGGGCACTTTCCCCAACAGTCTGTTAAGGCTATACGGGGGATCTTTGTCTTTGTTTTTGTGTGCATGGTGCTGACCGTGGCAGCCTTCATAGCTGCTGCTCGCTAATAGCACTCGACCCTACAGTCGGCTCAGGCTTGACGGGGGATCCAAAGTATGTCTCTTTTTGTGGGTTAGGTCACGTAAAAAAATAGGGGCCAACACAGCCAATTAATAAAGTTTTGTCACGTGAACAAAACGTGCAATTTTTTTTACTACTTCAGCACACCGATGTGTTGGAGAGCGAACCCACAACATTTACAACATATACGGGGGATTCTTTGTCTTTGTGTGCATCGTGCTGATCCACCCACCTCGTGTACCGTGTCAGCCTTCATAGGTGCTGCTCGCTAACCGCACTCGACCCTACAGTCGGCTAAGGCTATACGGGGGGGGGAATCTTTGTCTTCGTGTGCCGCAGTGTGCAACGTGAAGGCCGCCCTGCGCTTCCCGGCCGCCTCCGCGTCGAGCGCGGCCTCGTTCCGCAAGGGCCTGTCGGCGCCGCTGAGCGCCTTCACCGCCTGCTTCTGGCTGCGCACGCGCGCCGGCTACGCGGGCACCGTGCTGTCCTACGCCACGGAGGACAACGACAACAAGCTGGTGCTCTACGGCCGCGCCGGGGAGGGCCGCCTCCAGCTGGTCATCGGCGACCCCGAGTACCGCGAGCTGCCGGCGGCGGCACTGCTCGACGGCGGGTGGCACCACGTGTGCGTCATGTGGTCCTCGGCCGAGGGCCGCTACGCCTACTACGTGGACCGGAGGCTGGCGGCCGCGGGGTCGGGCTTCAGGCGCGGGTACGCGGTGCCGTCGGGAGGCTCGCTCGTGCTGGGCCAGGAGCAGGACGCGGTTGGCGGCGGCTTCGAGAGGGACGAGGCGTTCGTGGGGTCGCTGGCCGGGTTCGCGATGTGGACCCGCAGCCTGGCGCCCGGCGAGGTGTCGGCGCTGGCCAGAGGCGGGCAGGTGCCGATGGAGGGGGTCGCGCTCACCTTCAGCGACCTGGGGAAGCTCTCGGGCGATGCCAAGCTGGTGCAGTGCGACTGTTTGGATGACTGCTGAGGACTGCCAGATTTGCGGGATGCAACGGACTAAGGGGCCTTTTCTACAACGGCACCGTGGCTGTGCTTCCGGATCGTAAAGTTTCCTCTGCAAATATATCACAGATTCACAAATATATTAAGGGTACAACAATGCCACGATACACGAGTGCGTGAGTGTTATCATATACTCCAGTGTGTAAAATGTTACTGGTTGTCTTGGAAATATGTTGCGACTAAGTTTTTGTGTGCTACTATCTAAGTGTGGTGATCTCTTCGATTGCGATTATTAATTCCGTTGGCGCTTGAGGGCTTGTTTTTTTTAAATAGTTGCGAGGCACAACATCAATAAATAAATGTTGACGATGAAAATGTAAGAAATGATCCAAATTAGACTGGGGGTCCCCAATGCTATATTGTCTCAGGGCAATGGAATTAGGTTATATAATTGGACGGTCTTGTGGACATATGGGCTAACCCCAATTTGTTTCCACTTTTGAGCAACATAGTATTTGTAAACTGCTTTGCAATTGATAGTTTAACTTTTTTTTACATACGAATTTTAAAAGCTATTCAGTACTACACTAATCCATTGTACATTGTCGAGTGTCTTCATGCGGACATTATAATCTCATTAAATGCTGCTTATTATGTATTTATTGAGTTGCTCCAGCTGTGTTTGTATGCATAGTCAACACAATGAATGTACCCTATGCGTATATCAATAAAAATAATAATTTTACATTTATAACGCGCACATATTCATTAACGGTCGAAGGTACTCATTCGACAAGAGAACGACTCAGAGGCGCGAGGAAAGCACAGAGAGGCGGAGGAGGCAGCCAGGCGGTTTGCCGGCGCCATATTGCCACACACTGCTTCCTATATATTAGGATGTTATCGGTCAATTAATTAATGAGTATTTTTTACGTTGTGGGAGGAAACCGGACAGCCCGGAGGAAACCCACGCAGAACAGGGGGAGAACACACAAACTCCACACAGAAAGGCGCAGACCAGATGATAATGAGATGCAACCTCCTTGATTATTTTTCTGCTGCAATAAAATACAAAACAGCAAACTAAATAAAAACACCACCATTTACATCGCATTGCACGTAAGTGACCAAATGCAAAAATAAAAAAGTATATTTTTACAGGTAAACAGTGCGTTCGATTAAACTCTCGATTAACTGTTAATTGTTTGAGCTTGGTATTTCATCATCATCATCACTGTCAGAAACCGCTTAATCTTCTCCAGAGTTGCAGTGAGCCGGAGCCTATCCCGGCAGACACAGGGCGCAAGGCAGGGCTATACTGAAGATGGGACGCCAGTCCATCACAGGGCACCGGAGGCAATTTAGTCCGCTGGCCAATCAACCTATACAGTAGCATGCCTTTGGACTATGGGAGGAAACCGGAGTGCCTTGCGAAAACCCACGCGGACACGGGGAGAACGTGCAAACTCCTCAAAGGAGGGCGGCACCCGAGCCTGGATTTGAACCGGTGGGCTTCTTGTTGTGAGACGGCAGTGCCACTCACCGAGCCACCGTGCCAGCTTCAATAAAAATTGAGGTTGAAGCCGGTACTGCTGATAAACGTCCCTTTCCCGACGTTATATGGCGTCGCCTGGGCGCAGATGGCCATCTTACGTAGGGAGGGGGACACCTCTAAACCCCTCCTTCCCTTCCTTCGACACTCCCCTCTCGTCCCTCACTCGGGGTCGCCTCTTCGTTGCATCGAGCACGACCGAGGCGATGGCGAACATCCTCAAGAAGGTGTCGTGGTCGAGCAAGGACGACGATGGCGAGGTGAACGAGACAACGTCGCTCGTCGGCTCCCGACGCGGCAGTGGGGCCTCGGTCGCCGGCAAACGCGTGAGTAAACCCGGCTGGTTGGTCTAGGTTAGGACCTGTCTGCGCCGCGGCCTCCCGGTCTTGTTGTTATCATCTGCTGTCGATTGAAAATTCGTCACGCTGGTTATGCAAGTTGACTGTGGGTTATTCGTGACAACGTTGCCGGTGTTGTCCACTCTAAATGAAGTTTGAACGACGTACATTGCTGGGAGGAAATACTGTTCTTAGTCGAGGGCGTGTTTCAGTATTGTATGTCGTAGCTGTGCTGAGCGTGTCACGAGTTTCGATGACGGAATGTGAGATTAGGTGGAGATTTTTGTTGCTGTATTGTTTGTCAAACATTACTTTGTCATCGTTTGCCCGGTTATTCACACTTGTGTCTGCTTGTGTTTCTCTAACACGTCGTGTCCATAACTATGCAAAGAGAACCGTTATACCATACATACAGTATTCTTACATTTGCACGCATCGCATGTTTTAGTCCGAGAAGGGTTAATTCGCGTTCAACTCGGTTTAAGAAACCACTGAGTGGATCAACGCTTGAGTTTTTGATACTAGGTTGTTTATGAAAAACAGTTGTGTCTTTTGTATCCTGCTTGAACATTCATCTTTGAAGAGGGTAGCTTGGAAAATCACGACGGATCGTGGCATATTCTAAAATGTATAGTTGAAAAACAAATTCCATTCTATACAGCTTCACCGTGTCAAAAAAAGTCGAGGTTGAAATGTGTAAAACATATATCCTGTAGAACAGGAAGTGAAACCAACATTTTGCAATGCTTAATTAAAGTCTCTTAAAGGCTTCAACACTTCTGTTCGTGTTTGGTATGTGGATCTTGTGACGTCTGTATATGAGGCACACGCGTGTTGTGTGTAAACTGCTGATTGCAGCCTGTTGTGCAGAATGACGCTCAGCACGCACCATCCACCGCACTGTGATGAATGATCTGATTCTCTGGACCAGATGGTAATGAGCAACTCTCCTTCCTTGTCACCGCCACACACAGAACTCCAGGTCCCGATTTTTGTCTTCTGGCGGATTTAGAACCGTGGACCTCACCGATGGAGAGGGCATTTCAGAAGAGGTGAGACAAGGCAGTGTTGTTTGCTTCCATGTACTGTAATTACAGCAGTTTCCACCGTTTATAGCAGGGGTTCTCAAAAATGTTCACCTAAAGGCCCACTTGGTTATGGTCTCCATGGACCACTAGGTGCCACTCACAGCCAACTGATGGGTTGCGACCCGCCGGTTGAGAATGGTGGCTTTATACGATAGGAGTAGGCGCTGAAGTGATGTATGGTCATCGGTCAGTGATAAACACTACACTGTATTGAGGGCTAAACAGTACTGTTGCACAAGTGGTTGGAGGATGGTATTTCACAATAACTGATTGTATTTTGGGTTTTTGCCGGACACTCCGGTTTCCTCCCACAGTCCAAAAACATGCTGCTCCATAGGGCAATTGGCCTGCGGACTAAATTACCCCCGGTGTCCTGCGTTGGACTGGCGTTCTATCCTTGGTATAGCCCTGCCTTGCGGCCCTGAGTCTGCCGAGATAGGCTCCGGCTCACCGCGACCCTGTGCAGGATGACTGATAATGAATTTTTAATTTTTATGTGTGGTTAATGTGGTGGACTCCAGTGGCAGAAGGTGTCCTCGTTACTTTCAGTCAGCGTGCAATTCAATGCTGTACATGTAGCTCGAGAGATAGTTCAGATATTCATGAATTGATGGCTCGTTACATGCCCTAATTTGTCAGTGTTTGTATTGTGCAGGTTTTGGAATCACAGGAAGTGTTCACCGCCCCCATGCCCAAGGAGATCCCTCACAGCGAGAACCTCCTCTCTCAGCAGTATGAGGTACATTACATCTGGGTTATGCGTGGGTAGTGAGGGAAGGCGTCTAGACCATCATCGATAATCCAAGTGTTGTAGGCAGGTGTGAAGCTATGTTGACGAGTATAATATCCACATAAATTGCAGCATAAACATTATTTACAAGTTATTTCATGGGACATTTTAATTTGGCAAGTTTTCATTGGATTATCAATATACGTTATCAGTCCTCCTTAACAGAAGGATGGGCAGACCGATGGACTGAGGCGATGGATTTTCAAAGTGTTAAAGATGAATTGCTGTTACGTAGTTAATGAGCTTTGATTGTATAAAACCCACGTTTGAGTAAAAGTGACATTGTGTCTTCACTTTTTTTGCAGAGCCTTGACTATGACAACTGTGAAAATCAACTTTTTCTGGAAGAAGAAAAAAACTTAAGTGTCACAGTGAGTATTAACATAGGATACATGAGGTCACCAGTGAGTTTACTGTGATGTGGAATATTAGCATCCGTGCCTCAGAAAGAAGGTCCTGTCCTAGGTGGTTCGATTCCTGCCTCAGGGTGCCGTTTGTGTGTTCTCCCCGTGTTTTGCTTGGGTTCCTTTTTGGTTCTCTGGTTTCCTCCCACAACTAAAAACACTCATTACTTAATTTGTCGTTATCATAATATACAGGCAGGTAGACGCAGCTGACTGGGTGGCTGACTTCCCCCCTTTCTGCGGTTTCCTTGTGCCTCTGAGTCATTCGCTTTTTGAACAAATACCTTCGACATTAAATTAACTCGTAGGCTTTCATGACCAATGTTATCCATAGTGAAATTCCGTTTATGAGTTTAGGTCATGACCTAAACTCATAAACGGAACTTCACCTTCGACATTGATTGAAAACTTTGCGCGTTATAAATTGTAAATTGAAAGTATTTTTTTAAGTAAAGTAAAAATACAGGTTGTGTGTCATTGTAGGGTAAACCTACATTCGCAGTGTGTACAGTGCCTAGAGTTCTTCATGAAATAGGTGTTTTTAAATCTATTATTTTTTGGACATGCCCTCCATA
The DNA here is from genome assembly GCA_036362915.1 of Geotria australis. NCBI lineage: Eukaryota > Metazoa > Chordata > Hyperoartia > Petromyzontiformes > Geotriidae > Geotria > Geotria australis. Next base: position 3,285,854 of record JAZEWU010000034.1, read on the forward strand.
GCTGTTATTTCGGGATAGGCGTGTCAAGTGGTCCTTCTCTCTATTTCACGACGTTTTGCCCCCCATACTGGAGGCATCGTCAGGCGTGGGGGGTGGTGTAACGCCACGAAGGAGAGAGAGGGATCACTCGACACCGCTATCCTGAAAGAGCAGCTATGCAGAGCAATTCGCATACATCTAGCCATGAAAAGTAAGTATAGTTAAAAATGTTACGGCACCTCATGCATTGTAGAATTTTCTTCAAGTGAGATGTTTTTTTACGTAATAATAATTAATTCTACTTTTCATTTCTATTTTGAAGCCAGAGTAAAAAACGGGCTTTGAAGTTTGCTTGTCAGTGGTTAGCACATACAGCATAGTGGCACTTTTATTTGACTTGCTGTGACTGTGCTGTGATGCGTTAAAGTTAAACAGGTCGTGCCGCTAATGCTCTGTCAGCCAGCTTTTTATGGCGTAGCATAGTAGTAGGTCAGGTGATGAAAGCAAGGTTACAGACACACAAATTAAACCCTTGTTGCACTGTGTTTTTTTTTGTTTCTCAGCGCATTCGGTTTATGGAGGCCAGCCGCTGGACGGTGTGCATGGTGATCGGCATCTTAACGGCTCTCGTAGCCTGTATCATTGACATTGCCATCGAGAAGCTCGCGGGACTCAAATACCAAGTCCTCAAGCAGTGTATCCTTTGACTGTGTTGAGAAGCGAGCGGTGGACGAACTGTCAACCCCGCAGTATTTCCATCTTCCATCAGTAGATGCCTGTGCTTAGTTTACAATTTACTGAAATAATTTGACACTCTAGTACAGATTATTTGATACTTGGTAATAATAATGGTACGCTAAAAACGGAGCCGTTATTTTCTGCAGATAAGGAATTATACAATTATCACACGTATGCCAAATAGCTGTCTTCAGCTTGCACTGATCACCGTTGTGAATTATGGTCAAATAATCCCCATGACACATTGTGTGGAGAGGTCATCCTACAGTAGTGGATTGACAAAGGTGTGTACACGTACATGGCAGTTGCAAAGAGTAGCTCTCATAAATATGTGCATTTTTAGTTAAAACTTGGCTTCATGTGTTTTTTAAACTGGATTTTTTTACACACTTCCCATGACTGGTAAACCAAAAGCATGTGTGTTGAAAGTTGCTTCTTAAGTTTCATTTAATGGGAGGTTATGCTGCATTAGGATAAATAAATAAACGTCAGGCTTCTGTTAGTCTCTGTTCATAGACCGGTGAACATCATTAGCCTATGACACACTTGCCCCTCTTTTTTGTTGTGTTTTCTTTCCCTTGATTTAATATTTTATTCGGTGCATTTTGAAGCAAAAACAAACCAGTGCTTTAAAAAGTTTAGGAAAATCACAATAAAGGAAAAAAATACTTAATTAATGTGGGGTGTGCCCTGAAAAAGATAATTGCGGAAAGCCCATTGTTGATACACTAAGGTCTTGTTAAATGCAGATTATGTGCACATTGCAAGTGAATCGTTAACGTTAGTGTGTGGCCTTCAAGCGGCCAAGATAAAATAACAAAAACCTTCAAAGTGGGGCTGTATTTATTTCAATGAAGCCAGCAGAGGCTATGTTAAAATGGAAAATGTGTATTACTGTGGTTTGGTCCGAAACATTTCTTAATTTTGCAGATCCCAGTAAGCGTTAGTCACCTCTAAAGCTGAGGTCCCTTAAAATCTGACAGCTTCCCCATTTCAAGTATATATACTTCCCTGTTTGCTGTATGGAACAGTAATGCATTCCAGATGTGAAAAAGACCCCTGTTTACTGTAGAAAACCTTTACCACGTGCAGAGTAGCAGCACAGTATTGTAGCATTCACTCGAGTGGGACTCGGTCACTTGGCATGTAGTCTACAATAAGGCCAACTACCTTAGCAATCTAGGTTAGTTTCCAGAATATTGCCTGGTGTTTGTCAAGCCATTAACTAACTGTGGGTTCATACACACGCTTTGTCCCTTGTCTTATTAATTTATCTAATGGTATGCCCGTGCGACAGGCTGTCTGTCAAAGATTGGGCTCCCTTCTCGAGTGAATGGCCAGTTGTGAAACAGTGCTTGTTTTTCAGCATCCCATGCGCAAACATGTGACTTGTCCTGAGGGGGGAGGTATAGTCAAGTGATGGCAGCTGAGTGCAAAGAGTGTGGTCTATGGTTTGCATATTTCACGGCAGGAGATTATATGGTATGTGTAAGTACTTGGGTCTGTGGCATTGTTGAGTGCTGAACTATCATAGGACAAACTGGAATGATGAAATCTTGCAGCGTTGAAGGCTTCTTTTCAAGGAAATATGTGTATACATATATTTTTACCTCCTATAAGGTACTGTTTGGAGAGAGGCTTTAAAAAATGAAGTTGTAAAAGTATATGGAAACCTGTGACACATTTACAGCTTTCCAGTTATGCAAATAACTATATATTTAGCATAACCTGAGAGGTCAAATGTCAAGCTAACTATTTGTATAATCTTTTGAAAACGTGTCAGAGAGCCCTTTTGGCAAATTTGACTTACATTTTTCAAGCATTATTTGATATTTTAAATCAATATGCTGTTAACGTTTTATAAAGCTATCGTTCAAAAAAAGTAAGATATTGAAACTTATCTCACTCTTATAGAATTTCATGTGGGACGTAGCATAGACAATGAACTGATTATGCAGAGGTTTTGTGTTTTTATCCCGCGATGGAACATGTTTCTTGACCACAAACTCAGATATTGACGAATTTACAACAGCAGGAGGCCTCTCTATCTCCATGGTGCTCTGGGCAGTGATGAACGCTGGGATTGTAATGGTGGGCTCTATCTTGGTTGCTTTTGGCGAGGTAAGGCACCTTTTCTGTTTGATTGTTTACACAAAACACTCGGATTTGCTTTTCACAGTGTCGTGCATATACAACACTATAAGTCCACTGCTGGATGAGGGCCTCCCACCACCGAGCAGATATACTTTTACGTGGAGGGACAGTGTTGTGAAGGTGACATATTGTCTGTATAATAATGCTAATTATTATTTTGTGTCCTCAAGTAGTGACTAGAGCAGGGAAGTATGCTTAAGAAAAGGAAGAAAGTTATGGACTGATGAATAACACCGCAATGCATTTTCTGTATTTTACCAGCCTGTGGCAGCAGGGAGTGGCATCCCTCAGATCAAATGCTATCTCAACGGAGTGAAGATCCCACATGTGGTCAGACTAAAGGTGCTTCTTGAGTAATGTTGTACCCGGATAATGCTGATTTCATATCAACCACTCAGACTTATACAACTTATCTTTCGCTTTCCGATTTAAGATTTGCCCACTTTTCTGCATGCATTGAATAAAATATTCTTTGTCCTAACCCCAGGTCGGGGTGGGAAGTTTATGGCCTGTGGATCATTTTCTAACGCGCAACCGCATTCATATCACCCATGGCCTCATGAGGCCTACTACCTCAAAACAGCACTAAATGATATTTGTCACTGAACGCATCTTAGTCACACTCCTCTGGTATAAGAGGTGAATATAATAGATTTCGTAACAAAACTTAAATTGTCACCTATTGTCTTTCAAGTTGTTCTGGACATACAGTCCACGAAAACACTTCTATTTGATCAAGGTTTGGAAAACGAATTTGTGGCCCTTCGCTAGGGACCACTAGCTGCTGCTAGCTGCCCACTGATGGGTTGCGACCCACCGGTTGAAAATGGTGGCTTGAGACGTTTATCGGACACCGTAGAATAGCTCAGTGACCTTGTTGTTGTTGGTCTAACTGATGGTGTGCATGCCATGTATCTGTGTGGCACCACTGTAGACACTGGTGGTGAAAGTCCTTGGAGTCATCTGCTCTGTGGGTGGTGGTCTGGCCGTTGGTAAGGTGCGTTGCTTGGCCTCAAAGGAACCAACCATTTATTTTCAAGGTCTGGCGTCCTGCCCGGCATCGCATTTCATACTCACTAACAATTGCGTGTTTCGTGTTTAAATCCAGCCAGGCGTTGTATACAGTTGTTATTGCTTCATTGCAATGTATTACTCCCACTCTGCCTTTTGATCACCCCCGCCACTAGGAAGGGCCAATGATCCACTCAGGTGCTGTCATAGCAGCTGGAATCTCTCAGGGTCGCTCCACCACACTGAAGAAGGATTTCAGGGTGAGCTGAAGGGTTATTTGGTGTGTACCGTCGTATAACGCATTGCAATTCTATGTCAAAAACAAGAGCATGAAATAAATTTCTGGGCACCAGAAAAAAGGGGAATTAGACACCTATACTCAGTGAGGAAGTGATGTTATACCAAACACAATTTGCAAAAACGATACAGTATAGAACATATACAGAATATATTTTAAACATAAAATAACAAGGTACAAACGCTGTTTTATAATTTTGCATTCGTGAACACAACAATTGTAAACATTTAAAATGGTTAATTTACCATCAGCTCCTGGAGTACTTTCGGCGCGATACGGAGAAACGAGACTTTGTAGCGGCTGGCGCAGCTGCCGGAGTATCTGCAGCTTTTGGCGCGCCTGTCGGTGAGTTTTCTCACCAACTTCACTACTTGCAAAACAACGGTGCTACAAACTCCTCTACCTTCAACGCAGCCTTGCACAAGCAGTCTTAAACAGCTCATCCAGACACTCAGCACTAATTTAATGCACACTATACACTGGCTATCCATTCAACAGCCACTAATTTACAAGACAGCGCTACCTTGCCGCGAGCCATACACACAGGACACCCCCTGTACTTGCCAATCTGCTCCCACCACTTAATTCTTCTTTGCGATTCTTCGAAGCACGATGGTCAGCCTCTGGACATCGTTGTCTTTCAGCTCGGCCTCGAAGTGTTTGGTAGAATTCGCAGGCAATACCAAGTATTACCTGACAGGGATCGCGACGTGAACGCTTCTACCTTGACCCCCCACCACTTACTGAAACGTGCTCACGCACACCCTGCGGCTCCTCCCAACACATACTCAGCATCCCTTGCACCAAACATAACAAATGCAGAACAGCGCTTCTCGATATCTGTACCAATAACCTGGAACAGCCTCTGCCTGCATCTCCGACAAACTACCGCAACCTCAGGCTTAAAAAACTACTCAAACAATACATTCCATCAGGCATACCCGCACCTCAGTATCTGTGGATACTGGTCCATCACCAGGCATGGATTTTGCACGCTTGATACCTTTCATTATTATTATTTAGCCTGGCTTCCGTGTTACATTCCTCTTTCCTCTTGACTGGCTATGCTATTTTGGTTCACCAGTGGTTTCCAGTAAGCCGTGTTTCGTTGCATGCAGGCGGTGTTCTCTTCAGTCTGGAGGAGGGGGCTTCCTTTTGGAACCAGTACCTCACCTGGAGAATCGTAAGCTTGCAAAGGCTCCACTTTCAGGGATCATCCTCTTGCTGGATTTGTGTCAAATGTTTTTGAAGTTTGCCTGGCGGTGATATTTATGTAGTAGGTGGGTGAATGTCGGAAGGTTTTTCTGCACATAGCTAACTCCCATTGATATGCAGGCATACGTTACTTTTGCTTTTTGCATGAATCTGCATGCTGCAGTGAAATGTGATCGAGCGGTACAGTTGATCCAAAGAATGTATTTTTCATTATCTTAACAGAAACAAGAGTAACCCCTTTTTTATAAACATGTCCAGCTCCTCACTTGTTGTGTTTGTCTTTTTTGAGTACGTTTGTTGTGTGGTCTGTCCCTACAGTTCTTTGCGTCCGTCATCTCCACGTTCACCCTGAACTTTGTCCTGAGTTGGTACCATCATCACCTGGGCGAACTGTCCTACCCTGGTCTCATCAACTTTGGAGCCTTTGCATCCACGGTTAGATTCGCGCTCACAATTACGCATTGTGTTGTATAACCTTTGTATAGATCAACATTGCCCTGCGATGGACTGGCGTCCCATCCTCGGTGTGCCCCTGCCTTGCGCCCTCTGTCTGCCGGGATGGGCTCCGGCTCTCCGCGACCCTGTACAGGATTAAGCGGTTTCTGAAAATGGATGGATAGATCAACATTTCCCAACTGGTGGTACAGTGCGGTGGGATGTGATACAAGGAACCACTTTAGGTGCAATTTATTTCACAAAACACCGTATACTTTACAGCACAGTCTACAAGAATTGTTTGAGGGTTGATAATGGTCCGTGGGTACAGAATGGTTGGGATCCACTGATATCTCTTTCTCAACTATAAAATACTCCACAGGGAAAATGCAACAAAGATCCCCTCAAGGATTCACGAGCAAATATGCACACGTAAATCAGGCCTGCATCTGTCAGTGGGTGATAAAAATGGCCTTCACAGCAGCTGAGGGGCCCTAAACTTAGGCCACACACACGGCTTCAAAGACCGCAGCCTTGACTTTTCACCTCCCCAGAGCGCACTCGTTTACACCAGAACCACCTAGCCCATATTGCCTCAACCATCTTGTAATGGGACAAACATTTTAGGCTAGACCATGCTTGCAAAGTATACTATGTATACACAAAAACGGGCAGATGGTTCATTGATAGAGTGAGCGACTCAAAATCGGAAAGTAGCGAGTTCAGATCCTAGTTACGGGGGATGACTCCAATAAAATGTTCATTTTGTTTGGTGACAACAGCGTTTCAAATGTAACTTCTGTGTACGTGTCTCTTTTTTCCTCCCTGCAGGGCATTGAGTACAACATTTATGAAATTCCCTTATTTCTGATCATGGGTGTCATTGGTAAGGCATGGTCATATCTGTGAACGTTGATAACTTGCTAGTATTATCTAGGATAGAGCCCTTGTAAGCATGTCTGTGTATCTATGAAAAATAGCCAAAATAATGAGTAATTTTAAGACCAGTGGAAAAACATTTGCTTGCTAAATATGTTTTTATAGTTGTTTAGATTGTTTCCACACCCACTTCACATCAACTGCAGCTGTTGCATGAATACATTAAACTCCAAAATCAGAATTATGCTATTTAACTGCTCTAGTGCTTGTGGTATGTTTGATGTAAACAATCTCCCCATGTCTCTGTAGGAGGTATGTTTGGAGCTTTATTCAATTTCCTCAACTATTGGCTGACAGTTCTCAGGATCCGGTAAGGTGCTACATCGGCTGGGTTTTATTTTTCCACTCTCACAGTACAGTTAAGACACAAGTGTGTTATATTACTAACTGTGGGTGCTATGCGTTGATGGAAAATTGTACGTCGTTGATATTTGAACACATTGAGAGCTTGTTCTGGGGCTTATTTGATGCTGTCTGGTGGCTCTGCGCACTGAGAAAGGCAGATGCTTGCGTTGCTGCAGCGCCTGTGCATACCGATCAGATGACATGCTGTGTAGAATTCTGCTTGCCATCAATATTAAGTAGCACAGCAGCACAAGCATTTGTTTTATTTGGTAGTGCGACACACGCTTGTATGTATATAGTCACACTGGTAGTATGGTTAGGTCGGTTTACAGTGCCTTTTTTTCTAATGGTCATGGGAGGTTGAAACCAAACCACCCTAAAGGTGACTGATTTTAGATTTTAGAAGCTAAGCAGTCCCAAGCCTGGATATGACTGAGATGGATACCTACCAGTCCTTGACAGGTTGTAGGCATGGGGCTGTGAGGTGTCTGGGAGTGCTGAGTGTTACCTCCTGGTTTGTGTGGGTTTTCTCCTGGTATGCCTAGTTTCCTCTCACATGCCAAAACAAATGGAAATGGCCAGAGAACCCAATGCAGGACCCTCTTAAAAAGGCTTTACAATTAGCGAGGCTTTCTTGGGTGATAAAATGTACGTTTTTGATTAATTACTTATTTTGTTTGGTTGTCTTAGAAAGTGGATCTACCGGAACAAATCTTTTGCATGTGTGCACAACAACCTTAAATATCGACCAGACTGTATTCGTTTGCATTATGGCAACGTACTGCAGATGATAAATCCAGTCATTAAATAGCGTATATATGATCCAGCCCTGTGTAGAGAAATAGTTGAGATAGCTGAGGAAATTCGTCACTCTTTGGGGTGGGAAAGAATTATTACATTTCTTGCTCTCCTGGGCTTCCGTTGCTTGTAGCAGCCCAAGGCGTAAGATTTGTGTTGAGTTTATACCATTTATCTTCATTTCCATTTGGTAAGTGAAAGACGTCAAATTCTTTCAACAAGCTATCACGGAGGAGATCTCTGTTTTTGCAGCCGTGAAAAGCAAGAGATGTTCAAAATCATCTGAAGCCTGCCTTATTTGGTACATTTCAATAGCGGAGAAACGCCTGTGGAACTAATCAGCCAGTGGTTGCATGCGCACACGCTAAACGCATTTAGAGGCTCATGTATCCAAAACAAGGGTATAACATGCACTTGCACGCTATGCTTCTGGCTTCAGTAGGTTGTGTTGATGATTGAATATACTGAAAATGATGATTGATTTGCACACTTCACTGCTCTTCTTTGATTGCGGTGGTAAAAGGGGTAATTATTGATGATGGTGAATTCAAAAATGTTTTTCTCATTGCCATGACTATTACCAAATGATTACGTAAATTACACAGTGTTAGTCATAGGTGTGGGATGCATGTTCAATCGGTCAATTTAATTGACAGAAAATATTTCAATTAATTTGGTACTCATGATAAATTGGGGCAGACGAGCCTTTTGTTAATGCTTTCCAATTAGTGTTCTCCAATGATAATTGGAGAGTGCTGTAGCTTTCTTAAAAGATGATCCAAATTAAGCAACCTATTAAGCAGAATGAAAGGACCTTTTATATATCCGTACATATTTTACCTTGACAGCTACCCGTTGACGTATATACAGCTAATTAAACACTTCTAATGTCAAATGATGTGATAAAATAGACGAGGTTTTACCCTTTCTGGCAATGAAACAAGTGTTAAGATCTTAAAGCACCAAATAGTCACCTTTCACAAAGTGTCCCGTTTGTACATCTTTTGTATACTGGCAAAAAGGTACCCGTAGCCATAACTACTTGTTGTTAAACGCTTGTCGGGAAATGTACACTTAATCCATGCGAGCACATGATTTTTCCGAACTTATTTGACAATCGAGACATTTTGATTGCACTAAGCCTCCGGGCCTGCACAGCGAACAGCGTGGCTCTGAGCTTGCGCGTTGTTGTTGTCGTTCAGGTACATTCACCGGCCGGCGCAGCAGGTGCTGGAGGCCGTGCTGGTGGCAACTGTCACAGCCGTCGTCTCGTTCACCATGATCTACTTTTCCAACGACTGCCAACCTCTCGGCGAGGATAAGAGCGCGGATTATACCTTGCAGGTACGCATGTACCCGTATTTTACACGATCCGCTGCTCTGTTCCCATCGATTCATACCATTGTATATTTCTGTATGCATCACAGTAGTAGCAGAGGAATCTATCTTGTGATTTCAACCATGATAGTTCATCGAGTCATTGAGGGGTGCGGATTGTTGGCTTCCTTGGCCTTTTCCCACTGAGCCATTCTTCCGGCCCTTCCCTTGCTGCGTTTGCACAACGACGTCTGTTTCTCTCCCACAGTTATTCTGCAACGACGGGGAGTACAACTCGATGGCAACGACCTTCTTCAACACCCCGGAGAAGAGCGTCCGTAGCCTGTTCCACGACCCCCCTGGTCTGTGCCACTCACCCCACCATCACAGACGTAGCCTCCTTATTTATTTCTCCCACATGATGTCATGATATGACGGAGTGCTTCGTCACGTTCTAGTACCCCTCTTCCAAACTGTCAATTGCACACAGAACCTGTCTTCTGTTCGCACTCCTTTATGTCTTGCTACATATCTGATTGAAAAAAAAAATCATCGTGGCTGGGTGACTGAATGGGCACTGTTCGTGGGTTCGCATTTAGAGCGGGTGTTGGTAAAATGCTTCCCTGTTTTGTGCGGTCCAATCGTCACTGGAAGGGATCTCAGAGGGGGCTCTGATCACTTGCTTCCGTGGGCTAGTATCTCTCGTCGATGAATGCCTTCGACATTGAATGAATATGTGCGCGTTATAAATGTAAAATTATTATTATTATTAGTATCTAACTTTGAAGGAGTTTCACTGCTGGGTGCAAGATCCGAATGGGTAACGATTCTCACGACGTAACGCTGAAAGCACACTCGGGATAAAATTGGGGGACAATTACAAAAAATCTAAAGAGACTTAATAACCCCTGCTGTATTTGTGGCATTGTTGCTTCTATGTGCTGCAGGCACATACAACCCACTGACGCTGGGCCTGTTCTGTCTGAGCTACTTCTTTGTGGCGTGCTGGACGTACGGCCTCGCCGTTTCCAGTGGCGTGTTCATTCCGTCACTGCTGCTGGGTGCTGCCTGGGGACGTCTCTTTGGCATCTTGCTGTCCTCCATTAGTAAAGGCGTAAGTACATAGGTGCCCGCTGCTGTGACTCTCTGTGCTGTAATTGCCTCGTGTGTGTTGCAATGTGTTGGAATGTTAAGTCGGCGCGGCTGAAAACCTGTGTTTAAATTGAGGTTTCAGCAGCTGTGAATTAAATTGAATTGCCAGGTGTAGAAAGTTTAATGGCCTAATCCCAGCTATGTAACAAACACTCTGCAGGGCGTAAGAGGTGTGCTGCCTGCACTATGAATCAGAGGTCTTTGATGGGACATGTTATCTGTCTGTCTTTTTCTGGCATAAGGTGATGCGTAGCCTGCTACAAAAGTTCTAATTGTAGATTTCTTTCTCTCATTTCATGACACTAGTAAACTTAGAATGTAATGGAGAAACATTAGAAATGCATTCATGGGGGTACTTTCCCAAATTTTCACCATGCTGGTCAGGCTGGATTGGTGAAGGGGGTGCACTGGACCGGTTCATATATCTTGCCACTGGTGTTAGCCGTATCCACGAATATAACCAAAGCTACCACGCACAGTGGCAGCTTTGGTTGCGCCACTGTTGCACCCCCGTTATAGTTATTTGAATGTGCTTTTAAAAATGTCCTATCCTGAGTATATTTCCACCCGGTTTAAATGCAGTTGCTATACATGGCGGCGTTGCCATAATTCAAATGCGCATCCCATTACGCGCGTGCCTGTTGACAGCAGCACTTTTATTATGCTCTGCTACTTAACTGTAACAAGTTGTTTCATCGACACGATGCATTCGCGCTGCTTTGAAGGCGACAAGCATCGCCTGCATTGTTAAAACAAAAGTGCTGCCCTGAATAAGACAGATGTGTTTAACCTCCACAGGCATGGGCCGACCCGGGGAAGTACGCCCTCATGGGAGCTGCTGCACAGCTGGGTAAGGGAAACCAATATGTTGGCATCTCCTGTGCATCACTGGGATCGGAAATGTCCGTCTGTTCGGCGGCCTGAAGAGCACGCTTGTGTGTTTTTTGGCAGAAACCGGAAAGCCTAACCCTCATCGCAGTGTAATCCAATAGTGCCAGTTGCAAGCAGGCTCTTTACTGTCTTTTAAGATCAATGGAGGGGGTCAAGGTAGAAGCGTTCACGTCGCGATCCCTGTCAGGTAATACTTGGTATTGCCTGCGAATTCTACCAAACACTTCGAAGCCAAGCTGAAAGACAACGATGTCCAGAAGCTGCCCATCGTGCTTTGAAGAATCGCAAAGAAGAAGAAGATCAATGGAAATTAAATTGTGGTGCAGAGAACAACCTGGATTAAATGTTCACACGATTTATATTTTTACTGTCCAGTGTAATTATATCTTCTCCGTTCCGTTAGGCAAACTGACACTGGCACGCACAATGTCTCCCAGATTTGTATCCCAAGGGCGAAAATCCTAAAAGTCATGCCCGGACATGTTTATTTTTAATCCTACATGCCCTGTGCACACATGCAATTATAAACACAGCGTTGTATGACCCTGTTAATATTGATTGCCTTAAAAAGTCTTGTGCATTTCGCCTGGCTCTTCCGCAGCCCAAAGGCACAAGAGTGGGCCTTCAACGTTAATGGAAAAGTGAATTTTGCATGGAATATTTGTTTTTCGAGAAAAAAATCTGAACGTGTTGTTCAGAAACATCGTTGAGCATAACATGTCCAACTCCTCTTTTGTAGTGTTGTGTGAATATAATAATAATAATTTCAGTTTATATAGCGCCTTTCACCCGAGGGTCACAAAGGGCTGCACAAGGGCCGCGAAGAGGACGGCATGTCAACAACGAAAGAAAAAACAATAAAAACCAAAGCAACAGAGAATAAATGATTAAGGCTACTTCGAATATACTGAAAGGTCGTGAAACTGGCAATCTTAAGAGCGGCAACATTCTGCCAGCATCCCCTAAAATGGCCGTCACTTCCTTGAAGACAAACACGGAGGGAGACAGGGAGGAAGGGTGAGCAACAGGGAGAGACACAGGGACACAGAGACAGGAAGACAGAGACAGACACGAGGGGGAAACAACGCCAATCCAAATGAAACAATCCACATTGAAGCACAAGAACACGCAACAGCAAAAAAACGCAGGCACCCACAACAACAAAACACAACTTCCATACGCGACACCACGAGGCGAGTCCAGGCAAGGCAGGACTGGGCCATTCATATTGAATTTTCATTCAATATGAATGAAATCATGTGCAACGGTTATTGGATAATAATAATAATAGCATTTATATAGCGTATGGGAAGTATTTCTACATTGGCTGTGCTCTTTCATCTGTAACACCAGTCCATAGGGATTTTCCAATTTCCCATTTACAAGGTGCTACTGAAATATGACAGGGGGAATGCACAGGCCTGGGATGTTGTTTTAAATAAACCACCGTTAAAACAGTCAAATGCTTTTTCATTCAAATTAAAATGGGGCAGTATTTGTCTATCGGTTGAACGTCTATATTTCTGTCTCTATGTAAAGGACAAAGATCTTGGTGATCATTACCTGACATTTGGCTCTGTCATGTGGTGCTTATTTTATTAATCCAGGGTCTTGACCCAGAATTTGAATAGTCATCATTTGGATTTAGATATGTGCTCAGGCCGATCTCACACTTAAAAGCTGCTTATTTATGCTTTTGCACGTCTTGTCAACTATGCTTGTGTGTGCTGGAGGGTGCTGTGTATGCGTGCTTGCAAAAACAATTATTAGCCCAGAAATGCATGAACATATTTGTTTAAATGTTTGTGTATCTGTGTTCTGCTGTGTGTGAGTGTGTTCATCTTTGTGCGTCTACTGATCTGTGTGTGTATTCTGTAATTTGTCATGTAAGAGTACACGTATGTATGGGCATCCTCATTGGTTATTTGTGGGTACAGTACATATATGTGCGTTCTATTGCACATACGTTTGCATATACATCTTTTTGCTCGATTGTGTGTACGTTTTCTGTGATATTTGTGCAAACATCCAAGCTTGTTTGTTATCTCCTCGCGTGCGCCTGTATGAGTTATTCTGTGTTTATAGATTCTGGCACAGTAGGGAACACAGGTGTTGCCCCTGCCAGTCATCTCAGTCAGACAACCCATGACATCTGGGTCTCCCGTGACCTGTCAGCGAGCCTTCGACACTTCACATGGCCTCAAATTGTATATGGCCAGGCACAAGTGCCCCGGTGATGTCACCGCTACTTAGTGGCGAATGGCGGTTATTGTAGAGTCTGGCATGCATATGTGGGTCTATGCATATATATGTTTGTGTGTGTGTGCATTTGTCGTTGTGTGTGTGGCTGTCGGATCTGTCGGACAGGAGGCATCGTGCGGATGACCCTAAGCCTCACTGTCATCCTGGTGGAGGCAACGGGCAACGTGAGCTACGGTCTCCCTCTCATGCTTGTGCTCATGATGGCCAAGTGGGTCGGGGACTTCTTTTTTGAGGTGTGCCGTCAAATCCTTTTACTCGTGAAAAATAATAATAATTCAGTCCCAGGAATGCAAGGCCGAGGCTGACCCAGAAGATCTTGAATTAGTGACGCTATCACTTGGACAGGGCCTTGGTATAGGACAACTTGCAAACATTTCAAAAGACTGAGCCTTGTGGCGTAGGATATTCCATCTCGGCGGCTAACCCTTCGATGGAGGAGGGCTAGAAATGGAAAGGAAACCGATATATTTATTCTATAGAGTTTAAGAATCGGTAATATTTTACCGTTGTGTTGCATGTCGGGCGAGTAGTGCCTGCAAGGTTTCTGTAAACCCGCCGGTGTTCATGCGTGACGGCCACCTATACAAGCGCTTTCCAGGCACAATTCTGCTTAGCTTCTGAGGTCTGATACAGCTGAGTGCATTCCAGTTAATTTGACCACAGGCAAACAGTATATATGAATTTAAAAACAATGTATTTAAAAAAAAAATTATTTAAATGAGTGGTTACACAGCTAACAGGTACTTACTTCAGGCTGAGTAAATTTTCAGGAGACCAAGCCCAGGATCAAATACTAAATGTCGGCTACTCCTGTCTGTTTGCAGGGTTTGTATGACATCCACATCAAGCTACAGAGCGTGCCCTTTATGGGCTGGGAGCCACCCGCAACATCTCACAGCCTCACGGCCAGGTGAGTCGACCACCCTCCTGGGTGTGCTTTCTCCACCCCCCCACTCATAAAATCAATCAATGTTGCATTTAGAAATGCGATTTGTTTAACAGTGGCATATAACATTGCGTGCGTGTTAGCGGTTATCATTTTAAAGTTATTTTAAAGTAACTATTGAGCCGACTGGCTGGTTCAGAGTTCATAACACTTTGTTGGCTCCGCTGAGGTCCGAGGTTTGAATCGAGGACAGCCACCATTGGTTAAATATGTTTCTCAAGTGAAATTATTTGATGGCCTCAGCCAGATCACCCATGCGTGGATACTTTGTCTCAAGATATGACAAGCACAGTCATTATAAAATTGGGAGAAAATTTTGAAATGTGAAAATACATTGAGAGTGAGCCAGTTGGGCTCCTTTCTCAATATCGTCATTATTAAAAATGAAGAGTTTGAAACACATGTAGCACATCTGTTAAGGCAGTCTGCTGTCTCTTCAGTTGCTCAGTGACTGCCGTGTGCATACAAACAAGGCTCTGTCTGGCTTGGTATTCACGCAGGAAGGAAGCACCATCTATGTGATGGCCCTTGTGCTTTTGTTACACAAAAGCCAAGCGCATATGGATTTACAGCTACTGGCAGAGGCACGGGTTATTTTTGCGCGCTGTAACTTCTGCATTTTTGCCAATAGTTTATGGAAATTGTTGGCAGTGGGGAGATGCCCGTGTATTACATTTCATGAGTACAATACTGTTTATCATCCTTGTGTGTTGTGATGTCATCCATCTGGTTGAACATTATTTGGAAATTTCTTTCCACTTCTTCCAATACATCTGATGAAACAGTGCAACCTTGAAAACTGTATATTATGATTATAGCCTTTCAGACACCTTGGTCCCGAATTAGCAGTATAAAGACAGGTTCTTGATTCAAATTCTGCCTTATGTGCCATTTTGTACTTTTCTATTCATTTTAAAGTTGTTGCAAAGCACGTTCCATTTTCTATCTTTTGGCAATCTTCCCAATGCCCTTTAGAGATTCTTTTAGCATATATTCATCTCTGACAATTTTGCCAAATCAGGTTGTTGGCTGTTTTTTGTTGCTCTTTCAGTCCAACTGATTTTCTCTAATACCACAACCCCCATATGAAATCTTCTAACCTCTTCCATTCAGTGCCCATGTCTGCTGAATATAGAGCTGAACAGCATTCTAAGGTTCAATCACTCCTGCCCCATGCGCGATGCATATCTGCTTCTGCGTGTAGCGAGGTAATGAGCGACCCGGTGGTCTGCTTCAAGCGCTTTGAGCAAGTGGGCCGCATCGTGGACGCCCTCAGCGACGGCACGGCAAACCACAACGGCTTCCCCGTGGTGGACGAGGTAGAAGACGTAAACAAGGTGATGACTTTTGTTTTTCACGGACTTTGATCGGAGCTTGATGTAATGCTGCTGGCCGCCGGGCGTGACTTGGGTTTATTGTGTTTGGATAAGTGTCCGTAGTTTGGAAATGTCTTTGCTTTGGATGGATAAGAAAAGAAAATGGCCTTGGGGTAAGGACACTTGGCTATAAGGGACAATGGTCGGCTGGCGAGAATGGCAGTTGAGTGGTGACAAGCGGACAATCGCTGTTGAGATTGATCGATAAGCTGATGTGTAGGCGCTGTTGTTGCATCACTTGACCGCGAGGGATGGTGACGGTTTGGGGAGGCCTTCATCCAGCAGTGGATTGTTCATGGCTGATGATAGTTGCTGATGCATACTTAATTTGGCTATGCCTGACACGGGAGCTTGGCAAATGTCCATAGATAACAGAACATGTGAATTTGAATTGAACCCAGTGTCTGACAATAATACATTCAAAAATATGTTTTTGCATTGCATCTTAATGTACTTTCTTTATTTAAATCATACATTTAGATTACTGCAATTTACTAGATATATATTATACTACCAAGCACTTATGTGTGCAAGGTTCTAGTAACGCATCCACATCGGTTTAGTAGTGGAATTTGTTGTTTTTGCTGACAAATTTGTGCCTGTTCTTGTATTTAGCAGGGGGACACAGATAGTTTTGGGAAGCTGCGTGGGCTCGTGCTGCGTTCTCAGCTGATCGTACTTTTAAAACACAAGGTGGGTGTTTTCCGACTTTTATATTGAATTTTACGCCTATTTCAACATCATGAAAACACACGTACACTGCATGTATATAACAACACTTTTCATCTAAAACATCGAAAGCCTGATGCCTTCAACGTCAAGAGGCGAAACGTTGTGAAGGAGAGAGGAAGAACGCTCGAAATGGCTATCCCAAAAGAGGCGTTCATAAGAGCAACTTTCATACATTGAGCTGTGAAAACCTACATACATTTTTAAATTGCATTTAGTAGTTACAACACGCTGCTTACCAATCATACCGATCTGAGTGGTATTCTGCCGAATTGTAAACCCTATTGTAAACCTTATTCTACTTGACACGGCTCTACCGAAAGAACAGTTATAGATCTATGGAGAGCAATTCTGTATACCCTATTAATTAATTCTGGCTTTCAAATCTAATCATGCTGCTCCACAATGCTTTTTGGGCAAACATTTTAAAGGCAATTATTCCTGCAGTGGATTGACAAAACGACATGCTTGCACAGTGTAAATCGGTATGCAATAAATCGTTTAAATATCGGCAGCGTCCCACTTAAAATCAAGTACGATCAGCAAGTATTCATTTTGTTCTAACTGCGGTGCTTAGGATGACTTGAAAAACAACTGGTGGCCGGGACGTGCTAAAGTTAGAACTGCAGTGTTGACAGGTCGGAGGCCACAGCCAACGGTAACCAATGCGGCCTTCTCAACGCGCGGGGGGGAGCGCAGGCCTTCATGGAGCGGAGCGACGTGGGCGAGCCGAGGCACCGGCTGACGCTGAAGGACTTCCGGGACGCGTACCCTCGCTTCCCACCCATCCAGTCGATCCACGTGTCGGAGGAGGAGCGCGAGTGCACCGTGGACCTCTCGTGCTACATGAACCCCACGCCGTACACCGTGCCACAGGTGCCGCCCTTCCCCTCTCTCATCTGACGTGTAACGCGAGAGTCGGGGTGGCATTTCAAATGGTTTCCGATTGGCTGGCCGTGTCAAGTGAGAACTCTGCAGAGGAGCTTGTTGATCAGCTGTTGACTGTTCTCTCGGCTCCGAGCTGATTTAATCGCCGTCTTGCGGTCAGATGTGGTCGCACGTGGTGAACAGGGATGTTGGCCACGTGCGATAATTCGCACACGATATGCAGCGATGTTGCTTTGTGTAATTCCAATTTATTCATTTGTGGGTGTTCTTTCGGGATAGCCATGTCAGCACGGCTATCCTGAAAGAGAGAAGGAATGTTGGCGCTCAGTAGTCTTGGGGCACACTCCCCCCTTCACCAACTTGCAACTAACCCCCCCCTTCACCAACTTGCAACTAACCAAGCTGGCGAGGTCTGTTAAAACAACTGCCGTGACCGACACAGCATGGGTTGCCTGTCATCAAGCAGGGGCTTGATAAAGGATGGTACATTCCGAATGCCTTGTGTGACAGCTCGGCTAATACAGTTTAATGTAGAATTCCCGTTGGTGCCGTCTTGTTTGCCCATCGCCGTCTCTAGGAGGCGTCCCTGCACAGGATTTTCAAGCTGTTCCGCGCGCTGGGGCTCCGCCACCTGGTGGTTTGCGACAACGATAACAGGGTGAGGCGTCGTTGAGTGTGCCGCATGTTGACGCTCGGTTACGAGTGTGTGCGTGTGAACATGTAACCCTGCACTCAAATATGACCCTGGAATAAGCTGGATTTTGTTTGATCTGAGAAACTAAACGGGGTTGAGCTTGAATACTGCTTGGATGAGTGACCGCTGTGCTTAAAACGGGTCTTGTCAACGATGTGGGAAGACGACCGCAGTGCATCAAAATATCGTCTTGAACTTTGACGCTGAGCAGCGTGGCGAAGTATTATAAAAACACACACAACCCTCACAGCTCGGGGAATCCCTTATCCAGCAGTGGATTGACAAAAGGACATCCTTTCCCAGTGCAGAAAATGTGGGCAAGTATTCCCGTGGTACATGTGCGATTGTCTGTTCTCAACATCGAGCCATGTACAGCTCGTGGGGGCCGTGGCTTCTCGACCCCTCGCTTTTAGATGTTCATTGTCCTGTGCAGCTTTGACCGGCATTTGTGTGCATGTTGGCCATGGGTTTTCACACGTGTAGGTGATTGGACTGGTGACTCGCAAGGACCTGGCACGGTACCGCTATCACAAGGGCGGCCTGGAGAAGGTGCCGGTTACGCAAACGTGATGGTGCGGAGCGATTGGCCCGCGTTTGCTTCGCTGCTCTCGGCAAGAGGCCTCCTTTGGATCAACGGCAGAGGACAAGCCGACATACGTGGCGCGTGTTTACATGTGTATGTGTACGGGTGGATGCTGTTTGTGTGTGTGTACGTATGAATGCCTGTGTGAGTCAAAATGTACAGATCGAGATAATGTTTTCTATGAGAGCGCTGTTTATCTTGGTACAGATGCCAACTTTGTCACCTGGGTCCACTAACATTTAAAAGCCTGACGAGCTCATTACCCCGTCCTTATTTGCTTTGGTTTGTGGTCTCATGTTGCGCGTGGGAGGAAACTCTATATTCATGCTTTAATTAGCAGTTTCGTCACAAGTAACCTGTTTCACTGTACACCGGTTGAATTCACATTTCTTACCTAAAGCCAGTGTGTAATAGGTGTACTGTTAATGCGAATTTGACTTCCTAGCATCTAGGGGGTGTTTGTAATGCTTGGAAATTGTTTTCTAAAGAGCAAAGCTGCTTGCAGAGCATGGAGAGAGGTACTGTTGGGGGTCTTAACTGAGCCTACAAAATCACAAACCTTAACACTTGCCACTCTATCCTGTAGGTTTTTTTGTGTGTTATTGTCACATGAATTTAGTTGTTTTTAAACCACTTAACATGCAATTCCACCACCCCTCCTTTATGACCAAATCGCCTGGAATGCGTCGGGTCTGATCAGATCTCGGAAGCTATACAGGGTTGATTCTGAATAGTGATTGGATGGACGACCACCATGTCTAAAACAGGGCTACTTTGTCAGAAGCACGTAGCATTGGAACTTTTTCCTGCACCGTATTTCAAGATGCTGCAGCATTAATGCTTTTGCCGTCATCAACTCATGCTGATCAGCACGGTGGAGTTTGG
This sequence comes from Geotria australis, assembly GCA_036362915.1. Classification (NCBI taxonomy): domain Eukaryota; kingdom Metazoa; phylum Chordata; class Hyperoartia; order Petromyzontiformes; family Geotriidae; genus Geotria; species Geotria australis. The sequence goes on from JAZEWU010000034.1 coordinate 3,305,489, forward strand.
GCAAACAACCCCAATGACATGCATTGCATTGGGAGGCCCTTATCCAGCAATGTATTTACAAAACAGGTTGCACATGTGGTTTGTCTTGTCAGCGGAATTGCAGAAAAAACCCGGTGGCACTGTGACCACTGGTGTTCACTAAACTGAGTAAAGGGGGCAGCAGGATGCCCTGGCACTGACCCGGGGGATGCTGTATATCCAACACTCATTCAATACGTGCTGCAGTTGCATTTCTCTGGTCGGGCTCCATTACTCATAGGCGGTATTAAGCTTTTTGCACATTTTGCTGCTTTATATTTTAAATATCAATTAATGACCTTGCTTGCTCCTGGAGGGAGATGGGTAGAGACATGCCGCGAGAACCTGCAGCAGCATGTGGTAGTAAAATCCTATCTCACAAGTGCTGTGGTGTGGCTTAGTTTGTATTTTTGGATGTTTTGTATACCGCCACTGATTTTTTTTCTTTCAACTCGAGAAACTAAAACAACACGGATGGAAGATTGCATTTTACATCGTCGGTCATGTTGCCAGCTGTGCGAGTTGATTTAACAGCATAATTGACACACCTGTTTTATCTGGAATATAGAAATATGTATTGCAGAGTGTATACAATGAGAGGTACATTTTAAATAAAATATGTGGTTGTACGCCAGTTGAAACAATTGGGAAATGTCTAAAAACCCCAGTTAAGCAATCGGCAGGTCGCATGTGTTGAGGTGAAGTGTGGCTACGGCCACCTCTTCTGCTACGTCTGGCCAGCGTAGAACAGTTTTCCAAAATATCCTCTGGAGGGGCTGTCAAGAGCTCCCGTTAGTCAAGGTTCTTCTGCCATCAGTGACCTGAATAAGCTGTTGCAGGGCAGTACCTTCACCTCTTAAATCTTTGTTACTTTTTTTTACCCAGCCTCTGATAAGGTGCCAACATCTTTACTAATGTGCCCCCACTTACTGGGTTGGTTTTCCTTGCAGAAAGTGGCAGAGGCACGTTGCTCACATGCGTTTGACCGTAGCACTGTGCTCCCGCGCGCGCACGCGTGAATTGTACGCGTACCCGTCTCTATCGAAACGCAGGAACGGTGAATGTTAACATCGCTCGCGTTCACCCGTGATCCAGGCAACGTGCGGTACCAGTCAGTGTGTGTGTGGGGCGCAAATCAGGGAAACTGGTGGCTGGGCGCAGCCATATTTTTTGTTGTTGTGCCCTGGCACGGTCGCGTACAAGTTTGAGATTACGCGGCGTCTGATTAAACTAGGGTAATAAAAGAGAAATATGGAATTGGTGTCTCGCTTATGTCGTTTGTCATCTACGTCAGCGACGAAAATAATTTGCCGTCAAGCAGTAGCACTCGCAAACGAATTCTGATGCGTGTTTTGCCCATAAGGGCTTGAAATGTAAGAAGGTGTTGGAAACGTTGTAAAGGGTAATTTATTTTGACAAATGGATGTGTATGTTGTAACGTACAAATAATTGGAACGAGTGTGTTTGGCTAATTCGCATTGACATGGTTTGGAAATCTCTTAAGAGTTTACTCTAGGAATGCATCTAAAGAATGGGAATGTAGCATTTTGACAGATTCCATAGTAGCTATGCCATTCCACATGCCTCAAGGTTGTATACCAGACCACGTTTTACAAAGGTGGCCTGTGAAGGTGTCTTAATTATAAATATGGGAATCTATACACCTAGAGGATCAAAGGATTAACGTAATAAAATTGCTGACAAAAGGTACCCTGAGCACTTGCCCCCAGCAGTCCATAAAACCAAATGGGGCATCTTTGCGTGTGTTTTAATGGGTGTGTAATTATAGCCCTGTGTGTGACCAGCAGTGGCTCCCAAAATATGTCGCCGAATTCGTCACGTGGTTGGCTGTGCAGCGAGTGCTTTATCGGTGTGCGTGGCTTGGGCATGATGTTTTCAACCACGACCTTATCTCATTCATACTGTGCACTTATACCGCGATAAACTATTTTTAAGACATGCCCTTGACACGCTATTTATATTTGGACGGTGAACTTTTATCAGTAAATATAACCGACATCGTCATTACAACCAAGTTATGCAATGCATTACTATGTGACATAAGTTTGCATAACTCCAGTCCTCCATGTGCCATCCTGAGCCCACGTTTTCTGGGTTTGTGCGTTTCCAGAGCCTGGCCCAGGTTTCACGATCATCGTTTGACTAATAATTAAGACCTGGTGAAAGTTGCTTAAGATGCTTAACATGGGTCCGAGCCGATGCAGTGAGCCTGCTCCCCCAAATTCCTGTCCAATTCCCCATCATCTTAATAACTCGTCGCCTGGACCCCTCCAGCCCGTGGACTCCTTGTATAGCTACACCACCTGCACACTAGTTACGCCACTGCTGTGTCGGCCACGTGGATAACAGAGCTTCCCAGAGCTGTTTGCCGTTTACTCACGAAGGGCGGTTGTGCATACATTTTCCCGGGCAAATCGAAGCGAGACCGCAGGGCACATGTAAATAGCTTGTGCAACGAAACAGGCGTGCTTCGTGGTACAATTTAATTATGAATCTGCTGTGCGCGCTTGTCTGTGTCACAGTATCTCGAAGGATGCAGTTCCCACTAACCCAGCCCATACGCATGAATATATTAATGTGCTGAATGCCAGATTCGTACACGGGCTTAATTTCTCATGGAACATTTCAGGAGCTCGCTCATATTCAAAACCCTCCAGACACTGCGGGGTGCAATGAAATATTTCCGTTTCTCAACAGTACACAGCTCCAGATGAAATTCTGCTCTGCTTTATATACCGTATAGTGCTGTTGCCGTGCAGTCCATGTAATGCAAACCTATTCTGCATGATTCATGGAATACATTTACGTCTGTTATTGCATAAGCTAAGGCTATTTGTAGTGCTTTTCTGCAGCCTAAAAAACGTTTCTCAGTTTGTATTGTCATCTGAGTTAATCCGCGTGATCTCCGATTCAACAAATGAAATAGAAATGTGGGATTTTAAGCTGGAAACCATACATATACAAAGTAATTTTTCTGCCAACCTTTGAATTGATGTAGGCCATCAGCCAGGCCAGATTTAACTACCAAATCGGGGGACTAAATCAACTCTGGTTTTCAGTTAGCCTGGTATCTAAACGGTTTGGAATCATGTGGTGCACATTTCAGATTCCTAACTGTTCTAGATATAGCAGCGTCGACATTTCACTTCAGCATTTGTTGGAGTATTTTTCCATAAAAAGCTTTTTTTTATTGCTAACATGTTCTATCAACATATCCTATAGAGAAGGGAATAGCTGCGTGCAATCCCAGTGTTATTCCATAGTGCATGGTCTGTCTGAACTTACATATATTTGGGGCATTAGGGATACATTCATGAGACCTTTTTTCCCTCTAAATATCTAAACTAATTACACATTTGCAAAACTAACAAATAATACATTATCTTCATAATATAACTAACTGTGCAATGAAATGTATTTGCACTGTTCTAAATTTAACTCTCAAGAATGTTACAATGAATGAGCTGACCTGGTTTCAAAATTACATATAGCTGGGGAATCTGCAATGTCCATCACACTATTCCAGATAGTTCAGATATCAGGCTATCTGAAACCCACAGTGAATTTGGTAGTCAAATCCAAATATTTGAGCCCTGGCTCACGCACTATTATAATTCTTTCCACAGAGAAGCTCCACAAACGCACGGCAAATTGGAAACGTCAGCTGCTGCCAATTTGCAAGAGGGGGCCCAGTTTTGAGTCAGTCAGTTTTTATATAAGCTGGAAGGAACCGTTGAGCTATATACCTCTTTTTAACTGTTGTGCAGCGGGGAGCTACGAGCAAGTTACAACATCTCAGGGCACGTTGCAATTTAGTCAGCACAATTAAACTCGGCAGCATGTCTTTGGACTGTGATAGGAAACCGGAATAACCGGCCAAAAACCCACGCGGACACGGGGGAGAAGAACATGCAAACTCCGCACATAAAAGGCACCCCGAGTCGGGGATTGAACCAAGGGGCTTCTTACTGTGCGGTGGCTTCTTGCTGTGCGGTGGCAGCGCTCCTCACCGGGAAGCGCGCGAGGCTGCCAAGTGGTGGTGAGGCTGCTGCCCGTGACAAGGGGAGCAGGGAACCTTCAAGCCGGCGGTGCAGACGACGGAGCACAAGCGTGGGCGATGCGTACCAACTTCCCGGTGGGTTACGTCTGCCGACTGGCATTATCCTGTAACTAATAGCACTAATCTTAAGCTGAAGCGACGTGTGGCCAGTTGCCACAACCGTGAGTGGTCGCTATCTTTGGTGGCAGACAGGTAGAATGTTTTGGACACAGCAGCAGAGCGTGTTTGGCAGCGGTCCTGGACTCCGAGAGCAAGGAATGATATAGGGACACTTGTTATGCCCAATTCCTCCCACACCCCGCTAAACGTCTTAATCACCGGTCGCCTCCAGTTTCCTGCACACCAGTTGATAGTCGATAGATAGATGTGTATTGTTACAGCAGAAAATACCCTGTGAGCTTGTAAGCTCTGGAAGCTGAATTTTTGCGATACAACAAACGTGCGAATTAAACAACACAAACGATATTTAAAATCAGAAAGTTCTGCAACGAATTTAACAATTTACAGCATTATATTGCGTAAAGATACATATTAAGCCATAATCATAATGTAAACAGCAAAAACACAGTGTTACAGAAGACAAAAAGGGGCAAACAATTCCAATACATTACTAAGAGACAAGTGGTGCAAAAGTGTGACAGTGGCATGGTATTCAGTTGAAGCATGTTACGAATATAATGAAATAACATATGCAGCCCTGGAAACCCACTGTCACTTTGCACAATTGGAGCTCGGCAGAAATGTTCATTCTAATAAGGGTCTCAGGTGGCTCAACGAGGGTGGTGACTGAAGCTTCACGCTCAGCGCAATATTGTTACAAAAACGAGTGTCAGCTGCCAACCAGTGCAGTTTGCACCGCCTGCACACTCGAGCTCTGTCATTACCACGCCACGTGCGAGCTTTTACAGCCCCCACGGCGAGCACAGAGAGCGTAATGCCCACAGAGGATCGTGCGTTTTTAAAGCTAATTATGGATAGCGCTCACCAAATAGTTAATTGTCTGAAAGAATGTTCATTGTCTGAAAGACAACGATGTCCAGAGGCTGACCATCGTGCTTCGAAGAATCGCAAAGAAGAAGATCATTTAGTTAAGTTACGTATAACGTACTTGTTTGAAAACGTTATCCTCATACTGTAATAATAATAGCATTTATATAGCGCCTTTCACCCGAGGGTCACAAAGCGCTGCACAAAGCTGCAGAGAGAACGACATGTCAACAACGACAGAGCACGGAAAATCAGCAATATTTTTTTTTTTGGCTTTTAGTACGTTTTTCACGGTCCTTTATGTACTGTATTTATCTCTAAGACACGTTGATTTACCTCTCACTTTGATTTGTGTGATTGTATTGTTCATCAGTGTGCACTGATGTTAAATATCAGTGGGTCCCCACTGAGTTGGAATCGTTTAGCTTGTGTATAATGGACCAAGTGTTTGTATGTATGTGTACCGGGTTCGAATCCTTCATAAGCGCATTTTATCTGCACCACGCCAAGGCTTTTATGTCAAATTTCACTTTTACTTCCTACTAACACGATTTCATCAACCATCTTAAGCAGTCTCCGCTTTTATATTGACGTCAGAAGAACGTGTTACACGCTTGGAACAAGATCGCCCGTAGGGCGGGTACTTTGCTAGGGGATATTAAGAAACTGAGTGGACAGTTGGCACAGTTATTATCACCTGCGCTTTGAACTCAATGAGCTGGGTTCAAGTCTCAGTCACGGCTAACATCAGTGGTTAGGGATATCTAAAAGAGGTCATACCTTCCACCTTAGCACACTCACCAGGATGCTGAAGTATGGTTAAAGAAACCACATGACCATCTCAGCGTAGGGAGGCCTTTATGTACCAGTCGTTTGTCAGTGCCGTCAATCATAATATGCTGATAAAATGAACCTTTCGCCACTTTAAGTGGTCCCAGTTTTTTTCTGAACCACGGACTATGGAGGGCAGAATAGCATTTCACATTTAGAATTCCATGCATAGCTATCTATTGCAATCCGTTATTTATTGTACGCTCGATACCATCTTGATTATGTTTAAAAGTTTACTTTTTTGTATTCATGAACTACGTCCAGCACTATAGTTTTGGCAACGTATCAATTACTTTTTTTTTGCATGGCTTGAAAACTAAATCTACGGTAACATGCAAATGCCGTCATTGAGAGTGTCTCGGTCGGGGTTAAGGTGCCTGCGTTAGGGTTGCTCAGCAGCTATAGTAATGATTCCATTCCCAGTATCAAAGGAAAACCAAGTCCAAAGACACGCTGCTGCCAAGGTTAATTGTCCTGACTAAATTGTCCCTGATGCTCTGAGATGTTGTCGTTCGACGGTTCCTTCCAGCTTAAGTAAAAACGGACCGATTAAACGATAACTGTTATGCAATGGATTGGAGGAAAGCAGTAAAAGGAGGACACTAATCAAGTGCAGTTCAACGCTGTAAGAGAGATTCACAATGGAATTACCAGCACGCCACCAAAGCTCTGTCTATCACGTGCGTCCCCATTGATCTGTGTAGTCCACTGACGAGATGATGACTCATGATTGGTAAATGATGGTGCTGGAGACGGTCGCTCTCGCTGCCGTTCACCGATTCATCCACGGGCGGAGACGCTGGCCACCGCATCCATCTGGCCGCTAACGAGCGGAATTATAACCCTTTAGCGACGGCTTTCCGGACATTCTGATCGTTGGCGAGCTTTCCAAGCATTAGGACCATTACGCTGTCCTACCGATGAGAAACGCTGCCGGGAGCGTTATTGTCAAACAGGTGGTGTTCCGAGTGGTAAATTGAGCGCACCTGAAGCAGAGAAGAGCTACGCCCGCACTTTCGGCCAATAGGAAAGTCGGGGCGCGCTGGCGTTAATGACAAACAGGGGGTAATTGCGGTGACTCGTGTTGCCTTTGTGTTGAACGGTGCTCGGGGTGGGAGGGTCGAGGGGTGAGCCCGTGGCTTTGCGCTAATCCAATGTGACGGGAGCGGTCGACAAACGTGTCGCCCTGCCGTATATTCGAGGTTTAAACCTCGTATATTCTACATTATTTGTACAACGGCAAAAAAGGTCTAATAGTCCAGGATCGCATGTGTTTACCAGACACGTGGCTGGACGGTGGAGCGGACGGCTCTTATGCTAAAAGAGTTGCGAGTTCACATCCTGGTTGGGGGTTCACTCAGCTAATCATATTCCTGCTGGGGGAGTCCACATTGCTTGTGCTATGGAGAATTTCACCCCTGCCCAGAGGAATGTGGAATTTGCACCACTGGCTCAAGGTTGTAAACAGACGAGGACCACGTTTAATGCTTGTTTTGTGCATTTAACGAGTTTGACTTGCCTAGGGTCACAGAGCGAAAATGACCCCTCTCTTCTCAGTTTAGTGGCTTCATTTCGCTTTCTTGTTCAGGCAGGAAATTGGCTGAAGGGAAATTCGGAGCGGGTGGCACCGTGGCGCAGTGAATCCCGGCTTGGGTGCCTTTCTGTGTAACATTTGCATGTCTTCTCCGTACCTGCGGAGGTTTCCGCTGAGTACTCGGCTTTTCTCCCACTGTCCAAAAACATTCTACCTAGGTTAATTGGCCTGCTGACTAAGTTGCCCCCAGTGCCCTGCCTTATGCCCTGTGTCTGCCCGGATAGGCTCTGGCTCACCGCGACTCTATGGGACTAAGGAGGTACTGATAATGATTATGGCAATTTGGAGCGAGTTTAAGAGAGTGAGCAAAACAGTGTGAGGCCTCACATAAACAATCAACCATGTCTGAGTTTTGCAACAAAAAAAACTAAATCACTAAACGGGAACAGCTCATTATCACACTGTCGTGTCACCGCTGTTTGCTCATTAAATATTTTGTCAAAGGTTAGTTATCATTATTATACAAATGTTCTTACCACGTCCCCATTATGTCGATATGACATTGTCAACGTAACGTGTTTGCTTGGATGCGTGGATGGATGAATGTGATTTATTATTTAAATAATAATTTGTGGTCGCTCTTCAGAGCTGCTCTTTCGGGATAGCCGTGTCAAGCGATCTCCATCTCTACCTCGCGACGTTTCATCAAGCGTTATGGGTTGATGATGTTCTCAACGCGGGAGGCGAAACGTCGCGAGGGAGAGATGGAGATCGCTCGACACAGCTATCCCGAAAGAACAGCTCTGTAGAGCAACAATCATGAATCGAGCCGTGAAAACCTACATCAGTACATTATAACTTGTAAAAAAATCAAACAATTTGGTTATTTCCCCAACTGCTTGACTGAAGTCCAATGACTCCTGCACCGCTCAATGGGGCCGTCAGTCGATTTCAGGTCCAAAGGTCAAAAACGCCAAGACAGCCAGCAACAAACAACACGAGTGAAGACATATTAGATAGAAATTAATAATGTTAGTCTAATTCAGCAAAAGTACGGATGAGATGAAATTGTCTTGGAGTTTGAGTCCTTGCCGATTATGTCAATATGAGTTTTCGAAACAAAGACAAAGCTCCCCCGTGTAGCCTTAACAGACTGTAGGGGCAAGTTTCGTTAGCGAGCACCTTTATACCCGACCCGGTGAGTATACTCACCCATGTGAATATATCCACCGGTATGAATATCCAGC
>JAZEWU010000034.1:3322608-3336220 GCA_036362915.1 Geotria australis
TAACTCTGTACAGGGGCTGTCAGAACTCTGGACTAATCGTAATAATTTATCAACAAACCCTTAATTCATTACATCAGCACACCTTACAAGTCCACTTTAGATGTAAGCTGCACATGCTCACGTTACACTGGCGGGGGAAACCAAAGTGGAACGAAATTCTGACACAATCACGCTTTAATAGAGACACAACCAGGCTGTATTGATTTTCTGAGTTCTGAGGAAATCGGGAGCAATTCCGGGTGATTTGGTAAAAGGCATTAATATTATTCGGCAGTATTACTTCACACTATGTATATATATAGACACAGTGTATCAAAGTCTGAGTCAGAAACTCTGTTGGCTAGCAGACATTATCACACACACACACAAAGTATATGCCTATGGGCACATTAAGCACATTCTGCGTTGGAGACTGAAAGAGAAAATCATCACGCGAATTGCTTTTTTTTTTTTATATAACACTGATATCGAAATGGAAATTACATTGGTTGAAAGCGCCAGCCATTACACACAGAAAGCTACGCCCGTCAGTCATGCATGTCGGATTTAGAGCTTTTGCCCAAAGCCGAATAGAATTAGCAAATATAACAAACTTTTTTTTCAGTACAAAGCCTTGTGCATGAGAAGCAAAGATAACCAGTGAAATCCCAGCGTGTTTTCGTGCCTGCCCCGCTGTGTCGCGAGCTATCGCGAGTTTAATCTCCGCACGTACAAAAGGTCCACATCCTTGTTGTTCACCACTGAGATGTAACATTACGTTAAGCGAGGGCGAAACCAGGAGACGGCCGAATATAGGTTTTAACGTCGCTCGAAATCGTACGTTCAGTATAGCCATCACTGCCTATTGCTGCTCAATGGCTTTTATTTGGATTGACCTTTACGGAGGACTACGGCCACCTCAACCAAATCTGTGCTCCGCGCTGATTTCCCGTGCTCTGTCGTTGTTGACATGTCGTTCTCTCTGCAGCTTTGTGCAGCGCTTTGTGACCCTCGGGTGAAAGGCGCTATATAAATGCTGTTATTATTATTATGGGAACAGCTCCGAGTCGAGAGAACAGCCTACAGCTTATAGATAGATGTTTATTATTACAGCAGAGAAATACGCAGTGAGCTTGCAAGCTCTTTACGGGACTCCTGCGACACAACAAAAATGCGACTTGACAATAATTTAAAATATATACAAGATTGATATATATATATATATTTTTTTATCAACCAACAAAAAAACATTTACACATTGCATTGCACATATGTTTCAAATAAGATAGTTCGCGAGCGAACGGTTCCCGGTGGTTGTTTGCTAAACTACAGCTATGATCTATGAAATTGACTCCCCAATTCATCACGGGTGAGAGGGATCCATCACAGGGTGAGAGGGATTATACTGCGCGATATAGATTAAATACCTTCAAATGCTGGCTCCTGTCTCGGTACTGAGACGCCTGTTTTTGCGCTACTGTGTTGTTACAGGTTCTGTCGTCAACACACTCACTTAGTTGAAGGGAGAAAAGATGAAATAATACCAGGTTTTTTTGTCCAATTTTGTCGGGGATATCTCTCAGCCATGTCTGAACTATTTTTAGGTGTCCAGACACCCACGTGCCCACATTTTCTGCAACAATACGGGAAAGTTGTTCCAGTTTGTTTGCTTTAACGAGGTGCGACCTCAAGAGACCAAGGGCAGTCCCATTTGCAAGAGTGACCTTGGTCACCAACACAACAAGAGAACAGATAAACAAAACACAGTTATAAGGTAAAGCATCAGAACAAAATCAATCGCAAAACTTCCTGTAAATAATCAGAAACGCGTGAGACAAAAAGTGTGGAAACAATTAAAGAGTACTAATACTAATAGATTTATATCGCGCGCGTATTCTCCGGGCGCGTTGCGCCCGTTGATTCGGTAGGCGCGGAGCATGGCTCAGTCGGTTTGTTGTGAATCGGTGTCTTTTAAAAAAAAATGTGTAAGGTTGCTGGGGACTGTGTTTGGCGTAATAAATATGGCTACAGGCTGTTCCAGGTTGTGGGTGCCGCGACCGAGAATCAGCGTTGTGCGAAGGTTGTGCGTGAGCGCGGTGTGTGGAGTAGGTGCCGTGACGAGCTGCATCGAATGCGGGGTTGTGTTGAGGCGAGTGGCCGAAGTAACCATGCCAGGTATTTAGGGTGTCCCGATGTCGGTTTTCACGGCTCGATTCATGATGGTTGCTCTATACTCAGGCATACTGGGTATTGCGAGCGAAGTATTACGTTGGGAGCTGTGGCGCTGCGGTTAGCACACTGCCCTGTGAACCTCGCCATGTGAGTTTGACTCCAGACCATGACTAGCAACGCGTGCCGAGTGATGACTGAGCTGGTCGTAGGACTGCCCGAGGTCGATTTGTCCTTTACCGAGTCACCGATACGGCGTGTAAAAAAAGACCAGTCCTAGGGAGACAAAGGCAGCCGGGTATACGGCTGTTAGCAGAGCGCTATTGTTAACGCTGCTTACTTTAAATGAGCCGACCTTTATACAGAAATGTGATGCTTAAAACCGTGGGATTTTGAAAAAAGCAGACACCTTAGATAGAGTATTTAACCTTTCGTATCTCCCCACCAGCACAAACACCTGGCTCCACGTGCCTCATTTACAATCAGCAGCCTGTCCTCAGAGCTGCGGCATTTTATCGCAACTCGATTTCGTTCATGCATTAGAGCGAAATTGTTTTGTTCCAATTGGGACGACACCACCAACAGCTCTGAGAGAGAGAGAGAGATATTTGCTGTCAGAGGTCCCGCATTGCGTTGACTGGAAGTCGGTAATTTATCGTGAGTGGCTGGAAGAAAACAGCAGTGAGTGCTTGATCGTAAAAATAGCTGTGGGGTTAGGCGCAGTGGTGGGGAAGAGGCCACTGAGAGAGCACACATTGTAGTGATGTGGAAAGCTGGGTTTATTGTTCATCAGTGGTTCTGGTCCACTGGGGGCCCTAAGGAGAAACTATATTTACGCCCCCTAGTTAGACGACAGTGGAGATACTCTACTGATATAAGTTTTCACGGCTCGATGCATGATGGTTACTTTCCAAAGATGTTCTTTCGGGATAGCCGTGTCGAGCGTGCTCTCTCTCGCTCTCGTTTCCAACGGTTGGCCTCCCCACGTTGGAGGCATCGTCAGGCGTTGGAACACAGGATTCGGAACACAGGATCCGCTCTTCAGCCGCGGGGCCCTTATTCATTGACGGGAGAAATACCAGAAAGGGGTAAACATTGGCTCACGGAAGAGTGCGCCATCGTGGGCGAATTCATTCTGTAAATTATTGCTGGCCTTCAGCAAGTCACGCAGAGGGCATCTTGCATAAATGAGGCCAGCTACTCGCGCCACGCAGCCCTGGCTCAAACCATCAGCGTCCAGAGTTCCCACGTGTCAAAAGCCGGGTAGACTGCAGGGGTTAACGACTGTTCACTGTCATCACCACAAGTCAAGTCAAGCCAATCTAAGCCAAGTCCTTCCATGTGTGTGCCGACGCCGGGGTCTGAGAGAAACGGAATTTCGATCCTCTATATGTCCTGTACATATGGCAGAGCTCTGGAAGCGGGCTTCCCGCGATATAACAAACAAACGTACGAACTAATCAATGCAAAGAGTATGTATGGGTCTTCTTCTTTGCGTATGGGTTACGTAACGTCTCTGGGGGCTCAGTTTGGAACTCCCGGGGAACAACCACGGTTGACCTTTGTCCAGCCGTGGTTCATCCACTGCTGGATGAAGGCCTGCCCAAGCCGTAGCCGCACCCCACGGTTCTGCGACGTAGCAATGTACTCAGCAAGCTGCAGACGAGCTGGTTTAATCGATACGTCTCCATGGTTAATGTCCTTTGGCTGCCACACCCTCCATTGGCTTGACGCCGTTCCGAGTCTCGACCACCACTGCGCTACCGCTCCAGAGGTCACGTGTGGTGGGGTAACCTGTGGGTACTGCCACCTCTTTCGAGACGTCTACTGACCTTGAAAGACTAGGCCAAAATAGCCCTCCAGAGGGGCTCACTTTCTAGATCTCTCTCTCTAATAGAAACGCTTTGGCGAGCAGTGTCATGGAGTAGGCACTTGCAGGGCTGCGCCTTGTTGACGTGATTATCGATCCTCAGAGTGGAACAGCGGGGGATTAGTGAGACTGAGCAAGCGAAGTGTTTTCACTTGCAACGCGACATATATCCAATACACTTAGATGCATACAGCTTCCAAGTGTGTCTGCCTCTCAACGTAAACAACTAAAGGCAAATATCCTCCGTATTGCCTTAATATTCTGGAGGGACAAGTCCTCTTAGCGAGCACCTATGAAGGCCGGCTCGGCACACAAGAGGGTGGGCTGTCAGCACCACGCCCAGCCGCCTTTGTCTCCCTCGTGGCAACGTTTACACCTCACAAGGTAAGTATTTGAGGCTGAGTCCATCTAGGGGAGGTCCAGAAGCGGTTTTGATACTCAACACTGGAACTGGCTGTGAGCGGGAATCGAACTCGGGTGCCCGAATTCGTAGCACCACATTCTAATCACAACGCCACGTGTGCATCACTGGGTGCCACGAAATTAAACCCAACATGTTTATTATGTTCACATAACGATTATGCGCGCAGTCACCAAATTAATCAATTCTTCCGCTCACGATAACAAGCATCTCCTTACGCGTGTGTGAATCGCTTACTGTGTTTCCGACTCGTGAAAATCTTGTAGAAATTAATTACCAATGTTACGAGTGTGACATTAGGCGTCGCGGTTATCACGCCCCGTGCTCTGACACAGCCGACCTGATTTTAATAACAAACCACGGCTGACATCAGTGGCGAGGTAACGGAATTAGTGCCGGGCGCCCCCTCCCCTCGCCCAGACGTATCATTCGCGTCTCACAGAGAGAAGGGTCCTGCCCGATGCGGTTCGATTCCCACCTCGGGCGCCTTTCTGTGTGGAGTTTGTGTGTTCTCCCCCTTGTTGTTGCGTGGATTTCCACCGGTTATTCCGGTTTCCAGCCCCTCGGCGTGGCCGCTCCTCCTGTATAAGATGAGTGATTACTCTCCCATAACTAAAAACAAATACTCATTAATTGGCCGATAACATCATCATATATCGGTGTCTGGCAAATGTTGCACCGGCGAACCGCGTGGCTGCCTCTATAGGGTTTCCTCGCGTCTCTGAGTCATCCCTTCTTCGAACAAATACCTTCGGCATTGAACGAACACTGTGTGAACTGTTAAATGGTACATTTAATTTAACATTTTATCACTGACCGGCACCAACCAGCGTGGTGAAGTATGGTCAAGCAACAAACATGACTCACAATGGCATGGAAGAGGCCTTCATGCAGCAGTGGCTTGACTGAAACATTCACATCATAACACAATGTATTATTTAGGAAAACTGTCAACACGAGGCAGATGGATGACAAGGTACTGATATAGGTTTTCACGACTTGATGTATGAGAATTGCGCTCCAAAGCTGCTCTTTCGGGATAGCTGTGTCACTGAGTGTTCCTTCCATCTCCTTCGAGACGTTTCGCCTCCCACGCTGGAGGCATCTTCACGCGTTCTCTCAAGGAGGACAAATCAATACTAACAGGATGATAAAAATGACACGTGACATCCCTGAGGAGGGCAGCGCTATTTCAGTTCCATGGTAATAATGCATTAGCTGCAGCTCTTATTCAGCTCTTGTGTGCAACAATTTAGCCAAAGCCATGTTTGCCATAGAACTAGTCCCAGAATGTCGGTCCGCTTTAGTATCTCTCACTCACCAATATGCTCTCCCGTCCCACCTATTTGTTAAACACGTATTTGTACCGATGTGGAGAGCGGGAACACTCGACACGGCTATCCTGAAAGAACAGCTGTGGAGATAAATTCGGAGGGAGACAGGGAGGGAGGGTGAGCGACAGGGGGAGACATCGGGACACAGAGACAGGAAGACAGAGAAGACAGACATGAGAGGGAAACAACGCCAAGAACATATACATAGACACACGTAACATTAGAGTCTATGGGATGATTTAACATTGACGTCTATGGGATTATTTAACACTGAAGTCTATGAGAGGCTTTAACATCGCAGTCTATGGGAGTGGGCAGCACGGTGGCGTAGCGGTGAGTAGCGCTGCCGCCCCGCCTCTTTTGAATAAATTCACGCGGTAGCACCGCCCACGGATGTCGGTTGACCAATGAGAAGTCGTGTCGGTTATTTTTTGAAATCTTAGGCCAGCGCCCACTACGGGTTGATTGACCAATCAGGAGGCGAGGTCTGGCTCGCGCCCTTGTTTTGATCACGTGACGCGGGGTGACACGTGGGCCACAGGTGAGACACAACACACGGGGTGAGACGCGGCAACATGGGATGATGAGACAGACACGGGGTGAGACACGGGGAGAGACAGGGGGAGACGAACAGAGACACGGGTTGAGACATGGGGAGAGACACGGACACGGGGGTGAGCATACCTGTCAAGAGTTTGCTATGTGTGATCAGCGCGGAGCATTTGCAGTGCGCGATAACAAATGTTATGACACACACTGCTCCGCCTCCACCATCTACAGCCTTTATAGTCCGTGTCCTTCGCTCATCTATACATCCATCCATCCATTGTCAGAAACTGCTTAATCCTATACAGGGTCACGGTGAGCCGGAGCCTATCCCGGCAGACAGGGCGCAAGGCAGGGTCATACCCAGGATGGGACGCCAGTCCATCACACCGCACCGGGGTAATTTAGTCTGCAGGCCAATTAACCTACGCAGCAGCATGTCTTTGGATTGTGGGAGAAAACCGGAGTGCCTGGCGAAAACCCATGCGGACACGAGGAGAACATGCAAACTCCACACAGAAAGGCACCCGAGCCGGGATTCGAACCGGGCGCCTTCTTCTGTGAGACGGCATATACCCTTAATAATAGTTTTACATTTATAACGCGCACATATTCATTGACCCTACAGCCTTAACAGACTGTAGGGTCTGTTAGCGAGCACGGCACACGAGGAGATGCGTGACCAGCACCACGCAGCCCGCCAAGCGCACAAACGCACTGTTCGCCACGCATCGCTGACAAATTGACCGGGGGATCCCCAGGATAATTAGGGCGCACAGGGAGGATGCTGGCCTTGCTAATGCAGTGGAACAATTACGAGCAGCATGACAGGGAAAACACTTTAATTTCCCTTCGCCCTCACACAATATGTGGTCATGTCAGTGTCTGATATATCCCTGGCCGATGAGGGCAGGAGGGATGTGATCCAGATGCGCGCGCAGTTGTTTGTTCTGGATGATCGAAAACAACAAGAGTCTTCACGTAAAAAGAGAAAAGGTTGTACTCTTCCGTGGCAATAATACTAATGTCAAGATCTTCGAACATCACACAGACACCTTTCACAAGTCATCAAGGTTGCAAAAAAACATGCTTATGGAAAAACATTTGAATTATATGCTTTGATAATTTATACATTATGGTTGCTTTTCAAAGCTGTCCTTTCGGGATAGTCGTGTTGAACGCTCCCTATCGCTCCTTCACGAGGCAGCATATATTTGGACTGTGGGAGGAAGCCGGAGTACCTGGCGAAAGCCCACGCGGTCACGGGGAGAACATGAACACTCCACACAGAAAGGAACCCAGGCCGAGAATCGAACCCAGCGACTTCTTGCTATGAGGCTGCAGCGCTACTCACTGCGCCACCGTTTCCCACTGTAACTGAAACGAGATAAAAATGTTGCGTTCGAAATGTTTCCGTATAAATCACACAACTTTAATTTTTCGCTCGTTCAGTATGGCATTCAAAGCCGACGTCTGGCCTGTCACGCGGGGTATTGCACCCGCGAGTCATCCCCACACATCATAATAATAAATACCATTTATTACGCGTGGCACATATCCATTCAATTTCGAAGGTATTCATTCGACGAGAGAACGACTCAGAGGCACAGCGAGGGAACCGCAGAGATGGAGGGAGTCAGCCACACGCCAACCTGCCAGACGCTGCGTCCTGTATATTCTGATGTTACCCGCCAATTAATTAATGAGTGTTTTTTTTCGTTGTGAGAGGAAACCCACGCATAACAGAGCGATAACACACAAACTCCAAACAGAAAGGCGCCCGAGACGGGTCTCAAACCCCCCTCGGGCAGGAGTTTCTTTCTGTGAGGCGCGAATGCTACCACTGCGCCATCTCAGCCTTTAACAATTCCAAACGTTTCTGCCACATTGTGGTTCGACCCCAGACCACTTCTCCCCAGGCAGTAATCAGCGCAAGATCTTTCTAGTCTGCGTCCTGTATAAAGTGATATGGATGTGTTGCAATAATCATTTCAGTTACCGTTCTGTATCATTGAACTGTGGTGAGTTTCGGTGATGTATTCCACAACCGAGAAACTCTGTCTTTACTTAAGAATTCTGGTTTATCTCTCCCCCCGGGGTGGCGTTCTCATAATGTTCACATATTTTCCCACCGTTTTCACCAATGAGTGCTCAAAAATAAACAACACAGCAGAAATGTAATTTATAGACAAGGATCACGGCAGCATTACCCTTGATAATGCTCTCAACCCAAGGTTCGTAAAGTTATGGGTGGCATGGTGGCTGTGCAGTGAGTAGCGCTTCCACCTCACAACAAGAATCCCCGGGTTCGATTCCCGGATCGGGTGACTTTCTGTGCGGAGTTTGCATGTTCTCCCCGTGTCCGCGTGGGTTTTCGCCGGGTAGTCCGGTTTCCTCTCACAGTCCACAGACATGCTACTGCCTAGGTGAACTGGTGTGCTGGCTAGTAATCTACTAAGTAATCTAATAACATGCTTATCCTTCCCACTGGACAAGTATTAAATAAAGCTACACAGCTCAACGGTTTCATTAAAAAAAACCCTCACAGACTTCGATCAGAGATCGGCTGACGCAAAGGTTATGTCATTCCAGCCGAGAGGAGCAGGCCGCACACCTCTCCGCCGTAATATATTCGGGTCGCACCGCATGTTGTTCCACACGATGCCCGACGTTTCGCCCCGTGTCCCGCGAGCTGACACCACGGCCTTGTTGGAATATCAGTGTCTCAAACTGACAGCGCGTCTGTCTGTGTGATCATTCAAAAACAAAGACAGAAAAATCGCATCGGTATACTCAGCGAGCAAGAAATCCAGA
Organism: Geotria australis; assembly: GCA_036362915.1. Classification (NCBI taxonomy): domain Eukaryota; kingdom Metazoa; phylum Chordata; class Hyperoartia; order Petromyzontiformes; family Geotriidae; genus Geotria; species Geotria australis. The sequence continues at coordinate 3,331,742 of JAZEWU010000034.1, forward strand.
TGGGGAGAAAAAAACCCCACTCTGCTTTTAAAACAAATCAATAGATGTACGAATAAATACATAAATACAATTGGGAACTGTGCATGTTTTGGAAAGTATGCAAGCGGTCTTATTAAGAGAAATGTGTTTGGAATCTGGCTAATGGGCGACTTGAGAGCCACTCGGCGAAGGAAAATAAATAAGAGCGAGGGTTTGTTTTCCTTCGCTCTCACCCTCAGGTGACTGCAAATGGGTTAATAATGGCATCGATTTAACGCTAAATGATAGCGATTCGTAATTACGCCTGCAGCAGGTCCACATTCGAGGGCTGCCTCGTTTATTGACAAATGTAAGTGGCGCGGTGACGCAGCCCAGATTAACGCATCACGTTCTTAACCCCGGTAACCTGCGTTCATTTCCCGGCCACGGCTAACATCAGTGGCTTGATATCTGAACCGGTCCTTGTACAGACTTAAGCGGTTTCTGCCAATGAATGAATGCATGATTACTATTTTTTACATTGTGTTTTTAAAATTAATTTTCACGGACCGCCTGCAATACTCCGAAGGCACACTAGTGGTCCGCTGACCACAGGTTGGGACCCTCCGTTCAAGGCGATGACAATTTGATGACACTAGAGCAAGCGTTGTGCCGATCTATCCGGACAGATTTTCCTCCACTTGATCACTTCATCAGCGCGAGTTTTCTCCTCGAATCGAAATGTGACATCACGTGTCAAACGTTCATTGCACAGTCGTGCAAGGTCCTCAATGTGAGGGCCTTCCTTTAACGGGAACACAGACGTGCAGTGAAGCTCTGCTGGTTAAATATAAGGTATTACTCCAACGGTTAGTGGTCAAAAGGGATAATTATCCGCGCGCCTCTCTCTAATCCCAACGATTTACAGACACAAAGACTTGAAGGCTGTGTCCGCCATCTACGTGTAATGGAGCAAGTGTGTGCCCACACTGAGGGCACCGGGTTCAAAGCCTTCATGAGCGCTTGTTTAATCTGCTCAACACCAAAGCTTTTACGTGCTATTTCTGCTTTACTTGCCACTTATTGATTACTCTTGTAAAACTTTAACACGATTTCAGCTTTAATTTCCCACTTTTAGCACCTGCAGCATCAACCCTCTTCAGCACTCGTCCGTCTTTAACGTGACGTCAGAAGAAGAACGTGTTACACGCTCGGAACAGGGTCGTCCGTAGGACGGGCACTTTGCTAGTGGGAACAACGATTTTACGTCGCCACCCAGCCCACAGAAAATTGAAGGATCGTTGCGATTCTCATCCACGATACCATTACAGAGACTAGAGAATGTTTGCGCCGTGTTCACTGCCTCTGTGTCTCCGTTTCTCGAAGGGGTTTTCAGGCTCATTTACAATGTTGTTTTTTCACACGATAAATCTGCATGTCCTTATCTAATGTTCAAACCCATCGGCTCGTGTGATAGTGTATTACTCACACAGCGCATCTCCAGGTGCCAGGACAAAGCAAGCATTTGAGCTGGTTATTGGCAATTACGGGGTATGATTGCAGACCCACGCGACGTGTATACAAAATAATGCGGTATGCACATAATATACATATTAAACGTTAACACGTGCAATTGAAAAAGCTCAAGTGTACTCGCGAGCACCTATGAAGGCCAACACGACACACGCGGGGCGGCCGCCTTTGTCTCCCCAGTGGTGATGTTTACACATCGCACCAGGTACCCATTTGAGGCTGAGTCGACCTAGTGGAGGCCCAGAACCGGTTGAGAAGATCGTCACTGGTGTCGGCCGTGAGCGGGATTTGATTTCAGGGCTCGCAGTGCAGCGCGCCAACAGCTACGCCACCATTCCACACTTACGCTCACAAACACACAGAGATGGCAACACACGGACGGACACAAGCACACTAAGGCAGACACACTCACAAAATCCCCAAGCCGGGACGCGTGCCAATGCAATCTGTGTCACGTGGGGATAATTGGAAGATACAATTCAAAAACCCCATAAAACTTAAATAACCAATAAAGTCGGTGTTATTTTAATATCCATTTAAAATTATATAATCTGAATGAGCACTGCTACTTTTCTTAATAATAAAAAATCATTATAATTCACTGAAGCAATTTATTTTACTTTGAAGTTTATATATATTTTTTACAAGAACGTAAATTAAAGTCCCTGAGAATTGCTCTCCATAGTTGTTTCATCGAGATAGCTGTATCGAGTAATCCTTCCACTCCACACGGCTAACCCGAAAGAACAGCTATGGAGAGCAATTGTAATCCATGGAGCCGCCTGCATCACTAGAATTAAAGTCATTTTCTAAACCCATTGCTCTTCATGGGCCTCTCTAGATTGTTCGTCTCAAGCCTCACTTGTTCCGTAAAGCCTTCAAGCCCTCTGGCTAGGACTACTGATGCGGCTCAATACTGTCGTGCCAGGATGTTGGCTCTCTTCCTACCTGCGCCTTCATGGGTACATGTATTCCTTCCTCTGGCTTGGACTGTTGGTGCGGGTCAGTGGTGCCGTGCCGAGATGTTTGCTCTCTCTCTCTCTTCCAATCTGCGACTGCTCGGGTACATCTGTTCCCTCCTTGATTGTTGTAGAATTATTATTATTATTTTCCTGATGTCTTTATGTCCTATGTCCTATAATGTATCGCTCTTGCTTGACTCTCAATTAATCTGTCAGGTAATACTTGGTATTGCCTGCGAATTCTACCAACCACTTCGAGGCCGAGCTGAAAGACAACGATGTCCAGAGGCTGACCATCGTGCTTCGAAGAATCGCAAAGAAGAAAGAAGGAGTTAATCTGTCTTGATGTTATTGACATGCCGTTCTCTCCACAGCCTTGTTCAGCGCTTTGTGACCCTCGGGTGAAAGGCGCTCTATAAATGCTAGTATTACTATTATTTTTTAATGTCCCAAATATCCCAAATGCCCCATTTGTCCCCCAGGTATAAATATAGCCCCGGTTACTCCCCTTTAATCTAGCCCTTGTATCGCAGGAATCCCGCGTCCAGAGCTTGCACGCTCTATCTATTTATCTCATGCACGTTTTGGCGACTCCTTGTAGAGTAGTTCCCAGCCGCCAGCACCCCGAGCAGGGGCGGCGTGACACCTCCTGGGGGGTTTCGCGAGACAGAGCACGGAATGGGTTTGTCGGTAACGCTGCTGTTCCTGCCTTGGCAGTTCTGCAAAAAAGCATAACAAAAAGACATTTCATTTCAGCTCCACGTTTGAGAACTGCTCGTAAGAGATGCTCTTTCCGGACAGACGTGTCGAGCGTCCCCCACGGCTGAATCCCGGCCGCGGAATTTGCGCGCGTTATAAATCGTATTATTTTTCACGTATTGTTTTACTTGTAAATATTGTCTTGTTATTATTATGCATGACAGGCACAGGACTTGTTTCGGCTGGCTGATTGAGAAGGGAACCTCACTGTTCTGATTGAACAAACAGCCTCGCTTGTCACCGTGACCTCAAGCGGCTCTCTCAGGCACACCTGACAGCCTCTGAATGTCTCCTCTCTCTGACCCCTTGCAATCTATTTTCACTCTTGATAATTATTTTTACTGGAAAAGCATCGCTGTTTGCTGCTGTGCGTGTATTTGTGTGTGTGTGTAGGAGGAAAACCTGACTCATATCGCTCTCTGCCCGGTGGCAAAAGCCTGCCGAGATAGCATTGATTATGGTTGATGGAAACATGTTTTGCTCTTACGTTTGTAATGTGTAATCGCTTATTTGCTGTACTTTTTGTAAACTCAGATTCGCTTTGAGTCTTTGCTGGCTTTTAAACAGCATTATCACTACACGCTTAAATCTGTCGAGGGTTGCAGGAGGCCGGAGCCTATCCCGGCAGACACAGGGCAACAAGGCCGGGCGATACCAAGGAAGGAGCGCCAGTCCATCACAGGGCAACTGGGGCAATTTCGTCAGCAAGACAATTAACCTCGGCAGCAGCATGTCTTTGGACTGTGGGAGAAAACCGGAGTGCCCTGCAAAAACCCACGCGGACACGGGGAGAACATGCAAACTCTACACAGAAAGGCGCCCGAGCCGGGATTCGAAGCCTTCTTGCTGTGAGACGGCAGCGCTACTCACCTCGTCACCGTGCCATCCATCTGAACCTGTCCTAAGCCCTCCAGATGCACAACCCACACTGAACCTAACGGTGTGCGGTTAAGCAACCCGCATGCCTGACATGTCGTCTGGAGGCTTTCATCCAGTGTGGCTTGACAAAGGCCGGGAAGCTATTACTATAAGTACCTCAATGTTATTCATGAGAGCACTCCCTTTAATCAACAGGAGCCAGTGAGCAGACACGAAAAAATAACAGTGTATACAAACTCATTAAGCGTTGCGGACGGAGCTTTGTAGGCATTCTCAAACCTCAGCATGAAATAAAAACTAAATGTTTCGCTCATTAGCTTCTTGGTCTTGTGGATTCATAGCGTTGAATACATTTCCGCCGTCCCTGAGATGTTGTAGCTTGCTTACC
>JAZEWU010000034.1:3336571-3351108 GCA_036362915.1 Geotria australis
CTCTGTGCTTTCCTCGCTACGCCTGCGAGTCGTTCTCGCTCTTTTAGATATTTAATTTGTAAATACCAACCTGAGGTGGCACAGTTTAGTGGAATTAGTGTTTTTAAATGTGTCTAATTAATAGCGGATGGTGCGATAACCGTTTGAAATGAGTTGGCGCAATGACATTTTTCCAAAAAGTACAAATCGATTATGACATGTACGTAGCGACGTACATGTCATCATCGATTCCGTACATGTCATTATCGATTGGGTTTTTTGGGCCGGGGAAGGCAATGAGGCGTGGTGGGGGTTGCCACCTGTCCCGTTTAATCCCGGTACCCCCCCACCCACACACAACGACCGCCATTCGCCACTAATAATAATAATTTTACATTTATAACGCGCACATATTCATTCAATATCGAAGGTATTCATCGACGAGAGAACGACTCAGAGGCGCGAGAAAAGCGCAGAGAGGCGGAGGAGGCAGCTAGGCGATTTGCCGGCGCCATATCGCCACACACTGGTTCCTATATATTATGATGTTATCGGCCAAATAATTAATTAGTATTTTTTTAAAACTTTTTACACTGAGTGGCTGTGACGTCACCCCGGCGCCTGTGCCAGGCCATATGCACATTGAGGCTATCACGTGAAGTGTCAAAGGCTCGCCGACACTGAGTTGGCGCAATGAGGTGTTTAGTTTGTTCCCAAAAACACGACTCGATGATGATATGTACGTAAGCGAATAAGACGACATGTTTTTCCGGAAAAACTTGTCGAAGGCTCGGCGACAAAGTTTTCAGGAGAAACTTGTTTCCGAGCCTTCGACACTTCACGTGATAGCCTCAAGACCCAATAGGGGTAGATCACACAAAATTGTCACCAAAGCCGGGATTCGAACCGCCTCGGGTAAGCCATTCTATTTGCCAAGCGCAGATTTTACCATTGTGCCGTCGTGCCGCTACACTGGCTTATGTCAAATAATAATTTATAATTGAGAGCCCCGGGCCGCACGGTGGCGTAGCAGTGAGTAGCGATTCCGCCTCCGACCAAGAAGTACCATGTTTCGAATCCCGGCTCGGGTGCACTTTCTCTGTAGAGTTTGCGTGTTCTCCCCGTGTCCACGTGGGTTTTCGCCCGGCACTCCCGTTTCCTTCCACCGTCCAAAGACACACTGCCAGGTTAATTGGCATACTGAGTAAATTGCCCCAGGTGCCCTGCGCTGGACTGGCGTCCCATCCCCGGTATACCCCTGCCTTGCGCCCTGTGTCTGCCGGGATGGGCTCCGGCTCGCCGCGACCCTGTACAGGATTAAGCGGTTTCTGAAAATGGATGGCTGGATGGTATTGTAATGGCGGCGCGGCTCATGGTACCGTGAGGGCACGGGGCGAACCACAGAAAGCGATCCCGAAGGCCAGGGAAGGCCCGCTGTCGCGCGCTAAGGCGCCAGAGTCCTCTGGGACCGAGTGGTGTCGTTCTGCGAAGGTCCCGTTTCCAGAGCTTGCAAGCTCACGGGGGTATTTATTGTTCTCTCTCTCAACTCTGTGCAAAACAACGTGCAAAACAATTATGTGCAATAACATGTACGCTTAAGTAGCTGTCTGGGAAATCTTTAAGTTTTCAGAGAACAAGTAATTCCAATGTGACGGTGTGGGTTATCACGGCTCGATGTGTTCTGAGAATTGTTCTCCATCTCCCCTTCTTTCGGCATAGCTGTTTCGAGTGTTCCTCCTCCTCTCTCCTTCGTGACGTTTCGCTTTCGACGTTGGAGGGATCATCAGGCGTCTGGATGGTTTAGCTGAGCGGCGTTGTGTTATCTATCTCTGCAGTTCACGGGTGTTTTATTGTGACGTTGAAAATAGTCGTGATTCTCAGTGTTGGCGACTCCATTGCTTACCTAGTAATAATAATAAATACAATTTATAACGCGTGGCACATATACTCCTTTAATATCAAAGATATTCATTTGAAGAGAGAACGACTCAGATGCGCGAGGAAACCGCAGAGGGGGTGTGGGAGGGGGTAGTCAGCCACGCGGTTAGCCGGTGCCAACCAGCGTCATATACATTATGATGTTATCGGCCAATGAGTCGATGAGTGTTTTTTTGTTGTTGTTAAAGAAAACCGGAGAACCCGGATGAAACCCACGCAGAACAGGAGGAGTACACACAAACTCCACACAGAAAGGCGCCTCGCCTCGGGCAGGTCTTTCTTTCTGCGAGGCGCGGATGTTACCTACTGCGTAGCCGCCCTGTACGCCTGTGATGGGCCACCGACGTGAGGCGGCACTGCCCCGCTGATGAAGTATGTCGTCCATCAGTCGTGATTAGCGATGCTGCCGCCTTTCTGCTGCTTTACAACAATAACGCCAGTAATTGCAGGGTCGCTTACATAACGACCAATTGTTAAAAGTCACAGGGCCACCTCTCAACGAAAGTCCGAAGAATGTCGCGCATAATTACGTTGATTGCGCGCACTCGAGTTTCGTCAAATAATCGTGGGGGTGTTTAAAGTTAAACCCTGCGTTCTAGAACGGCAGCGGGTGCACAAGCGCGGATACGAAAGCTTACCGTATTCTTCAGTAACACTTGCCCTAAAGCAGGGGTTCTCAACCGTTTGCACCACTTGGGTCTGGTCTCCACGGACTACTAGGTGGCGCTCGGGCACCGACGTGTCGCGACGCACCGGTTGAGAATAGCGCCCCTAAAACGAATGCAATATATATTGTAAAATATAACAAGCGACCATGTCTTTCTGTTATGAAGTTACCGGGTTCAAATCCTTCATAAGCGCACGTTTTATCCGCACAATACCGAGGCTTTAACGTGTTATTTCAGCTTTACTTCCCACTAATTGAGTGCTCTTCTCAAACGTTAACACTATTTCAGCTTTACAGTCCCACTTTACGAACAACTCTTAAGCCTGAGGATGCCTCCAACGTGAGGATTTCCCCCAACGTGGGAGAGAAAAAAAGTCGCGAAGGAGACAGGTAGAGCGCTCGACACGGCTATCCCGAAATAACAGCTCTGAAGAGGAACCACCATACATCGATCCGCGAAAATCGTCATCAGTACAGAGGAGTAACGCTTAACACGGCTACCCGAAAGAGCAGCTCTTGAGAGCAATTCTCCTGCTCGGAAGATGTCGCGCGTTCATTATCTCTTCCCGAAACAGAGCAGGCGCTGGTGATTGGTAAATAATGGGCTCAGCGCACGTCCTGTTAGCCAGAGATAGTGCAACGGGGGGGTGGGGTCAGCGCGGTTGGACGCGAGACACGGAAACACGGGGGTGGTGCACAGACAGGCGCACGGTGGCGTGAAAGAATAGAGGAACAAGACTACCCCATGGGCAGTGAGTGACGCTGCCGCCTAATAGCAAGAAACACCCGGGTTCTGTGTGGAGGTCACATGTTCTCCCCCCCCCGTCAGCGTGCGTTTTTTCCCCCGTGTACTCCGGTTTTCTCTCACGGTCCAAAGATATGCTGCTGCCTAGGTTAATCGGCATGCTGGCCAATTAATGAGACCGGCGTCTCATTCTGAATGTAGCCCTGCCTTACGCCCTGCGTCTGCCGAGATAGGCTCCGCTCCCCCGCAACCGTTGAAAGACGTGCTGCTGCCTCGGTTAATTGGCCTACTGAGTAAATTGCCCTGCGATGGACTTGCGTTCCATGCTGGATGCCGCCCTACCTTGCGCTCTCCGCCTAGCCCTCCCGGGTGGACAACTGTTAAAAAGAGCTACACGGCTCAACGGTTCCTTCCAGCTTCGATACAAGCTGACTCGCCCTCCATAATTCACCTATCGCGTCCACCTCCTGTATTCCCCAGGCTCCTCTCCTCGTTGTTCGCCCTCTCCTTCGGCAGATGCGCTGAGGTGCGGCGCCGCTCGCCTCTCTAATTTTCTGTGTTATCGCTGTGGTCCGTGCGGTGGTTGGGAGGGAGGAGGTGGGAGAGAGGGCGGGAGGGTTTGGGAGCAACTCCGGGTCTCTAGTAGGAGGTTGGCACTCGGAGAGCCCTGCTTTACCCCCTCGGTGTAACGCGCGTGGGTGCGCGGCTGCTACCCGTCCTTACTGCGCACCAAGCCTCCAGCGCAACACACGCATCACGCACACACATGCGGCTTATCAAGCGGGATACCTGGCCGGGTCTCTGTCCTTCTATACACCGCCACCACCCCCCTCCCTCCACCTCCCACACAAGGCTACTATAATAACACGGAGCAACAGCAGCAGCGGCGGCGGTTTATTGTTGTTGGAAATAATGTTATTTTCGGGATGAGCGCGCCGGCCTGACCGCTGATGACTCGATCTCCGGGTCGCTGCGTTCTCCGGCGACCGGCGACGCTCCGATGCTAGAGACGCGGCTCGCTTCCTCGCTCCACCCGGCCGCAGCAAGGACACCGGCACGCAGAAGCAGGAGCAAAACCACCATCAGCCATAGCGACAGCGGCGGCAGAAACATCAGAGACAGCAACAGCCACATCAGCGAGAGTTGGAGAGGAGGAACGACGGGGGACACGGGGAGGAGACACCGGACAGCGACGCCGCTGCAGCCGCGTCTCCAGGTGAGGACAGACCGCAGCACGAGTCGGTTCGTACCGGGTAAGGCGCTGTGAGTGTTGGCGCCGGCTTACCGCGTGGCTGCCTTCCCCCTCCCCAGCCTCTCTTCGGTTCCTCGCGCCTCCGAGTCCTAATCTCTCATGAAAATGAACGAATTACTCGCGTGCCGTAAGGGGTAGATTATTATTATGATTATTAATCGGCGCCGCGCCGCACAGGTGGTTGTGTTCACACACGTAGAGCCGGCACTCAGTGAGAACCTGGGTTCGAGTACAGGTTTTAGTCGCCCGTGTTTAACCCCGGGTTTCAGGTATAGCGAGCTGGTGACTGTCTCAGCTTGGTCGGTAATGAGTTCGCACAAAACTCCATATCATGTCGTATTCTACGATCTGTTTTCGGGTTTCGCTCCACGTGTTGCTCCGATTGACATGCGGCGTTTTAGTCCGCGTGCTGGGAGCTTCGGCTGTTCGTGGATTCGAGTTGTGCCGCGTATTCGAGAGAAGCAAGGCAGCAGCAGTACGTTCACTTCGGATTTTAACTTGGCAGAATGTTTGGCTGAATTCCAGCTCTGAAAACGATGTATTTATTAATCCCCGTTTAATCATGTAAAGGTTCGCGATAAGCCGCAGCCTATCCTTGCAAACACGGTGCAACGCAGGGATATATATATAATGGGACGCCGGTACATCGCAGGGCACTGGGGACAATCCAGTCATAACGACAAGTAACCTAGGCAGCATGTCGTTTCATGGTGGGAGAAAACTGTAGTACCTGGCGAAAATCTACGCAGACGCGGTGAGAACGTGCAAACTCCACACAGAAAGGCACTCGACCCAGGAATCGAACAAGGGTCCTTCTTGCTGCAAGGCGGCAGTGCCCAGGAATACCCCGCTTGCACGAGGAAGTTGCGGAGAGAAGAGGCAGTATTTTGACGTCGTGTTCAGGGCTCTATGTGTTGTTGCTCTCCGTAGCTGTTCTTTCGGGGTAGCCGTGTCGAGCGTTCCAGCTCTCTCCTCGGCGTTTCGCCTCTCACGTTGAAGGCATCATCAGCGCTCGTTCCGTCTCGGTTGGCGGCGGTGATGCGACATGACGGCCTCGTTTACCGAGGAAGCGACGCGCGCTGCGCATCCCGTTGCGCGTTAACACCGAGACCCACTATGGTGGCGCTGTGAGTAGCGATGCCGCCTCACAGCAACAAGGACACGGGTTCGATTCCCTGCCTCGGGTGCCTTTCTGTGTGCAGTTTGCATGCGCTTCCCGTGTCCGCGTGGGTTTTCGCCGGGTACTCCGGTTTCACTTCAACAGCCCAAAGACAAACCTCTTCTTTCTTTGCTTTAACCCCGTGGGCGCCGAGTGTCGTGTAGAACACGAAGCACCTTCATTCTGACTGCTTTTTTGCCACCTGCTGCGTTTTCTGCTAACTCTTCCACCCAAAACTGTCTTTTCATTTCAACCTCAATCTGTTGCCTTCTATGCAAGAGTGCTGTCTTCCTGATGCCAGCTCGTTTTCGTGTCTGGCTGTCATCCTTCACATGTCCATCCAGGGGCGACATGTTGCATGGTTGGACGCTGAATGTTTCCCATCAGAAATGTTGCGTTCAGAGACACGCTGCTGCCTAGGTTAACTTCCCTGACTAAATTGCCCTGACATGTTGCAAATTGCTTACCCCGTCCGCGCTGGACAACTGTTAACAAGAGCTACATAGCGGAACGTTTCCTTTCAGCTTAAATGAAAACTGACTGACTTGACTCATTGTGTTAGCCCGAACGCGTATTAAGATTGACAGTCCTCGTGAATAGGACGGCGGCAGGGGTGAATGACAATCACGTTTCCGAGTATTAGCTTCATCCAGCTTGTACAGATTTAACCCGTTGTGTTGTCATTGTTGTTGCACAAACAAGCTCGACCTGCAGCCTCGATGTGTTGTTCGCTTTCGCTGGCGACACTCGACACGAGTCTGTGCAGAGATCAACCCGGCTCTTACGTAATATTTATGCGTGCATGTTCATTAATTTGTTATCGGTAGCCGCGTAATCCTGTGCAGGGTCGCGAGGCAGAGCCGTATATTAATATACGTCTACGTGGGGAGCGGTGGCGCAGTGATTGGCGCATTGGGAAACTCCCCCGATATCCGAACGAGCGCAGATATCAACACGTGTGCACCGACCGGCCTGCCCCTAGGTAGACTCAACCTTGAATTAGTACCCTGGTGCGTTGTTTAACCGTCAGCACTGGGGAGACAAAAGCGGTCGGGGGTGGTTATGGTCACACCCGCCCCCCCTCGTACGCCGTTTCCGACTTGATAATTGCTCGCTAAAAGCACTTGTCCAATCATTATATAAGCCTATCCGTGCGATCTTTATCTTTGTATCTATATTTACACAAATGTATAAGTCCGTCTAAAATGCAGACTCTGCATTTATTGCATGGCATGACATCCATCCGTCGTCAGAAACCGCTTAATCCTTGACAGGGTTGCGGTGAGCCGGAGCCTGTCCCCGCAGACACAGGGCGCTAGGCAGGGCTATACCCAGGATTTTACGCCAGTCCATCACCGGGAGAAATTTAGTGCCCAGGCCAATTAACCTATGTAGCAGCATGTCTTTGGACTGTGGGAGGAAACCGGAGTGCCTGGCGAAAACCCACGAGGACACGGGGAGAACATGCAAACTCCACACAAAAAGGCACCCGAGGCGTGATTTGAACCCGGGTCCTTCTTGATGTGAGGCGGCAGCGCTACTTACCACACAGGGCACGACAGCACTGCGCCATATTCAGATGACGGAGGGCTTTCTGAATCAGTGATATCCAAAGTCCACAATTCCACATCAATGTTTTACCGCAAATAGTATAATCGCGTGGCTGGACTGTGGCTTCGCTGTCGATTGCGCAGGCAGTGCAACTGCGCCGGGCACCGCGAATCGCGAGTTCAAATTCCGTCCAGGCTCATCTTTGAACCATCATAATTACAGTCATCATTATTCGAGCACCCATTTTTCTGCCGTAATAATACAGATCAATCAACCCTCTGCGTCGTGGAGCCCCTACTGCTGTCGACGGGCGGGTGAGCGCTCGGTGTCCACCCCACGTGTTGTTGGCGATTCTTCACCACGTGCGATTCGTCTCGGTGGCAATCTCCGTCGGTGTGTCCATCATCACCAGCTACGGTGCGAATTGAAGAGGCGCCGTGTCGCAGGATTGGTCAATCTTTGTTTATTTGTAAACCTGTGTTATTACCGGAGGGTGTTTTTTGTTGCTTTTTATATATTTTACAAGACTTAAGAGACCCGGAGTGGTATCTAGCATGTAGCACGCATTGTGCACTCGGAGGCCATTGGTTCGAATCCGGGTTTCGGCCACCCGTGATTAAACTCTCACGTGTGTAGAGAGAGTAATAATAATACAATTTATAACGCGCACAAATTCCCCGCCCAGCCAGAGCAAGACACAGATACTGAGGCGCGGAAAGTGTTGCTGAGTCCCAGGCAGGTCACGAACGACTGCGAACGGACTAGCCGTCACACTCAATCTCAACTGTCAACATTGAGAATCGTTTTCCAAAGCTGTTTTTCGGGATAGCCGTGTCGAGCGCTCCTTCTCTCTTTCCTGCACATATGCCAGGGAGAAGGGGGGGTCACACCTCTCCAACCTACCTGGTGACGTCACCCAGGTGTGGTGAGAGGGGCCGAGAGGTGGGGGCCAGGAGCTCGAGTCACGTGGGCACAATTTGATGAGCAGGCAGCTAGATAGATACATATTTATTATTACAGCAGAAAATAAACAGTGAGCTTGCAAGCTCTTTACAGTATTCCTGCGACACAGCAAACACGCGAATTGACTGGTGTGAGCTCGAGCGTGCTGTGGGTGATAATAAAGATGACATACTTCCCCTCTGTGAGAGTAATATTACACTATCTATGAATGAATCTAGTCCCGGAAAGAAGCCCGACTTATCTGGAGACAGTCAGTGATCGTGGCTTATCAGGTTTTTTTTCCAGGGTTATGGAGAGAGGGGGCAGTGATCAATACACTGTGCAGGGTTCATTGGTCAAGCACGGAGAGAATCAATGTGTCCACTTGCTTGACCGGTGACTGTGTTTGATGTATAAACAGGCGGTTGCGTCACCTCTCTTCACAATACCAACGCAGTGCTTTCTTGTAGTGTATTTTTACAGGTTAGTTGTAATATTAGAGGCGGCTCGGTGGCGCGGTGAATATCGCTGCCGCCTCACAGCAAGAAGGTTTCCAGGGTTCGAATCCCGGCTCTGGTGCTTTTCTATGTGGACTTGCACGTTCTACCTGTGGGTTTTCCCCGGGCACTCCGGTTTACTCTCACAGTCCAAAGCGTTCCAGGAGTTAATGAGGTTAATAATGGAAGCATTGCCTCACTGGAGCGTAACGAGGCTTAAATAACTGGCAAAATAAAATCCCTCTTTAGTAATTTTAATGAGGCTGTTACTTATTGTATAACTTTCGTCGAAGGCTACCTTTCATAACGGTCACAGTGTAACATCGCAGGGCTGTCGGGGAGACGCGCGCGGCTCGGGTAAAGCTCCCATCTAGCAGTGGATAGATCATGATGTTGACGACGACGACCTTGAACAAATGTCTAAAGTGACTCCATGAAAGGTTGTGTGACGTTGCGGAATGTATTTTTTTTATGATGCTCAAAGGCGCACGGGTACGCAGACATATCAAGGCCGCTGATGGCATCAACTCGGCGTGTAACCTTCAACGATGCATGAGTTTCACTTTGACTAAACAGATGCAACTTGTAGATGAGAGGACGCATGACTCGCTGATAATGATTAACGTGGAATCATACATTTGTATCGGGCGGCACGGTGGCGTGATCAGTAGCGCGGCCACCTCACTGCAAGAAGGACCCGGGTTCCAATCCCGGTTCGGGTGCCTTCTGTGTGCAGTTTGCATGTTCTCCCCCTGTCCGCGTGGGTTTTCGCCGGGCAATCCGATTTTCTCCCACAGTCCAAAGACATTCTGCTGCATAATTTAATTAGCCTGCGATCTAAGTTGCCCCCGGTGCCCTATGATGGACTGGCGTCCTTTCCTGGGTATACCCCTGCCTTGCGCCTTTTGTCTGCCGGGATAGACTCCAGCTCACCGCAACCCTGCATAGGCTTAAGGTAGTTTCTGACAATGAATGAATATATATATAAGGGTTATTTACAAACAGAAATTAATGAGCAAAGGATAAGACATGTTCGAGGGGCCAATTACATGGGGGGGGGTCACAATACATCTGGACCACCCTGTACATCGACACGTTCCTCGTCCTGACGAGCTGTCGATGACCGTATTCCACTCACGCTCTGCTGGGCTCCCAGCAGGTTTCTCCCGCGCCCGCCCGCTCTGCACCCCGTGCCCGCCGAGCCCACCGTGCCCGCTCTGCCCGCCGTGCCCGGCGTGAGCTGCCGAACCCTGGAAGCGTATGGCCAGCGATGGGGCGGCACCGCGCGCACCACTTGCTGGGTCTCGCCTCGCTCTGCTGCCTCGCCCAGGTAACCTCCCCCACTAACACCCCACCGCCACCCATCCCCCCTTGCTCCCGCGCAGGGTGTCTGTGCAGTGTTAACATCACAGAGAGAAAGTCCTGCCCGAGATGGTTTGACGGCAGCATCGCTAATCACGACTGATTGGTGACATAATTCGTCAGTGGGCAGTGCCACCTCACGTCCACGGCGTGGCTGCGCAGTGGTAACGTCCGGGCCGTTCAGAAAGACCTGCCCGAGGTGGTTTGATTTCCACCTCTGGCGCCGTTCTACGTGGAGTTTGTGTGTTCTCTCCCCCCCTGTAACTCCGTGGGTTTCCTCCGGGGNCCCCCCCCCAGCTGCAGGTTACCTCGCGCCTCTGAATCGTTGTCTCTTCGAATGAATGTGTGCGACCAATTATAATGTGTATCTACGTATTCATACTCGACCACGCTGATGAAAGGGAGACCCAAGGACCGGTTGAGCTACACCAACCAGTGCGCCAACGCCCTCCCTGCCTCCCCTCTTTGGCAAACGATTTTGCTAATCGCCACTTGAGGCAAGAATAAATTACCCTTCACCCCATTAAACCCGAAAGTCAAAAGTCTAAAAATGGGCAGTCGGGGATATTGTAATGCAAAATATGCAGCGTTGATATCTATCAGCGTGCTCTGCAAGACCCTAATGGATGAACGGACACCGGCGGAGTAGAGTTACAGAGGAGGGTCTTATTGCTAACCCGGTGTGACCCATGGACCCGCTATCTCTACCGCTGGAAAAACCAGATGGTCCTGTCACTGTTATCATTGCAAGTGCTTATCTGATGAAAAGATCCGACTGAAACAAAGAGCGGGAATGGAAACTAGTGATTGGCAAAACGTTCGCTCTTGTTAGAATCTCTGCCTTATGAAATACCTTGTGCTTGGGGCTGTTGTGTGGATTTAGTTTCGCTACTCGACGTGATTGAATGAGTTTCTATGCGTCATATGTTTCATGGAATTGGGGATCTTGCATGTAAAATGTCACCATGTGACTCACTCGTAATCTTTAGATGATTCGCTTTGATATTTTTATGAAGGCCTATGGTCAAATCAGATGGAATGTGCCTCATCTCATCATCTCCCGTCACCTCTTGGTGAGGGTCGCGGTGGCAGCAGTCCAAGGAGATTGGACCAAACATCCATTTCCTCAGCAACAGATTCTAGCTCTTCCTGGGGGATTCCCAGGCCAGCCGAATGATATAATCCCTCCAGCGTGTCCTGGGTCGGCTTCTAGGTCTCTGCCAAACGGGCCGTGCCTGGTAGACTTCCCGGAGGAGTCTCCCAGGGGGCATCCTTACCAAATGCCCGCTGGCTCCTCTCAACTCGAAAGAGCAGCGACTCTACTTTGAGGTTCTCCCGGATTTCTGTGCTGTTAAGTTCAGGGGTGTGGGGGCTCAGGAAATGCCATCTCGGTTGTGAGGTGAGCTTGAGCGATAGTGAACAGCTGCCACGTGCAATATACAGGAAAACACGTGTGAAATGACCGGCCGTGCTAAATACCTTGGAACAGCCGGACAAAAATAACGACCGATGTCTGGCCATTTTTGTGGCCGTTTCGCCAACTCAGTCGCACGCAGGCACACTCCCTTTGCGCCAGCTTACATTGGGAAACTGTGAGCGTGCTTCTAGATTGACTCACCGCGGTCTTGTGTCTGGAAGCTGTGACTGTTTTCTCTGGGATGCGAGACGCTCCGAAAAGTAAAATGCACCCGAAACTTGTGCTCGGTGTCAAAACGATATGAATCTGGTCGCAAAAGCAACAACCGCTGTTCGCCACTAAGTGGTGGTGACGTCACCACGGTACCTGTGCCCGGCCAGGTGCAGCTTGAGGCCACACAGAGTGGCGAAGGCTCGTTGACAAGAGGTCATGGGACAGAGCCAGGTGCCACAGGCTGACTGAGATAACACGCACACACACGATGGATTATTTATACGGCAGGGTGGCGCAGTGGTTAGTCTCGTAGCAAGAAACACATGGGTTTGTTGCCTGACACGGGCGCCTTTCTGTGTGGCGTCTGTACGTCCTCCCGCTGTTCTGCATGGGTTTCCGCCCATATCCACAAACACACAATGTAATTGGTCTTGAGCAAAAATCCCAACGCTGAAATATGACCTGCAAGATGCTCAATTGGGATTACGCACACCACCATCGCCCCGTACGGTGAAACCACCGCAGACTGTATCTGTGGGAGCCTTGCACTATGAGAATGGCACGAAAACCAAAAGCCTGGTCATGGACGAGATGTGGATGCGGAGGCGCGAGAACACCACAGAGACGCGGGGGACAGGCAACCATGCAGACACAGCGTCATATATATTATGACATTATGGGCCGATTGATTAGTATTTTTCTGTATTTGTGTGAAGAAACATGAGAACCCGGAGGAAACCACGCAGACCAGGGGAAGAGAACACACAACCTCCACACAGAAAGGCGCCCGAGGTGGGAATTGGGCAGGTTTTTGACTCACCCCCAACTTTTGTAAGGAAGTACGGAGGGGGGTTTGGGTGGGGGGCGCTAAGGAGGGTCGGGGGTTGGGGGGTGGGGGTCGCGTGTGGAAGTGCGTCACATGGAGAAATACGGTAGGGGCAGAATTTAAGACTTGTGTGGTTATCGCGCCGCTCATGGAGAATTACGGGATCATCCCGTGTTTTTGTAAAGCTATGTTCACTCAGACGACGTCCGCTAATACTGTTTACATATAGCGTTTCACATTTTGTCTCAACGTTACACGCAGCAGGCAGACAGATTTAAAAGGCACACCCGTACACAGCGCTGATTGGATTTACCGCAACGTCTAAACTCACCAGTCTCAAGATGCGGATTGAATAAACAGATGAGACATTCTTTATCCTGCTGGAATTTGTAAAAATAATAATTACATTTTTTATTCGCCCAGAGTGGCCTCGCCGAGTCTTCAATATCGACTGTTTAGAAGCGTCCGACTATCAGATGTTGAGTTGAGTCGTGATGCGAGTTTGTTTATCGTGGGAGGGATCACACAATGGGCTGGAGAAGCATGTCTTGCTCAAGCGGAGAGCGATCAAAACCCCGCACGCGCCATCTCATTAACCTGCCTGCTTCATTAATTAATTCATTCATTCATTATCAGTCGCCCATTAATCCTGTACAGGGTCGTGGGGGGCCGGAGCCTATCCCGGCAGACACAGGGCGCAAGGCATCTCTATACCCAGGTTGGGACACCAGTTCATCGCATGGCACCGGGAGCAATTTCGTCAGCGGGCCAATATAACCTATGCAGCAGCACGTCTTTGGACTGTAGGAGAACACCAGAGCACTAGGTGATAACCCATGCAGAGACGGGCAGAACATGCAAACGCCACACAGAAAGCCGTTTGCAGTCGGTAATCGAAACCAGGAGCTTTTTGCTGTGAGGCGGTAGTGCAACCAACTATGCCACCGTGCCGCACTGCTTGCTGCGTCGCCCGCAGCTCATGGCCACTTCATTGTCCCGTTAGTCAGGCATCTCAGAGAATGATCACACATCCGTGTTAGGTTTTGACGGCGGTGCCTCCGTAAGCGCTCCGACATGTTTCCGCGCCACACTCCGAGAGCTTCTACGTTTCCTCAAGCAGCAGCCAACACGTGGAGCAGCACAGCCCTAACCCCCGCACCGGAGCGCCACTCTCAGAATTGCCGAGCGCAGAAACGTAAGTGGCAGCTTGGAAAATTGTAAATCGCCATCTGCCGCACCGATTTTCCCTCCCCCGCAACTTATTTATACCTCAGCGTACAATTTTTGACAAAACGCGGCACTAAAATTGATGCAATTTTCGCTTTGAAAAAAAGAGTAGCGGGGGTTAGAAAAAAAACCATCAGCAGCGTGCCACCTAGAAACGAGTGCGATCAGAAAGCGGACGAGCAGCGTCGTCGCAATCGCTGCAAGAGCCACAAAAAAACAACCAACCGACCTCTCAGGCGTCGCGTTACAGGCCGTCAGCCTGAAGTCGCTCGGAAACGAGAACTTGAATGATAAACACAGACGGGCATTCGCGCGATGTGCCATCACACCTTGTCGCCGCCAGCAGCAGCCACTGCTTTCAGCGGTGTCGTGTGTGTGGCATGCCACCTGGTGCACTGCCCCCCCTCCCCACAGTGACCAGAGGAGGTTCCCATCACCTTCGAAACATCGCGACGGAGCGAGAAGGAACACTCGACACGGCGATCCCGAACTCCGGACAGCAATTCTAAACGATCATTTGTTGTTGTTGCTGTTGTCTCGGCACAGCTGGTGAGCCCCAAGATCCTGGAGGACACGTACGTGCGCTGGATCGAATACCGCGACGAGTGCTTTCGGACGCAGGAGCTGCAGCCTTCGCCCGCGGGTATGCACACGCGTGACGGACGCATGGCACACGCATGACGGACGCCTGCCAAATACACGTGTGTGTGTGTGTGCGCGAGATGCGGTTCGGCATCGGGGGAGCGGTGGCGCGGCGGTTAG
>JAZEWU010000034.1:3368996-3381004 GCA_036362915.1 Geotria australis
GGCTGGAGAGGGATTATCTCTGCAATGTATCCTTGTCTTCCAAAGTGTGTTCTTAGTGCCTTAACGTTAGCCAGTCATAGTTCCGTGTGGGGGCTCGGGTCGCGGTCGGAGGCGATTGGTCACTTCACAACTCTCCCACTCGCTCTGCGTTTAGACAAAGTGTACCCATTGATGGCGTGTCATGCAGGCGGCGGCCGGGTGCCGCACGGCCCAGGTACTCATGCAGTACTGCATCGGCGCCAACTACTACTGGCTGCTGGTGGAGGGCTTGTACCTGCACACGCTGCTCGTGATGCAAGCCTTCCCCGAGGAGACATACTTCAAGGTGTATCTCGCCGTCGGTTGGGGTGCGTCGCATCTTCCCCCACCCACAGACCTCCGCTGACCTTCCGACAAAGATTCGCACCGGCACCTACCTACCAATACCATCCATCGATCCATTTTCAGAAACCGCTTAATCCCGTACAGGGTCGCGGTGAGCCGGAGCCTATTCCGGCAGACACAGGGCGCAAGGCAGGGGGATACCGAGGATGGGACGCCAGTAATAATAATAATATCAATTTATATAGCGCCTTTCACCTGAAGGTCACAAAGCGCTGCACAAGAGCCACAAAGAGGACGGCATGTCAACAACGAAAGAAAAAAAACCCAATTGAAACCAAAGCAACAGAAAATAAATTATTAAGGCTGCTTCGAAGACACTGAAAGGTCGTCCAATTAACCTGGCAGCATGTGTTTGGACGGTGGGAGAAAACCGGAGTGCCAGGCGAATACCCACCTGGACACGGGGAAAACATGCAAACTCCACACAGAAAGGCCCCCGAGCCGGGATTCGAACCCGGGAACCTTCTTGCTGTGTGGCGGCAGCGCTACCCACTACGTCACCGTGCCGCCCACCTACCTATACCTTGATACACAAGTCACATCGCTCTCCGCTTCCGCAGCTCCTTCCCAGCGTGGAAGAGTAGGCCAAATATCCTCCAGAAGAAGGGGGATCTCTCCAGAGCTCTGTCTAGTTGTGGCGTGCGAAGAAAATTGGAGGAATGTACCTTTATCTATCAGTTTGCAATCCGTAACACTTGAGATCACGCATTGGTAAACTGCGACATTATACATGGCAAAACTTTAGTAAACGGTCGAATGACATTTTAATGGCTTCGGAAGATATATCTCGTGACATTTAGCATCTCCGAGGTTTGTTTTGTCAACTTTCCGCTCGCGGGAAGGTCGTTGGCAAACGCCGCCGCCCGACCCCCGTATCCGATGCGACGATTATGACGACGCCGATGACGGGAGCGGTGACAGCGGTGGCGAGGTGGGGGGCGACTCGTAATTCCCACGAAAAAACGCGCGCCCCCCACTCTCCCCGTGCACCCCTTCCCGATCCTCTTCCCCACACCCCCGCCCTGCTTCGCCTTCACGCTGTTTACAACCCCACGTCAAAATAAACCGTTAGGTTCCATATTTACGCCCTCGCGCGCATTGTTTAAGAGATGCCTCGATTCGCGGGGGCCTCGGGTTTGCGTGTTTCGACCGCGCCGTTGTGGCGAATAAACATCATGCAAGGGGCCTGTAAATCTCGGGCTGGCGATGCGGCGCGCGTGTGTGCTGTGTGTGTGCTGTGTGTGTGTGTGCGTCCGCAGGAACCCCCGTGCTGTTCGTGGCTCCGTGGGTGGTGGTGAAATACTTGAAGGAAAATACAGAGTGAGTGGTGATCACGCGTCCATCCATCCATTTTCTGAAACTGCTTAATCGCGTACGGGGTCGCGGTGAGCCGGAGGCTATCCCGGAAGACACAGGGCGCGAGGCAGGGGGAAACCGAGGATGGGAGGCCAGTCCAGTCCATCGCAGGGCACCTGGGGCAATTTTGCTCAGTAGGCCAATTAATCTGGCGGCATTTCTTTGGACGGTGGGAGGAAACCGGGGTGCCCGGCGAAAACCCATACGGACCTTTAGCCTTGACATGCAGCTTGCTGTCTCATCCTGTGCCCGTGAGCCTTGATGTGTCCGATACCATCAGACTCGGATAACCAAACCTTATGTGCAGCCCTCTCGTCGATCCACTGCTGGATGACGGCATCCTCATACCGTCCGGGTCATCGGAGTTACGCATAAATGTTTGTTATGACAGCAGATAATACCCAGTGAGCTTGCAAGCTCTGGATGCGGGATTCCTGCCACACAACAAACGTTCGAACTGACCAACGCACACAACACACACAATCATAAGGTAACACAATGAGCACGCCGGCCAGTGTGGGTTGGCATAGGCGGGGAGCATAGAAGTACTGAGCAATGATGGATTATGCTGAACCGCTTTCTACTGCTAACCAACACATAGCCCATCCAAGGACTATTCAGCCTCAACCTGCTCAGCTTGTGAGATGTGACAGGCAGCCCTTCCCCCCCCCCAATCGCTTAATGTAAACAACCAGAACAGGACACTATGGAAACCCCGCTTGTTAATTCTGCATTCTGTCACAATTTTAAATCTCAATAGCAACAACATACTTCCCGGCCATCCAATCACCGCTAACGCGACACTAGATTCCCTTTGAGAGTAAACAGGGCTGTGCCTGTGCTCCGTAGTTTTGTGTCAAATTAGGACCAAAATGGACCAGAGGAGTCCAAGGCTTATATATATGTCTGGCAGTATTGGTTCAAGCAAGCCTGACTCGGGTGTTGAGACATTGAGTTTGTTATCAGCAGAGACAGGCAGAGATGTGCTTGTGTTGAATCAATGCTGCTTCAATGATCAACTCCGACCAGGCCGTGTGGCTGATGGGATGCTTAAACACGATTTTTTTTTTATCTGGAGGGACTGATATGGGGAGGAGGTGTGCAGTTAATGTTCGAGTTTTGAAAATTTGACAACTAAAGCTGGCACACAACGGCCTTCTCTTGCGAAGGACGTCAGGGGATCTTTAAAGTCCACTGCGAGTGAATAAGATGGTATTATTATGGTTACTACACCAGCAGTAATAACCGGGGCCGCCGCTAAATTCGAACCGTGAACCTCTGCAACAAGCGGCAATCGCGCTTGGCCGTGTTGACGATGATGGTGACATGGCATGATAAGGGTAATCGTGAGATGGCATGACTACCATGATGATGATCACGATGATGATATTATGACATGATGGTGATTGTGAGATGGTATGATGATGACATGACATGATGATGGTGATTGTGAGATGGCATGATGGTGATGATGATGGTTAGACGGCACAATGATGATGTGGCTTTGTGGTCACAGGTGCTGGGGGCATAATGAAAACATGGGCTACTGGTGGATCATCCGCACGCCCATACACCTCGCCATTCTGGTGAGAGCACCAACCTCCCCTCTAGCACTGCATTGCACAATCGTATACACGCCGGTGCCAGCCCGTCATACAGGGGGGGTTAATAGGGATTTCCCAGCTACTACGGATGAGGTTTTCCCAGCTACCATCCTGAATTGGAATACATTGCACGAGTGAACATAGCCCCCCCATTAGGATTTTGCGTGCTGCTTATACTTACATCTAATCCCAGCGTTCACAACCGGTGGGTGACAACCCATCAGTGGGCCGCAGGCGAAACCGTGCGGTCCGTAGACACTAGCCTCGAGTGCAGCAAGTGGGCCTTGAGGTGCAAATTGTTGAGGAACCCCTGATTTAGCCAAAGTCAATGAAGTCAAACTGATGGTTGCTTTCAAACCTGTTCTTTGGGGAAGCCTGAGGGGGATGCTTCCAACATGGGAGGCGAGACGTCGTGAGCAAGAGAGGGATATCGCTGGACACGGCTATCCCGAAAGAACAACTTTGAAGAGCATCCATCATGAATCGAACCGTGAAAACCTACTTCGTTACAAAGTCAAAGTGAGTTCCTGCTCAAATGGGTGGTGCTCATCCCGTATATACAGCCCCGAGCCAGTAACGGTATCCCATATTCTACAAAGTGGTTTCTATTTAATCAGCCCTATATGGATGATGGGCTGAATCAACCCCCAACCAATATTTCAACTCGGAGCCTTTCATTGAGCCACCTGGCTGAATATCCTCAGGTGGTGTGGCGTAAAATTATTTTGGCACTTGTGTTTCTTTGTAATCAAAGGTTGTTCATAGCCCATTACCGATGAGACGGATCTCTGGCTTCCTCTGGTTACATCAAGCGCTTCCTCGACGCTTTGTGGAAAAAAAAATCATAAGAAGCCAGACCTGAAATCGGCATTAGCTGAGTAAAGCCCACTGAGCTGCACAGCTTGCATGATAGGTAAACTTTGCCCCATAATCTAAGTGCTGTGACTGAGAAGTACGGCAGCTCTGTGACATTATGTTCTGTGGCCAATTTGCTGCTCGCTGACAATGTCACCGAAGGAAAAGTCAAACAAATAAATAACTGTCGCTGTGTTTTTTTTCCCTCAACAAAACGCAAGGTCATTACCTCCATTTCAGTTGTTGCAAAAAAAAACCCCATCACTATTGTACAACATCGGCGGCTGTTACGAAGTCGAAAGCAATTCCTACGATATTCGGCTGATTAATTATTGTATTAATATTGCAGGAACGTTTGTGCACGGTGTTAGCAAGAGGTTCGTTTTGCAATGTACCGTCATGTTCAACCCTTTCCGACCCTATAATTCCCGAACCTACCTGTGCTCATTATGAGTCTGGAAACATTGACAAAGTGATGTTGTCGGTCGCCGTACATGAGCCGAGAAAAGTTGGTGATCACTCCCGAAAACAAATATGACAAATGTGACATTGTCCCTAAACTAAGGTCATATATTATTTGTATAAAAACAATTTTGGTATTGCTAAATGGGTCATTAATATGCAACACATTCCACAGGCTAGTTTTAGGGTTAGAAAACAAGCAGCTGGGGGTAGGTGTGGGGGAGATGGGGGATCGGTGGTGGGGGCTGGGGGCAATGGGATGGTGAGGATGGATGGGAGAATGATTTGATCCGAAGGGTTACTGCCTGTCGCTTGGCCGGTTTCTCTATTCATAACGCTCAATGCCAAACCACCGCGCTGCTCGCTCTTACTGCCACCACACCACAGCGCGATTTTTGTTACAGACCAAATATAACCAGGCTTTCAATTCAGTGTTTTCTGTTAAAAACGATGTAAGCGTCCGTTATTCAGATTGAAGTTTGTCCGAAGGACAGATAACAAAAATGTACGCGCGTGCTTCCCCCCCCCCCGCCATCCCCCCAAGAAATAAATTTTAAAAAGGATTTGTGAACAGGCTAAAAATGTAAACATCGTTTACAGTTTGTTGAACAAATAAATACACGAGTTCCGCACGGGATGAATACGTTTTACGTCAAAATAATCTACTCGTGATGGATTCCGTCCAATTACCGATAGCTGTAATCAGGATGCTGCGGTAAAAACAACGCATTAATCACGGCGCACAGCTCCATCCGTGGCCATTAGTGAAGCGATTCTGGTTCGGGAAACGGTGAGAAACGGTGAGAGCTTCATCCCGCAGCGGATCGGCGAAATGGGCTGCGAATTATTATAGTTGACGCTCAAATTGGTCTTCATTCATACTCAGTAGGCCAATTAACCTGGCAGCATGTCTTTGGATGGTGGGAGGAAACCGGAGTGCCCGGCGAAAACCCACACGGACACGGGGAGAACATGCAAACTCCACACAGAAAGGCACCCGAGCCGAGATTCGAACTCGGGGTCTTCTTGTGGTGGGGTGGCAGCGATACCCACTGCGCCACAGTGGCACCCCCTAGATATATATCGTCAACTTATACCGAAACTTATACAGAAACCGCGCGCTGTGGTCAATAACATCAGCGCCGGAGGAGATGAAGGACAAACACATCTCAGGTCAGCGCGTCGCATGCCCACGTGTGCCGTCTCAGCTGGACAAGGGTCCATTGCGCTCGCACGCTGCCCGTTAGCGGCACCATCAATCGATAAACAAATCTAATTAGACGGCAAGTTGAGTGGCGTCAGTCGAACTTTGCACGCGATGTCATCGCGTGGGTTTCATCCTCCTTCAACGCCCACGCGTCCCAAGCCGTGGTGGCGGCGGTGACTCGAATCCTACACAGATGCCATCCATCCATTTTCAGAAAGCGCTTAATGCTGTACAGGGTCGCGGTGAGTCGGAGCCTATCTCGGCAGACACAGGGCGCAAGGCAGGGGAACACCGAGGATGGGACGCTAGTCCATCACAGGGCACCTGGGGAAATTTAGTTAGGACGCCAATTAACCTGGAAGCATGTCTTTGGACGGTGGGAGGAAAGCGGAGTGCCCGGCGAAAACCCACCTGGACACGGGGAGAACATGCAAACTCCACACAGAAAGGCACCCGAGCCGAGATTCGAACCCGGGCGTTCTTGCTGTGAGGCGGCAGCGCTACCCACTACGCCACCGTGCCGCCCCCTACACAGATTCGAGAGTCCCATATAAACTGTGCTATGGTTTCTTGCTCCTAAGGTTTGGTTACGCGTTGGTGAAGATCGCTACAACATATTTTGTTTACATTTTTTTTTTTTATAAGGAATGTGTTACCGATATTTCAACTGCACAGTCGAAACCGACGTCCAATTTTATACGTTTCAAAATTATGGACGTAACCTTTTACGGAACTGTTTAGACGACGCTGCGAGTGATAATGACCAGTGGGCGAGGATAACTACAGGGTGACAGCCGAGGGAGGGAAGAGGTTGTACACAGACGAGAGGCTGACATCACCTCACGTGTTGCTGTGCGGTCAATTGTCACACCGCAGAACAAGTGAGGGGTGGCGGTGGTTTGGGGAAGCTTTCATCCAGCAATGGATCGATCAGGGCTGATGCTAATGCAACTGACGATGGACCTCCGTGGGCACTCCGTATATTGCTTCTCGCGCTTGTGTTTCAGTTGCGAATGTAACCGCGTGACTGTGTTGCCCGCAGATCAACTTCATCATGTTTATAAGAATACTCAAAATTCTCACGTCGAAGCTCAGAGCCCACCAGATGGGCTACACAGACTTCAAATTCAGGTGCGGTACATTTCCTCGCCCGGTCGTGTCCTATAACGGACGCCTCAGCGCACAAACCTTGGCCAACTGCGGGTTTTGGCACGGGGATAAAAACATAAAATATACAATGTTCACTTTTGAAATAACTAACATTGGCACGCAGGGCCCAGTAAAGACTAACCATTCGTGGCAACCAACTCGTAAAACTGTGCAGTGGAAGCAGCTGGCTGCTGGGAAGGCATCGTTATGGACCCAATACTCGCGAGTGCTGCCGAACGGCAGAGGAAAAAGATCCCCCGTATGGCCTTTAAAAGGCTCTTGCTGCAAGTGCTGTTTGCAAGCACCTATTAAGGTCGGTACAGCACACGAGGAAGGTCGGTGGCCAGCAACATACCTGGTTGCCTTTGTCTCCAGGGGTGGAGCAGCGATTTTAAAAGTATGGGGGTTCTAGGGTTGGAACATGAGCACCGCAACCCCCCGCCTTCGGGCCCCGCACGTGCCGCACTTCAACTATTTACTCTTCCCACCCTGACCTAGTGGGTTGGTTAAAATGGCTGTGATTGGCTGGATGGCCGTTCAATCAATATAACATGACCGATAGGTTTTCAAGTGTCGGGAACTCAGTTTCGTTTCATCAGACTACCCATAGATATGAGACTACCTCATGAAAAAGGCGGGGGAGATGTAATCATGTTTCTGTGAAAGTGCGGGTGTCGCAACACCCGTAACACCCGCGGCTGCGACGCGCCTGTTTGTCTCCCCCCAGTGCTGTTGCCACGCCATTTAAGGTACTATTTTAAGACCGAGTCGACCTAGGGGAAGGTCCTGTACCAGTTTAGATATTCGTCACTGGTATGAGCCGTGAGCTGGGAAACAAACTCTGGTCGCCGCGTTTGTAACCCAGCGCGGTAACCACTGAATCCTGCGCGCGCACACACAGCAGCAATGCAGCAACAAGAGAGGCCCGTTACATCGAGGTTATCATCAGTTGACCCACAGTCGCACAACCGCGCGCCCAGCGGATGGCAGGCAGAGTGAGGCTCGCCGGCGCTGTGTTGCAGGTTGGCCAAGTCGACGCTGACGCTGATCCCGCTGCTGGGAATCCACGAGATCGTGTTCACCTTCATCACGGACGACCACGCCTCGGACACGCTACGCAGCGTCAAGCTCTTCTTCACGCTCTTCTTCAACTCGTTCCAGGTGAAGGGACCCGGAGACGGTGACGGAGGGGTTTTTTCTTACGGTTTATTAAAGAAAGACGAAAAGACGAAGATACCCCCGTATAGACTTAACGGACTGTAGGGGCAAGTGCCGTTAGCGAGCACATATGGAGGTGGACATGGCACACGAGGGGGTGGGTGACCAGCACCACACCCGGCCGCCTTTGTCTCCCTACTGGCAATGTTTACACACCGCCTACTAGGTACTCATTTGAGGCCGAGTCGACCTAGGGGAGGCCCAGGACCGGTTCAGAAAATCGTCAGGTGTGTGGCCCGGAGCGCTAACCACTGGGCTACGAACATTGGGTTTATTAGACATCGCTCGCCACTGATGCTAGCCGTGGGCCGCGAATCGAACTCTGTTCGCTAACCACAGCGTCCGCCGCCGAGCGAGCAGCCAACACGACGGCATAGCCGGCTGTGGAAAACAACACAGAAAAAAAAAATATAAATATGAAGCATTCAGCGAATGGTAAACAAGTAAGCAATATATGGCCGCGCAGCTTTCACCTATCATCCAAAGCTCCCTTCCTGCCACCTCCACCTCCTCCTCCAAATTCTGCTTCGGTTTGGCTGCACTCGAGCAGCCCCATGCAATGAGAATTAGATTAAGGTCCGTCGGAGCGTCTTGCGGGAGGCTGCAGTTGTTTGTCTTTTGTTGTTTATAAGTGGCCCTTTCTGCCAGAGTCGTAACCACGTTACGGAATGATGATGCGTTCTGCGCGCGGAGTAATTGCGGACGGGATTGCGGTTGTTTCGGTCGCGTGGCCAAGCGTCCTGCCGCTTACCAAGAGGAAACCATCGGTGATGGTTTGACCATACTTCACCACGCCGGTCGGTGAGGGATGACGCCCCGTGGTTTTGCTATTATTCTTATTAATATGTTTTTTTCGATTCGATTCTTCGAAGCGTGATGGTTATATGCAGACAGCCCTTCAACATTTCGAGTTATAACAGTCAGTGCTGGCCTTAAAGGCGGC
This sequence comes from Geotria australis, assembly GCA_036362915.1. Classification (NCBI taxonomy): domain Eukaryota; kingdom Metazoa; phylum Chordata; class Hyperoartia; order Petromyzontiformes; family Geotriidae; genus Geotria; species Geotria australis. Next base: position 3,378,175 of record JAZEWU010000034.1, read on the forward strand.
GGGCATTGGCTTCTCTACTTGCTCCAGACTGAGGGGCTTCTGGCATCTGTTGAGCTTCTGGACATCGTTGTCTTTCAGCTCCTCGGCTTCGAAGTGTTTGGTAGAATTTGCAGGTAATACCAAGTATTACTTGACAGGGATCGCGACGTGAACGCTTCTACCTTGATCACCATTGACGCTAGCCGTGGCTGTCAGTCAAAGCTGGGGTCTCCAGCGGAGGTAACAGTAAACCGGTACGGTCCGGCATGGCGTAACGGTTAGAAAGTAGCCAAAGCATTTAGTACAACATAGGTGGTAAGGGAGGTTGCAATACGACTGTATCGGTAAAAATTGAAGTTATTCTCACCCCTGGTCGCCAGGTTTCTAGCGTAATGCGCTAAACACTGCACCAACTGCTCCGAAATTTTCTGTAAAAGCAATACACACAAAACAGCAGCGCATTGCTTTTAAACGTATTGGGGCAGGAGCTGTTGGTCGTGAAAACGGCGCAGTTTAAGTTGCAAAACCTCGCCTTGATTCACGCCGCACGAACAGTAGTTTCGCACAGATTTATCCGCAGGGATTAATATCTTAGTATCTCATGGAAAATGTTCCACGAGATGCTAAGTCCCCCAAGCGCACGGAGCCCGCTATTACCCCGCTCCCCCTCTTCCCCAACTGCAAGGGAAATGAGAGCAGGAGCGGTGCGGACGTCGCGGTGTGGAATTTGTGGTCTTCTTCTTTGCGATTCTTCGAAGCACGATGGTTAGCTTCTGGACAGCGTTGTCTTTCAGCTCGGCTTCGAAGTGTTTGGTAGAATTTGCAGGTAATACCAAGTATTACTTGACAGGGATCGCGACGTGAACGCTTCTACCTTGATCCCCGAAGTTGTGGTGGGACGACATTTCCAGAGCTCAGCCCCTGACAGCTCCAGCTAACATTAATCCCTCCATGTCACAGTTTAGTGAGCGCGTGACCAAATCACCGCCGAGTTCACGCGATCGTGTCAGACCTCAAAAAGGTAAGCAGGTTGAAGCCTGGATAACGCTCGAATGAGTGACTATAATGTGTCACACAGGTGTTGGTCTATAGAATAATGGGCCACGTGGTGGACAAGAGAGGCTGGCCAGTGCAGCCAAATCTACTGCACTCTCTACTTCTATGCCCACAAACTAATGCTGCTTGGCTTTTATCAGCCCGCACTGAACAGGTGCGGTGAAGTATGGTCAAGTGTTGCAGCCACGCGGTTAGCCGGAGCCGACATTTTACATCCACCGCGTGGTATATATTAGGATCGTGTCGGCCAATCAATTAGTTACGGGTAGGAAAGTTTAAAACCCGGAGGAAACCTGGAGGTGTGGGTGTTACTTGCAGCATAGCCACCCTGCTAATTAGCGGCCTGTGCGGCTGTTTCCTCTCTCCCACAGGGACTATTTGTGGCAATCCTCTACTGCTTCGTCACAAGAGAAGTAAGTTATTCCGTCCCGGCATGCTTACAACCCGGCACGGCACAAAAAATAATTCTCGCTGAGAAATCCCGTGAGCCGAATATCGCGCTGTAGCTGTAAACCAGGCTTCGGGACAAAAAAATGAACGCAATGTCGACCCTCCGTTGAGACTATCTTGGGCAAGAACGTGTATTATTAATGTTGTTATTATTATTATTATTTTGCAGAAGACATCTGTTTGCGTCTAAGCCCCCGCTGTCATAATATTGCAGCTGTTCAGTATTTTGGAAAGAAGCCATTCGCGTTTTGACACCGCCACTTGTTAATTCTGTAAACACATCAGCCTATTTAACATGAAATTTGTCTAAGTAAAGAAATGCAAGAAATTATACCATCCTTCAGCCAAATCACTCTGAATGTGCCAGACTTTGCCAGAACTCAGAAGCTAAGGAAGGCCAAGTGTTGGAATGAAGGTCCTGCCCGAGGCGGTTCGGTGCCAGCCTCGGGTGCCTTTCTTTGTGGAGTTTGTTTTGTGTGTGTGTTCCCTCTTTTGTGTGTGTGTTCCCTCTGTTCTGTGTGTTTCCTCCGTGTTCTCCGGTATCCTCCCACAACTGAAAAACACTCATTAATTAATCGGCTGATAACTTCATTATAGATAGGATGCAGTGTCTGGTAAATGTTGGCACTGGCTAACCGCGTGGCTGCCTTCCCCCCTCCCCACCTCTCTGCTGTTTCTTCGCGCCTCTGAATCATTCTCTCTTCGAATAAACACCTTCGAAATTGAATGAATAGGTGCGCGTTATAAATTGTATTTATTATTATTATTACATGCGATGGACTGGCGTCCCATCCTCGGTGTTCCCTTGCCTTGCGCCGTGTGTCTGCCGGGATAGGCTCCGGCTCACCGCGACCCTGTACAGGATTCATCGGTTTCTGAAAATGGGATGGATGGATTATTATTACACATTGCGTTTATTGTTTGTAGTTGTTGGAGGAAAGCGCGTGAGGTCGCTCCCCAAATTCCACCGGCGGGGTCACGGCGGCGTCATCGAAGGCCCCAACGTGTCGTGTTCACCGCAGGTCCAGGCCGAGGTGCGCAAGCAGTGGCATCGGTGGCAGCTGGGCAAGGAGCTCGAGAGCAGACTCAACTACATCCAGGTGTCGAACCTGAAGGCGTCGCGCGACGAGCAACGAAACGGCCTCAGCACGGGCTCCACGGGGACCCAGGGGATGCAGGGCATCCCGGACCTGCCCAGTCCGTTGGAGCCTCTGCGGCCCAAAGTCCCGTGCGACGATGCTCTCCCGGCGGCCGACTCTTCTCCTCATAAATCCCCGAGAGGTTCAGCAGCAGCAGCAGCCCCCTTACAGCAGCAACAACAGTTGCAGCTGCAACAGCGGGACGA
>JAZEWU010000034.1:3390472-3403953 GCA_036362915.1 Geotria australis
CATTGTGACCCTCGGGTGAAAGGCGCTATATAAATTGATATTATTATTATATTATCAGTATTAATAAAGTCCACCCAATCATAGGTTCTTGTCTTTATTTTTGCATCTCATACACCATTTTGCATTAACTTGTACGTAATACCAGCGAAACACACGGGTCGTTTTGTTTTTATGGTCAGGTCAGCAGTAGCCGCTGCATGACTATTATCGAATGTACTCCAACTCTCTTCTCACTGCAGCCAGGTGATGAGATACGAGGCTGCCCTCTCTCCGATTGGCTCCAGCAGGCTGGATGAACGCCTCAGACGTCGCCCGGAATCCGATCATCCGATAATTGTGGCCTGGCCGATTGCCAAAGCCCACTACGATGTGAAACATGGAATACATACGATGGCCACTTTGTAACGGTGCACAAAATTCCACTTAGCTGATTTGGTTACGCGGATGAGGCCCACATACGGTGTTTTATAGTTGGCACGACTGGATGTATTGAAGTAGCTTTTCACGGCTCTGTACAATATATAATTGCTCTAAAGAGATGCTCTTTCGGGATGGCCCTATCAAGCGCTCCTCCTCTCTTCTCCACGACGTTTCGCCTCCCTCTCAAAGCGTCAGGCTTCTGACTGAGGCCTCTAGCTTGGGTGGCGAAACGTCGCGAAAGAGATTGGACGAACGCTCGACACGGCTGTGCCAGGAGAGCAGTTCTTGAGGACAATTATAATGAAATGCCCTCAAGCAGCAACCCACGCTCACACTATAGTCATGTCTAAAAGTTAAATTACCACGGCTGCTTTAAAAGCATTTTGCATGCCTCAGCTTAGAACCGGGTTACCAAGTGTCAGCGACGTCACCAATGACTATATACAACCCCGTCACATTGCACTTGGATTTGCACTGAATGTGGTGAGATTCCAGCTCCGTTAATATTCGGCGTGACCCCTCATGAGCCAAAGATGACTCAAACGCAGAACGGGTGGGAAAGGTGCTGCCCTCTACTGTGGTGTCCGAGAAGCTCTGTTAACGTTTCCCTGCTCTGTGAGAGAACCAAATGGGAGTGCTGGGCTCATGGCACCGACTGAACAATTGGGATAAATATAGGGACAAAAGTACAGATGCAAGAAGCCCATATGGCTCATGCATATGCTCCGGAGACACTTGATGAGATGGCAGCTGACACTGTCTGTACATAAATCTGCCACTACGTGACAATTAGATTAAAACGTGTTCCATGCCGGAAGCACTTGCCCCAGCACCAGACACCAGCTCGAGCTAAGCCCACAACTTGACCTTACGACCCCAATTAAGATTAACAGCCTGCAACTGAAAGGCTGGGAGCGCCCTATCTCTAGAATGAAGCACAGGCCACATTTCCTTCTGAATTGCACACGTGGCTTGCCTGTAATTACAGATGCATAATTATAGTCTTTGCCTAAAAACCAAGCGATCGGGCCTTTTGTTGATGAGGGGAAGTGGCGAATCAACCACTGCTCATCTCACTTTCGTAAAGAAACGCGCGTGTTTGGGTGTACAGGCTTTTCCTGCACGTCTCGATACACAGGAGCTTCATTTCAGCCGGGTCTGCGTTGGTGACGCAGACAATATTTTCAAATCTGGCAACTCGCATCAAGTATACAGCACCTATTCACTGGCTACTAGCTGAATGCCACTTACTCCAGTCTGCCAGTGACCTGGAGACTATGTGAGTCGATAAGCCCTGCATAAAGCATATCTAAGTGTCCAATCCATACTTAGAAACGAATAACGTTACTGCCGTTCCAGCGAATTTGTAAAAATGTAGAACGGGATAATTAAAAAGAAGGTTATTCTGTAAACATACAAATTCGGCTTGTTCTGTTAAAGCAATTGCAAGTGGAACTACATTCTGTTTCCACGTGATAAATACGATGTTTTGGTCCTTGGCCAATTGGTGTTCCAGACCAGCATCAATGATCATTCGTCCAGACCGACAAGCTCCGAACTGGTTTTTCCAATCAGCGTTTCATCAGCAGAGTTGGGCCTGTTAAACAAGTCCAGCAGGAATGACCACATGTTGCTAAACATATATAAGAGTGCAGAATTGGTGCCAAACGCTGGACTGCTGATATGGCCTAGACGGTTGAAACTGGTGCACAGCCTGCTTGAACAACTGGTGCTGAATAATGTCGGGTTGCAAAGCCAAGGGGATCCTGGACTAAAACGTGAGTATGGAGAGGGAGACCGTGGCGTTTCACGTGTGGGTTTTAATGCCGCCAAGGCGGAAATCCCCGTCTCAATATAATAATGAGGACATGTTGAAGCGTCGTGGCTTGAAGATACTTCAGAGCATGTGCGGGTGCGGGGGGGGGTGGGGGTGATATGATTCTGTAGAAATCTTCAGAGTCGTGCTGCGCTATACGAGCACACGCGGGGACTTTACTCTGGTAATGTGACCATCTCCCGAGACATTAAAGAACTCGAACGGCATTCCAGAAGTGAACACTGTGTAAATATTGTGCGCATTGTTCTCCGCAAAGCGTAATGAGATTTCAGATCGCGAGCCAATTCTCAGGACACTGCGGAGACGTACGGCTTTAATGAAGACGCCGGGCGTGTGAATGTTGACACGTGCATTCGATAAAGGGGCCTCGTTGCTTTTTCATATTTTAATTGGAAGGCTGCGAAGCATTGATCGTGGCTGCGATGTGTTGTTTACTCGACGCGCGTGTGAAGACGCAGCCTTGTGGTTTGCCAATGCTGCAAATGCCTCCCACTTTCCGCACTGGTTAGATTTGTCTTGTAAGCTAAGGGAGTTTGCCTACACCTTGCTTGACGCTATTTTATGTAACCTTCCGATCGACTGGTGCGCACACCGCTACTGCGCGCTAACCGTTCCAACACATGACAGCATATACACACACACACACACGTCCATACATGACACCACGCACACACTACGGGCACAGCAAACGATGAGCACTCCAGCCTACTCTACACAGCAGGCCGCGAGCAGGCCGCGAGCACCACTCCATTGAATCGGTGTTACATGTTTACGTGTGTGGATAGAGTCGGCACGGCAAGTTCAAACTTATTCGTGAGTTTGTCCAAACGGGGTAATTTTTCTCCTGGCATACCGCTCGGGAAATGCGTCGCAACTCTGATCTGTAAATATTCAGCGGATAATAGGCAGTTTTTAGCGAAATTATCCGATTATCCTGTGTGTTTGCGGATAGTGGATAGCAAAACGCAGATAATCTTGCAGATAAAAGGAGGCGTTATAGTTTGTCCCGCACATCACTGTGGATGAGAGTTGTATCGTATTGCTGCACGCGGCCTGCTTTTGTGCTTCATGTGCATCGCTGATGTTTTATTTTATTCCTTTATTACAGTTGTAGACATCCATATATTTATACTTTTGTATTAAAAAAAAAGACCTTTGATACGTGGGTGGGTCTCACCTCTTTTACGGTGAAAACCCTTCCCAATGCTATATAACAGACGAATTGTAACGCACGAAACAAGCCTGACTGACAAGCCGGAACATTACCGTGAAGTTACAAGACTTAAAAAAAACCCGTCAATTAAATACACACTCACAAGGTTATCCCATGTTCACGCCGTCAACCCAGGAACCCTCTGGCTTGTTTTAATGAACCACCAGAATGTGTGTCGGTTGCAGTTATGAGCTGCAAAAAGTTTGGCGTGAAAATGCATTGCATTTGGAAACGCTCATGACGATGGTCAATGTCGTTGATGGACCGGTGTCCCGTTCTGGGTATAGCCCTGTCTTGCGCCCTCTGTCTGGCCGGGATAGGCTCTGGCTCACCGCAACCCTGTACAGGATTTATCGGTTTCTGACGATGATAATGATGATGATAGTCAATGTAATGAGAATTGCGTTCCGAAGCTGTTCTAGCTGCTTAGCCTTGTCGAGCGCTCCCCCCCCTCACTCCTTCTCGACATTTCGCCTCTCACGTTAGCGACAGTCCTCAGGACGCGTGATGATGCCTCCAAAGTGGAAGGCGAAACGTTGCGAAGGAAATAGAAGGAACACTCGACACGGATATCCCGAAAGAATAGCTTTGGGAAGCAATTCTCATACATCGAGCCGTGAAAAGCTACATCAATACAGTCAATGCAGTGATTAGAATGATGGTGGTTATTTTAAGAATGATGGCCAATATCGGATGATGATTGTAATCATGCTCGTCGCACTGATATGGTCATAGTGGTGCTGGTTTTACGCATGAACGTCTCTGACCGTGGCAATGGAGCTGATCATATTTCTGCTCGTTTCTGGGTCCATCAGTCACCAATGCAGTGGCATATACAGTACTACCTCTTTAAGCGTGACCGTATCCACTGCTGAAATCAAACGCATAAACCCCGCTTTGATAGGAGGACAGAGGCGTACGAGTTAAAAGGGACGTCTGTACCGATTGCCGCTTTTAAGCCAAAAACACAAGGGCTTTTGATGGAGATTAAATAAGCGCAGGCGTCAACATAAAATCAGCCAACTTGCCACCGGGTGGCAAAGGGCTAATACTGTCGGACATGGAGCCAGCACCGCTTAAAACCTGCGTTCGAATCCGGGTTCCGGTCACCCGTGATCTAAACAGGGTTCGAATTTCCAGTGAGTTTATGGTCTCCAGCCTGGCATGGGCGACCACTCATTTCAAGCGTCCCCTCAACCCACAAAAAAGAAAGCCACATGGCTTCCAATTCTATAACCGTCCGTGTGTTGTTTTTTGTCTTTTTGGCCACACATGGTTCGTCGCGCGGTCGCCAAATCGGGTTCAACGCCACCAGCTTTTACAATTATGTAGAACCCCCCGGCCAACCCCAACCACAAGACTGTTTACGTATCGGTGTTGTGTGTGCGCGCGTTTATCGATGGAATGGGTTGCTCGAGAGACCATCATATTACAGGCGTGGACCGACGGCCTCGCGATATATAGTTACAGCAACGCTCGCGCGACATTCAATTTATTAAGTGCAGCAGCTGCGGTGTGTGTGTGCGTGTGTGTATGTCCCCCTATTAGCGGCGCTCATTGAAATAGAGCGCAGATGGCCCCGTGTGTTTATCTGGCCAATAGATAACAGAGACGGCTGACTCCATGCATCAAGGGCCGGAGCGACTGACGCGACCTTAGGCAGAAGGTCCGTAAGTAAGTGAGTGGTGCGTGTACACGGCGCTGTAAATGCAGAGCACGTCTAATGCTCTCGCTTGTATATGTGAAGGTCGCCTCCGCCACACCCCCTCCCACCCCCTTGCTAATTTAATAAGGACGGGCGAGCGAATGCACTCGGGGAAATCAAGTCGTAATGTTCCAGGTAAAGGTGCAGACCCTGCAATGACTCGCTCACGCCCCTGTTGCGTGAAGGGCCTCCCCCACTAGAGAGAGCTCCGAAGAGCCCGTGGTAGGGAGTATTGTGGCATACACTTCCATCTTGCTAGAGTTGGGTGTTACTCACGCTTTACCCCACCGCACGTGACTTGTTGATAGACTATCCGAATGTACAAGACGAGAAACGATGGCCACAACAGCAAGATTGGCCGGTCGTATCACGTCACAATTCAACAGCGGATCTCGCCGACCAGCTGTAGGCTGTTCTCTCGGCTCAGAGCTGATCGCATCATCGCCATCTATCGGTCATCATAGAACTAGTCTAGGCGACCGCAGACCGCCGTAAAGGCCAGTATTAGTAGCAACTCCAAACAATCGATTTACGCCAGGATCGTGTTGCCGAGTCGAAATAAACACTTTGGGACCGTCGCTAATCGGTGGCTTAGCATCTGGGAGGAAACTGGAGGGACCCCACACTTGTGGGGGGTGACCCTCCTCAACACCAAATGTTTTGTAGCGTTTGAGTGTGAAATGTAATGAAATACACGGAAAAAATATCACTCGGATACTCGGGGCTGGAGCGTTGAACTTCTCAAAACTACATGGGCCAGAGCAGAAAGTGGTGCCGCTTTAGGTAGTACAACTTGCGTGGCATGACTTCCTTTTTTAAAAATCCATCAATCTCCTAATGACCGCCCCAACAAAGGTGTGAACTGGACGCCGTGTTGGCTGGCACCTTGCCTGGTGCTCATCTCCACGGATCAGCTTGGTCGTGGTTTAAACTCCTCCAGTCTGCCACATTGTGAATTCAAATTCTTCCTTTGGTGCCTCTTTTTTCCAGTCTCTTCGGTGCTACTTTGTTCGGATGTTTTTTTTCGCAATTTCGTTAGTATGTCCAATAAAAAAAAGGAATGTTGATAGGCCACTCGATTTGAAATGGTTTGACAAATTGTACTTGCATTGAGCATGTAAGACAGGCTGTGCCAACGCAGGTGGTACCACCGAGGAGAGTGGCATCTCTCTGGTCTGTGCCCACGTGAAATAGCGGCTGCGTGACGACTCATTGAACATCGGCCCGAGAGGAAGATGCACCACAATGGGCAAGTAATATTTATCTTGTAAGTACACGGGCTGTGTGCGCCGGGCTGTCCAACCGTGGCGGTAAAATCACCGTATCGACAATGCCAGAACGCTACACGGCTACATCCGTTTAAACTCTGTTATTTGTATTCCCCTATTAATTTTCATATTTCGGCAATACAGCACACTGCAGCAAACGAACACGCCAATCAGACTCGAAACATGTTCTCCGTGCGGCTGCGCTTCCCTTAGATCCTCCGCGTGATACCGTGACTCACGAACACTCATTTTCCAAATTAACACCGGACAGCCCCAAACACACAGCCTGTGCGCCGTGTGTCTACTTACAAGACAAGAGCTCTTTATTAGAAGGACAGGGGACGGGTAAGGAGGTGGGGACCGCATCTTGATTTCAACACGACACGGTTGGTCTCGCCTCGCGCGTGGCTACCAGTAGGGAGGTGCCAAGGAGGGTGGTACCAATGAGAGGGCCTCGTAGCTTTAGTACTGGGTCTGGTACCCGTCTGCGGTCTGGTCGATGGCGTGTCCATCTGGGAAGGAGGGCGAGCGCTGGTAGAAGTCTCCCCCGGCGCCGGCTTGGGGGCCCTCGCTCCCGAACGCGGCGCCGCCCGCTCCCTCGGCCAGGGCCGGGTCCACGTAGCCCTCGGACAGCGAGGAATCCACGCCCAGCTTGTACCTCTTGAAGGCGAAGAAGATGCTCCCGGCCTTCGGTGTGTGAGTGGGGTGGTTTGGTGTGTGGGTGCATGTGTGGGTTGGGGTGGGTGAGGGTGGGTTGGTGTTGGGTGGATGAGTGGGTTGGGGTGTGAGTGGGTTGGCGTGTGTGTGGGGGTGAGGGTTTGTTGGTTGGAATGTGGTGGGTGAGGCGATGCACGGTGGAGGGGTTACACAGCGAGACTTAGCGTTACTCGAGATCTTACTGTCACAAACTCATATCGTCGCCACCAGCACCAACCGGCGCTGACCATCGTGCTGAATTATATTCAAACCATACCCCCGCGCTCACGCCAAGTTTGTGTAACCGTGCTCAGCCAGTCGCATCACGCGCCGTGGTTCGGTGCTCGGCTCTGCCCCACGGGTCGGTCGCGTGGACATTGTGACGCCTGGTTGTGTTGTGTAAGTTCATCATCATTATTAGTACCCGCTCAATCCTGTACAGGGTCGCGGTGAGCTGGAGCCTATCCCGGCAGACAGAGGGCGCAAGGCAGGGCCATACACAGGATGGGATGCCGGTCCATCACAGGGCACCGGGGGAAATTTATTCAGCAGGCTAATTAACCTATGCAGCAGCATGTCTTTGGACTGTGGGAGGAAATCGGGAGTGGCCTGCAAAAAGCCACGCAGACACGGTGGGAGAAAATTATTTCTAAAAATGAAAGAAAGACCATTTAGCAAACCTCGTCTGTTGCTGGCAGCTACGTTTTTTTTTTGGCCCGTGCTTGGTAACCGTGATTAAAGTAAATAAATAAATGCTGCCGCACGGCGCAGCAATAACATTTATTCGTGGCCAATCCGCGTGGGTGCGCGATGACCTACAGAGCCGGCAGAGAGGTCATGTGTTCCTTAAGCACGTATTGATTTATTTCCGCTATATTTAGCCCAAAGTCCACCGCACAACGAAAAAAAAATCTGAATAGGCAAAGGTGGACGTGCCATTCGTGAAAAACAGCAACGAGAGAGATGAATAGGTGACCTCCTTTTCAATTAAAAAAAACATCGCTTTCGGATAGAGACAACAAATATGATGCAATCCTAGAAACAGCTGCCCCCATTGGCGAAATGTCCCTCGCGGTGGCAGGAGTATGGATTTAACTCGCGGCGACCACACAACTGCATCGGTTTCACGTATGTGCTGGACAGCGCTCCAAGGTGCTTGTAATTGTACCAGACAGCGCCCTAATGAATGCACTACAGCAGGGGGCTTTCAACCTTTTGCACTTCAAGGCCCACCTGGGGTGTGGTCTCCACGGACCACTAGGTGGTGCTCGCGGCACACTGTTAGGTCGCGACCCACCGGTTGAGAATGACCCGTACTACAGTTGTAGCTCAACACATACAATAATCCCTACGGAGAGAACAAGTGCCCTAGCACATTTTTCGAGCATTTCTCGGCTCGCTGTCTGATCACTCGCGCCACGTGCTGCGACCTTGACCACGAACGGAGCCGATTCGATTCAGCTTGTTCAAAGACATGTTGCTGTTGCCGAGGTTCATTGACCGACTGGGTAAATTGCCACCCGGTACCCTGTGATAGAATGGCGTTCCATCACGGGTATAGCCCTGACTTGCACCCTTTGTCCATGTATCCCTCCTCGTTGGACAACTGTTAAAAAGAGCTACATAGCTCAACGATTCCTTCCAGCTCAGAGCTGTTCTTTTGGGATAGCCGTGTCACTGAACGCTCTCCCTATCTCCTTTGGAACATTTCGCCTCCCACCTTGGAAGCATACTCTGGCGTTGAGTGTGAGGTTCAATGCGTTGCGTCTCTATATATATCCTGACTGACTGAGGAAGCTCCGCAGCATGTTGGTGCGTGCTCCCAACGCGAGATCGAATTCCCCTGATTTCCCCGCCGAGCTCCCGGCGGCACGTGGAAACCGAACCAAAAACATCGCACCTACGACGCGACCCAACGCGACGCATCGCTGAGCTAAGCGGCGACGCGAAAGATTCGAGACTCATCGATCCCCCGATGTCTCCCCCGTGCCGCCCGAAGCCGGACACGATCGCTCCTCACCCAGGAGAAGATGGAGAAGAAGCAGAAGGTGATGGCGGCGCGGGCGCTGTCGTGCGAGTAGGAGGGAGCCTCGTCTACGGAGGTCTTCTGCCACTGGTTGGTCAGGAAGCAGAAGCAGACGAACCACAGGAAGGACCACGCGGCTGTGGGGGCAGAGCGGCACACGCGGAGACGAGTGGGTTCCCCTTCCACACGTCGGGTAGCTTTATCACCGCCGCGCGCCGCGGTGCCAAGGTCACGCGGTGCCAAGGTCACGCGGTATCAAGGTCATGTGGTTCTTCTTTTCGATTCTTCGAAGCGTGATTGTTATATGACAGTTTCCAATTTCTTTACACAGTTCTTTGCATTTTACTTGAACTCTGCGAGGTCTTTTGAGCTGCAGAGGTTGGGTAGTAGAGCGCAGACAAGGCAGTGCTCCATAATATGGTCTGTTTCTCCACATTCACAGGTGGTTGGGCCGGTCTTGTAGCCCCATCTGACCAAAGCAGCTTTTGATCGTCCCGTTCTAGTTCTCAGGCAGTTGAGTGTGGTGTCAAGGTCATGTGGTGTCAAGGTCACGCGGTGCCAAGGTCGTGATGTGCTCGGGTAACAGTACCCGCCTAATGCCGTAGAGGGTCGTGGTGAGACGAAGCCCATCCCGGCAGACACAGGGCACAAGGTATGGCTTTACGATAGGGTGAGACGTGAGCCCATCGAAGGGGTTCTTACCCGCGTATTGCTGTACAGGGCTACGGTGTGCCGGAGCCCGTCCCGGCAGACACGGGGCCAGCCTGGCACGGCCCGGGAGGCACCGGGTTGTTCCCCGTGTCTGCCGGGATGGACTCCAGCGCACCGTAACCCTGTACACGGCTCCGGGACTGCCCCGGCACGACCCTAGCACGGATCCGGCACGGCTTTGGCACGGCCCTGGCACGGCTCCGGCACGGCTCGGTTCTGCAGGTGGCAATCGAGGTTCGTCACTGACCGGAGAAGGCCATGTCGGCGATGACGACCTTGCGGCGGTCCTTGACGCTGCTGATCTGCGGGAAGTAGAGGTCGAGCAGCAGCAGCGCCGAGCTGGCGAGGAAGGCGATGGCCCCGATGGCGATGCCGAAGCGGCACGCGTCGCCGTTGCGGTTGAAGACGCAGTAGAGGTCGGGAGACGAGTTGGTGCTCACGTAGCCCTCGTTGGACACGCAGCCGAACACGATGACCGAGAACACCTGCGTGGCGGGGAGCGGTAGCCCAGTGGTTAGCGCGCTGGGCTACGAATCTGGCGACCCGAGTTCGAATCCCGCTCACGGCCAACACTCAGTGATGATTTTCTGAACCGGTCCTGGGCCTCCCCTAGGTCGACTCAGCCTCAAATGAGTACCTAGTGCAGTGTGTAAACATTGCCACTAGGGAGACAAAGGCGGCCGGGCGTAGTGCTGGTCACCCACCCCCTCGTGTGCCGTGTCGACCTGCATAGGTGCTCGCTAACGGCACTTGCCCCAACAGTCTGTTAAGGCTATACGGGGGATCTTTGTCTTTGGCGGGGAGCGGTGGCTCAAAGTGGTTATAGCGCGCAGCGGCTACGAAACCTGGCGACACGAGTTATCGGATCCCGCTCACGGCCAACAGCGGGGAAGATTTTCTGAACCGGTCGTTGTTGACATGCCGTTCTCTCCGCGGCCCTTGTGGAGCGCTTTGTGACCCTCGGGTGAAAGGCGCTCTATAAAAATGCTATTATTATTATTGTCACTAGGGAGACAACGGCGGCCGAGCGTGGTGCTGACCACTCATCCTACTGCTCTAAAGTAGTGGTTCTTCAGGGGCGACTGGCGGTTCGTAATGGCCTCAAGTGCGGCTCCTGACGTGCGACCCCCGACAATACACAAACGTGAAAACGCCCCATCATCACAATCCCCCCCCCAAAAATGCTGTCACATTGAACCAATGGTTTCAAAGGAGTGTTCCAATGCGAAGCCTAAAAGTGACATAACTACATCGTAGGTGGCAGTACACAAACTATCCTGCTTGTCTTGCAGGTGGTTTGGCGGCTCTCACACTGATGTTTTATCGGCAAAAGTGGCCCCAACACTCAAAGAATATAGTGAAGATCACTGCTCTAGAGGGTCGCGGTGAAGCAGGAGTCTATCCCAGCAGATATAGGACACAAGGCAGGGCTACACCCAGGATAGGACGCCAGTCCCTGGCGAGATGCTGGGATGGGTTCCAGCTTCACAGCGACTCAAGAAAATTGATTACTGAGAATGAATGAATGAATATCCCACAGATGAATTAATTGGTTCATTGAAGATCGTGTAGTTGCAAGGTTTTTTTTTTTTAGCTCGAGACCTGAAGCAATTTGCACCTCGGCTCTGGGAGAAACCAAATTGATCTCCGCGGTGGGAATTTCCAGCGGATCATTGAACCATTTTGCTTCAGGACTCTTAAATATAGACTTCAATATGCGTACGAAATGTCGGCTCCAGCCCTTCCAGAACATTATTTGACTTAACGTCCGTCATTCTTGACTTACATTTTACGTTAGGGCTAGGGTTTCATCCTTGCACAATTTAAGTCAGTAAATCCATTCTATTACCTTGTGATTTTATATGTTTTTTGCGTTGGTCAGTTCGTACATTTGTTGTATCGCAGGAATACCGCATACAGATCTTGCAAGCTCACTGAGTATCTTTTCCTGTAATAATACACATCTATATAACTCACTGCTAACTGGAAAAATACAGGTTGATCCACGTAGAGGTACCCCGCTGCTGTCTGGCTTGTCTCACCACGTGATTGAATATTCTGGGAGCGATGGCTGTGTCTTTAGAGAGAAACGGAGAATTTAATGAACGTATTGATTGCATAAGTGTCTTGAGATTGGTGGGATACGGTAACAAAATGTTGCCTTCTAGAATGTATCCCGATTGTTGAGGTATCCATAAATGGATCATCTTTACCGTACAGTATTAACATACCAGATAGCGGGGCAGAAAGGAACGCTTACCATGCAAGATATATATATCACTGGCTGGTGGGTCAGCATATCGGATTTCCAAGTCGTTAACGCGCCGTGCGCTTGAAAGTGCTTGGGAATATTTCTTTGAAATGTGAGTGTCAATGACATTCCTGCATATGACCCCTGTGAAGACGCGAAGCTTAACACGCCGCTAGTTCCCCAACTCAGGTGAAAACAATTGCAATTCCCCCGGACATTTGATCAATATTGGTTCCCCAAATACCTTACGTAAATAACAATGATTGTAATGCCCTTTTATGTCCGGTGGTTTCATTGAGTCTGAACATCGATAATTCAGATGCTGTGTCCGTCCCATTTCAATGTGCGCGTGGCTTCAAGTGGAAGGACGCTGGGGTAGACAGAGAATACCCACGCGCACGAGGGGATACCGCTCAATGCTCCGTGTGCGGATTGTTTCAGTACGCCGACAGAAGTAACTCACTGGCTCTATCTCCATCCGTGGACCGAGACATTTGCATTCTGCTTCCTGGTCACCTTGCCGTCACGTGTCGACAACACCTCGTACGCATGGACACCCAATCGTGGACCAGGCTCAGCCCTGCGTGGCTTGCGACATCAGTCCGAGATCGCACGTGTTCACAGGATGCTTCTGTCATTGGCGATATTAGTAGTACTAGCAGAGTACCCGCCCTACGGGCAATCGCATTCCGATCGTCTAACACATTCTGTTGACGTCTCTTTATGACGTTTTCTGCTGGCATGACTGTTTAGACCTGGATTTCTTCCTGTTGTCCTTTGGGAATATTGCCGCTGGCTATGACGTTTCAGGAGAGTAATCAATAAGTGGGACGTGAAGCTGAAACAAGACAGCAACAGCCTTGGTATTGTGAAGAAAAAAAAAATGCGCTTATTAAGGATTCGAACATGGTACCATACAGGGCGTCCCATATAAATGGAACCATAGGGAATACATAGGGAGCCTCACGCGTCATCAGAAGTACGTATCCGCTATAGCTCCACGTATACCGATCACCCTGTACATACAAACACTCGCGCCATCGTGTATCTTTGCGCGAGTCGCTGTGATTCTCTGCTTTAGAAAGACGACGCTAATAGCTCCACTCTCAATACCGAGTCCCGGCTCTTTGCTTTAGTAATCCCTCCACGCGCGCCCATCGGCACCCCGCCCCCCTCCACGTCGCTGCGAGCCTATTGACAGCCCGGAAGAAGCGAGCCCCGGTGGTGTAGACTGTGTTCGCTGATGCAGTCTCTGTCGCTCCACAATCAATGCACTCTCATCTGTACGCTCTGCAGCAGCTTCTATTAAAGTAGGCGTGTACCAAGTTTTTGTAAGGGGGGGGTTCAGCTCAAT
>JAZEWU010000034.1:3438946-3464989 GCA_036362915.1 Geotria australis
TTCTCTCTGCAGCTTTGTGCAGCGCTTTGTGACCCTCGGGTGAAAGGCGCTATATAAATGCTATTATTATTATTATAAAGGAAAGTGTCGACCCTGGATTTGAACGAGTGCAGGGAGTTGACAGCACAGGCTGCTGGGGAAAGGACATTCAGTAGAGGAGAGGCAGCGACTGGTCGCTATTTGAACATTGACCGTCCATCCATCCATTGTCTGAAACCGCTTTATCCCGTACAGGGTCGTGGTGAGCCGGAGCCTATCCCGGCAGACACGGGGCCAAAGGCAGGGGGATACAGAGGATGGGACGCCAGTCCATCGCAGGGCACCTGGGGCAATTTTATTCAGTAGGCCAATTAACCTGGCAGCATGTCTTTGGACGGTGGGAGGAAACCGGAGTGCCCGGCGAAAACCCACGCGGACACGGGAGAACATGCAAACGCCACACAGAAAGGCCTTCGAGCCGGGATTCGAACCCGGGGCCTTGTTGCTGTAAGGCGGTAGCGCTACCCACTACGCCACCGTGCCGCCCTGAACGTTGACCTGTGGATTCAATAATAAGCTTAGTATACTGATGTCGGTTTTCATGCCGGACAAAGATGCCTCCAACGTGGGAGGCGAAACCTCGCAGAGGAGTGCGGAGAAGTGCTCGCCACGGCCCTGCCGAAAATGCAGCTCTTAAGATCAATTCGCAACGAGCCTAGGTGGCTCGCGACCCATCAGTGGGCCGCAAGCGCCACCTAGTGGTCCGTCGAGACCAGACCCAAGTGGGTCAAGTGGGCCTTGAGGTGCAAACGGTTGAGAATCACTGAACTAGAACATCTGCAATGACTCGAGTTGTACTCCACGTAGTGTGTATCTATAACCATACAAACAATTCTAACATTCTGTCTTATGATCCGCAGACTGCTACGCCTGGTAAGAGAACACATTTTCAATTTAACACATGTTACGATATTTGATGTTGGAATGGCGTGTTTTTACTGTGACTGTTAAACGTACAATGTTGTTGCATCGCATTGATCTGTTTTATGTCTGCCACGCCCGCAAACACAAGTCGACTGCACCAATATCATCAATAAGCCGTGAGTATTATAATTTCTTACTTGGCGAATACCCCTATCCAGGGCGACGTATGAAATCAATACATCCATCCATACATCCATTGTCAGAAACCGCTTAATCCTGTACGGGGTCGCGGTGAGCCAGAGCCTCTCCCGGCAGTCACAGGGCGCAAGGCAAGGATATACCCAGGATGGGACGCCAGTCCATCACAGGGCACCGGGGGCAATTTAGTCAGTAGGCCAATCAACCTATGCAGCAGCATGTTTTTGGACTGTGGGAGGAAACCGGACTGCCCGGCGAAATCCCACGCGGACACGGGGAGAACATGCAAACTCCACACAGAAAGGCACCCGAGCCGAGATTCGAACCCGGGGCCTTCTTGCTGTGAGGCGGCAGCGCTACTCACCGCGCCACCGTGCCGCCCGAAATCAATACAGCAACACGTGTAATCAGGGGTGGAATTGTAAACACAATACCTCTCTGGGAACGCACCCTAATCACACGGTGGCGCGGTGAATAGCGCTGCCGCCTCACAGCAAGAACTTCCCGGGTTCGAATCCCGGATCGATTGCCTTGTGCCCTGTGTCTGCCGGGATAGGCTCCGGCTCACCGCAGCCTTGTTGAAGATTAGGCTGTTTTTGACAACGAGATGAGATAAGCCTAATGAGCTCCCTCTCGGATTTCCACTCTGGGAACGGCGTTCGCAATTACTGATTGAATGGATGTGTCTAGAGAAGTCTTCGGAATTTAGTTAGTCTAAACCTAGTTTTTAAAGCGCCAGGACATGTGCACGCGATTGATATCTGGCATGGAAAATATACTCACAACCAGCGGCGCCTTCTGGCGGTTTGACATATCGTGATGAAATATCACGAAAACACACGCTGTGTGATGCACGTTGTTTTTGAGGGCGTTGTCTCTGTGCAGTGCTTGGCACAATGGGTCACTTGTAACAACCAGCAAGCCTCTTACATCCTGCCACGTCTGCTCTGACCACCCAGCAGTATGAATGGTGGCGTTGAAGGTAGATTCCAGGTCACGTATGGTGGCGAATGTGTGGTTACGCCAGCGGTGAAAGGAACTGTAAGTCCCTTACCGGTTCGGTCGTATCGCAACCCTCCTTCACGTGAATTTGGACTGAAAGTTTGGGTCACTTTCTTACCGGCACACCGTGCCGAACCGCACCGGCTTGCTTTCACCTCTGGGTGACTCCCGCCTCTTCCAAATGAGGCAATTAAAAACATATCCTCGATAGATGACAGGGTTGTTCAGTGGCCAGAGCACTGAGCTGCCACCGTTGAAACCCTGGGTTTGAATTTAGATACCTGTCTGTGATTAAATCCTGCTCTCAAGTAATGGTCTCCATGTGGGTACTGCAGCTTATTCCCACAGTCAAAAGACATGCTGCTGCATAGGTAAATTGGCCTGCTCACTAAATTGCCCCCCGGTGCCCTGTGATGGACTGGCGTCCCATACTAGGTATAACCCTGCCTTGCGCCCTTTGTCTGCCGGGATAGGCTCCGGCTCACCGCAACCCTGTACAGGTTATGCACTTTCTCACAATGAATGCGCCCCAGGTTAAGAACCACTGGTCTATGGGAACGGGACACCGAGCGAGTATAGTGTTGACACCTATGACTGTTTCCTTCAGGGACGATCTGGTAAACGCCATCTATGCAGGCCAGAACAAGTCATCTGATTTGCTCGCATACTCCAAAGAGAAGTTTGCCTGCTTGAATGTAAGAAACCTATTTTTTGTTTATCACAATTATCCGATCATGCCTAATCTTGTCAGCCATTGGAAGCTAAAGCCCAATTTGGTTTGTAATGTTTTGTTGTTGCTCTGAGTGTAGACTCAACTCGATTTGTTTTGGACTGATGTAGGTTTTCACGGCTCGATTCATGATTGTTACTCTTCAGAGCTGTTCTTTCTGGATAGCAGTGTCAATCGATCTCCCTCCTTCCCTCGCGACGTTTCGCTTCCCACGCCTGACGATGCCGTCGCGAGGGAGAGGGAGATCGCTCGCCACGGCTATCCCGAAAGAACAGCTCTGAAGAGCAACCATCGATGTGTTTTGCCAATTTTCAACACGATTGCTCCTATAGACCCCCCTTTACATTCACTCCCATCGCTCGCTATTGGCTCTGTCTATCAGACATGCTTGGGTATATGGTATTGGTAAATAGTTCTATGCAAAGCTTGGCTTTTAAGAAAATGTACTATACGTCTCATCACCTTTGGAGGACCCTTGTTACGATGGAGTTTTGAGATGCATTGAGGTTGCTATGGACAAAGAAAGCATTAGATTTATTGGATTCATTATATATCTAACAAATCCTATATATCAATAGCAAGATAAACTATAACATTGTTTAAATGTGTTTTTGCAGCCAATAGGCTCGGCAACAAGAAACAGATTACCATACTTCACCACGCTAGCCAGTGTGGTTTGGTGAAATTCGGGCCTAGGATCATTTCAGGTGTCAGGAATAAAACTCAGAAAGCCCTGGGTGCATTGTGCTGTAAATTCACCATTGTGCCCCAAGAAATCTGAGGCAGACAATGTTAATCACTGAACATTGACCTTACTGGAATCATTGACCATACAGCCTCAGAAAGACCGAGGATGCCTCTAACGTGGGAGGCGAAAAGCGAGAGCGCAGGAGCGATCGACATTGCTATCCTGAAAGAACAGCTTTGGAAAGCAGTTCTCATACTGGAATTTTAGAGTCCAAAGACACCTGAATGGGAGCGATGCGTTCATACATAACTTCACATTTGCCCTGTTATTATGTTTTTGCATTTTAAAAAACTTGCTCGACCAGGATGTAAGTTGAGGGAGGAGCCCAAAAAGAGGAAGGTTAAAATAGACACTTATTTCACAACACTTTAAATGTATGCCTCTGTTCTCACATTTCAGGAATGTGGTATGTCCAAATGGTAGATTTATTTCTGACTTCGCACGCACTGTCATAAAACACCCACAATGATCGCTCCTTAGCCCCAAGCCATATTGAAATATCTTGATGGGGCCAGTTTGGCACGGTTCCGTTCCAACTCATCAGGATGAATAGCCAGTGGAAAACGACTCGCTATTTGTTCCTCTGACAGACCACTGTAAAAACAGAGCACTAATAATATGAATGCAGTGAAACCTCGTTTTAACGGACCTATATTAAATGGAAGCAACGGACGCTGTCCACTGATTCTGAGACAGCAGTCTGCATCGGAAATAATGGAAATAATCTTTTAACTTTCGTGCTTTTCTTGCTGCGATTAAACACATTTTTTACTCCGTTTAATGATGTCCATAATATAATAATACAGCTCAAGGTGCTTGACAGTTGGCATAAATCAACATGGTTTTAAAAGAAGACACAGACTTGGCAGCTTTTATGTACATAGGTTGTTATAAAAAATGGTAATTAATCTGTATATAACTGTATATAATATCGTCATATCAACATCTGGATTTAACTGACTTCTGGACACCCTTTCCCCCATTAAGTTCGTTAAATCGAGGTGTTACTGTATCACATTTAAAACGCACACAGTAATCGGTAAATGTCGAGGTGGGACAGTGCATGGAGGGGGAGTGGAGTGAGATGCGAGGGGAGATGTTAGAAGAGTGCATGAAGGAGTGAGACGGAATGGGAGAGAGACCGGGAGTCCATTCAGAATCTAGTAGTTAAACCACTCTTGTCATGATGTCCCATTCACAGGCAACCACGATTAGCCAGATCGCTCCTGCCGACCTGGCTGCACTCTTCGATATGCTGTTCCTGGTCGACCCATTGGTTGCATCGACAGTGATGAGTAACGTGGCTGTACTTCAAAATCGTGGAGATGTTCTGGCTGCGATCGTAACGGTACCACGGCACCGGGAACTTTATACTTCACAAGGCCACTCCTGTCACGATTCCATGTTGTTGCCGGTTTAAACGTCTGCTGTCCAGGTTTACCTGGGTTGGTCGGTTGCCCCCCCAATGGTGGGGGTATTGGAGCACAATCCTACGGCCGCATGCCCTTGCTGAGGTCAACATCCTTTAGTTGGAGGGTCTTCCGATTTTGCTATTTGTCTAGAAACTCACCCTGGACCTGTTCACCAAGGGAGACCCTATCAGGAGTACTATACTCCAGGAGACATAGCTCTGGGGTTCATTCGAACACGCAAACGCCCCCCCTCCCCTCCCCACCACGATTTGGTTCTGTGAGATTACTGCAATTTATAGCTGTGATTTGAATAAAGATTTGTTTTGTTTCAAGCGAGGTGGTGAATTTAGCGGCCTCTAGTGACTGGGAAATGCGTTAAGAATGTAATGCATGCGGTTAGATGCATGAATCGTGAACTATTGAATCAGCACAGAACGGCATGTACCTGGCATGGCTGGTTAACTGCCGAGACCCAGTGCGCTGTTATTTGCTCATGGTGTAACCCCGGTATTCTTAACAGAGGCCACATCTGACGCGTTTCACGTCTCCACCTAAACCTGTCTCCCAAATTAAGATATACCGTACCACGTTACATGGGTATTATGTTAAATTACGTATTGTTACACCCTTACGCTGGGGAGACAAAGGCGGCCGGGCGGGCAGCAGGCAGACGAGTGTGGGCTGTTGGCCAGACCACTCGCTTCGTGTGCCTTGCCGGCCTTAATAGTAGGTGCTCGCTAACAGCACTCTCATCAAATGCTCTGTTAAAAGGCTACATGGAAGGGGGGGGGTATGTTATCTTTGAAAAATTACTCTCCATAGCTGTTCTTTCGGGATAGCCGTGCCGAGTGTACCTGCTCTCTCCCTTGCGACGTTGCCCCTCCCACGTTGGAGGCATCACCAGGCGTGCGTTCATCGTGGTCTTTTTTTTTCCTGTTACGCGTGTGAGCGCACGCAGCCGAAATGTGGCCGAGCGTGGTGCTGGCCACCCACCACCCTCGTGTTTCACGCTGGCCTTCGTACCTGCTATACGTGGGGATCTTTGTCTTTGCAGAATACCGTGTTCCAGAACGTGTCGGCTGCCTTGATGTCTGTCGTGTGGCCCGGGCTCAACGCGTCTTTCTCGACCATGCCAGAAGCCAACATCACGTCTTGGTTCACAAAAAGCCTTCGGCTTCTCCTTCCGGCCATCAATGCGTCGCAGATCCCAGACATCCCCATCAATGTGTCCTGCGTTGGCTTCACAGCAATGTGCGTGCCCCCCACTTACCATTACACCACGAAAGTTCTCACTGTTTGTTGAACGCTTATTCTTTTTTCTCTTATAATGTCAACGCACATGTTTGTGTCGCAGGAATCCCGTAAAGAGCTTGCACGCTCGCTGGGTATTTTCTGCTGTAATAATAAACATCTGTCTAGCTATCTAGGGCGGCAGAGTGGCGCAGTGGTAACATCTGCGCCTCATAGCAAAGAAGGTCCTGGGTTCGAATCTCGGCTCGGGCGCCTTTCTGTGTGGAGTTTGTGTGTTCTCCCCCTGTTCTGCGTGGGTTTCCTCCGAGTTCTCCGGTTTCCTCCCATCCATCCATCCATTTTCAGAAACCGCTTAATCCTATATAGGGTCGCGGTGAGCCGGAGCCTATCCCGGCAGACACAGGGCGCAAGGCAGGGGAACACCAAGGATGGGACACCAGTCCATCGCAGGGCGCCTGGGGAAATTCAGTCAGTACGCCAATTAACCTGGCAGCATGTCTTTGGACGGTGGGAGGAAACCGGAGTGCCCGGCGAAAACCCACGCGGACACGGGGAGAACATGCAAACTCCACACAGAAAGGCACCCCGAGCCGAGATTCGAACCCGGGACCTTCTTGCTGTGAGGCGGAAGCGCTACTCACCGCGCCACCGTGCCGCCCCCCCGGTTTCCTCCCACAAGTAAAAAAAAACACTCATTAATTATTTGGCCGATAACATCATAATATATAGGAAGCAGTGTGTGGCAATATGGCGCTGGCAAACCGCCTAGCTGCCTCTTCCGCCTCTGTGCGATTTCCTCGCGACTCTGAGTCGTTCTCTCGTCGATGAATACCTTCAACATTGAATGAATATGTGCGCGTTATAAATGTTAAATTATTATTCTTATTATCTATCGTTGTCCTGATGTAGGTGTTCGCGGCTCCATTCATGGTGGTTGCTCTTCAGAGCTGTTCTTTCGGGATAGCCGTGTGCAGCGAACTCCCTCTCTGCATCGCGACGTTTCGCCTCCCATCATCAAGCATAATTAAGCATCATCATCATCTGATGATGCTTCAAACGTGGGAGGCGAAACGTCGCGAGGGAGAGAGGGAGATCGCTCGACACGGCTATTCTAAAAGAACAGCTCTGAAGAGCAACCATGATAATGCATCAATCAAGCCAATGCATTCACATATAGGTCATTGCTCGTCTATGATTGTTAGGAATGCTTCCCATGATACGTTCCGTTTTATTTTTCGTACCTCAGGGGTAGCAAACCATAACACACCGTAGAAATGCCAATTCGAGCTTTAGTGACAATTCCATTTGGATTGAGAAGCTGGATGTAGATGGTCACATTATCACATGATCGCCTCGCTTATCCATAAAAGTTCATCGGGTCACTTGAAGTAGGTGTTTTAACCTAACCATTCACAGTGAAGCTCTGTTTATGAGTTTAGGCCATGTGAAAAAAGGTGTGTAAGTGAAGTGCACCCGTCGATATGTTGAAGCAAACGAGCGAGCACATGCATCACTTACCTTAAAAGATGGTACCGACGTTTCGCTGAGGTTTACACTAAACTCATAAACAGAGCTTCCCTACGAATAACATTGGTCATGATAGCCTACGAGTTAATTTTACTAACCATTCAAGTTGCTAGATTTGTACATTTATTCTATACTGATGTAAGGTTATCACGGTTCAATGTATGGCAATTGTTCTCCATAGCTGTTCTTTCGAGATAGCCTTTCAAGTGTTCCTGCTCTCTACTCGGCGACGTTTCACCTCCCACGTTGGAGGCAGGAGCTCCTGAGGCTGCCTCCAACGTGGGAGGTGAAATGTTGCGAAGGAGGAACACTCGACATCCCGAAAGAACAGCACTTCTATATATATATTTACTAATTCACTATAATTTTTGTCCATGTATAGAACGCAGAGCTTGGACAACGTCTATCCTGTTGTTTCTGACGATACCAAAAGGGCAGTGGTTGACAAAGTCAAGGCGTTCATAAAGCAAGGTAACGGAAATCAACCCATCCGTCTATCCATTTTCTAGTCCCCTTGTTCTGGTGAGGGTGCCTTACCTCCAGGTCTTCGTGAGGGATTCCCAGCTGTTCCCTGGCCAGCCGAGAGACATAATCCCTCCAGCGTGTCCTGGGTCGGCCTCTATATCTGCGCCCAGGGCCGTGCATGGTAGACTTTCCGGGGAAGCCTCCCAGGGGGCATCATTAACAGATGCCCGATCCACCTCAACTGGCTGCTCTCAATCCGAAGGAGCAGCCACTCTACTCCGAGGCTCTCCCGCATCGCTGCGCTCCTCACCCTGTCACGGGGAGGAATCACTCCTATTTGTATTTACTGTGATACGGCGGGAACGGGGGAACCCAAACGCCCCGGGTCAGATGCCACTCACGTCATTTGTCCCCGTGGCCACACGAGGTCGCCTAGCACTTCACAATGGGCCTCAAATTATATACTGTATTATACTATATACTGTGTTTAGCGGGCGCGAACCCTGTCAGGTAATACTTGGTACTGCCTGCGAATTCTACCAAACACTTCGAGGCCGAGCTGAAAGACAACGATGTCCAGAGGCTGACCATCGTGCTTCGAAGAATCGCAAAGAAGAAGAAGCGGGCGGCACGGTGGCGTAGTGGGTAGCGCTGCCCCCTCACAGCAATAAGGGCCCAAGTTCGAATCTCTGCTCGGGGAACCTTTCTGTGTGGAGTGTGCATGTTCTCCCCGTGTCCGCGTGGATTTTCGCCGGGCACTCCGGTTTCCTCCCACCGTCCAAAGACATGCTGCCAGGTTAATTGGCGTACTGACTAAATTTCCTCAGGCGCCCTGCGATGGACTGGCGTTCCATCCTCGGTGTTCCCCTGCCTTGCGCCCTGTGTCAGCCGGGATAGGCTCCGGCTCACCGTGACCCTGTAGAGGATTAAACGGTTTCTGAAAATGGATGGACCTATATACTGTGTTTAGCCATCGTGGCGATTGCGACAACGTGGTATTGCTTTCCAAAACGTGTTCTTTCGGGAAAGCCGTGTCGAACGCTGCCGCTGACTCCTTCGCGACGTTTCGCCTCCCACGTTGGAGGCATCTTCAGGCTTTCTCAAACCTACCATGAGTGCAGTGTGCAGTTGGTGTTTATTTCTGTTTCAGATCCTTGTTGTGCGAGTGACATCAATAGCAACAGTTTGCTTGTGCAGTACTTTTGGCGCTACAGGAAGAATGCCGCATATGCAGAGTTCGTTGAAGTGTTGTTAGACTTTACTGGTGTAAGTATTTTGCCCTCTATCATATCAAACAATATAACACATTGATGGTTGATCTTCAGAGCTGTTCTTTCGGGATAGCCGTGTCTAGCGATCTCCCTCGCGACGTTTCGCCTCCCACGTTGGAAGCACCATCAGACGTAAAGAGCAACCATCATGAATCGAGCCGTGAAAACCTACATCAGTACAATTAAACACATTCACGCGATGTATTTTTCTCATGCAATAAGTCTCAAAGCCAAATACATAACCGAGCTAATGGTATACACTTTTGCTATCGTAACATTATTTTTACTGTCACTATTATTAGAGTTGTATAATATTTTTCATGGTGTGTGTGTGTAACTGTTATGCTGTATAGATTTCAGATGTGTGTTGGCGTTGTACGGAATGTAGTTCAGCATGATGTCCGACGTTTCGCTCCACGTACTGAGAACAACCTCAGGAATGTAGCACATGCAGCGAAACAAGAATATCATGCGGACAACACCTGGTACAATCCGAAAAAAACACATCAGCGAGCAACGGTATTTTTATCGTTATATTTTGATGTATAATATTGCCCATGGTGTGTGTAACTATTTTCAGTTCGATAATGAATATCTTCTTACGACCATACAACTGGCTGACTTCGCTGCCACTGACAACGCTCTGCCATATGTCAACACATTGAAAATATTACCATTTACCAACATCA
This sequence comes from Geotria australis, assembly GCA_036362915.1. NCBI lineage: Eukaryota > Metazoa > Chordata > Hyperoartia > Petromyzontiformes > Geotriidae > Geotria > Geotria australis. The sequence continues at coordinate 3,449,143 of JAZEWU010000034.1, forward strand.
CAGACCTCGAGATCTTTGTGGATGAGTTCAACATTAAGGTGAGCAGGATACCTATAAATATATTATTTTAAGAGTTATATTATGCTTGTTGTAGGGCAGCCGGTTCGAATGCCTGTAATGCCAATTCTGAAAGCAATTTAGACAATACAGTCCTTTTCAACAGTCAACCTCTTGAGCATAATCAACACGCAGGAGGAAGAAGGAACGACCGACACGGCTATTCCGAAAGAACAGTTCTTGAGAGCAATTCTCATACATTGAGCATTGACAACATACATCAATGGCGGCACGGTGGCGCGGTGAGTAGTGCTGCCGCCTCACAGCAAGACCGTCCCGGGTTCAATTCCCGGCTCGGGTGCCTTTCTGTGTGGAGTTTGCATGTTCTCCCTGTGTCCGCGTGGGTTTTTCGCTGGGCACTCCGGTTTCCTCCCACAGTCCAAAGACAAGCTGCTGCATAGGTTCATTGGCCTGCTGAATAAATTGCCCCCGGTGCCCTGTGATGGCCTGGCGTCCCAGCCTTGCCTTGCGCCCTGCGTCTGCCGGGATAGGATCCAAGTCACCGCGACCCTGTACAGGATTAAGCGGTTTCTGACGATGACGATGATGATGAACCTACATCAATATACGCATCCAGATTTATTAAGAGAGCTATGTCACATGAGGATATCCATTAAGGTGGGGGGTTGTGGACCTTCTCTTTATGACATAAAAGAGGAGGCACCTTGGACCTAGGAACTTTGTACTGATGTCAGAACAATACAGCGGAACTCTGGATGCCTGACGATGGCTCCCTCCAACGTGGGAGGCGAAACGTCGCGAAGGAGAGAGAGGGAGCGCTCGACATCGCTATCCTGAACGAACAGCTTTGAAAAGCAGCTATTATGCTTTGAGCTGTGAAAACTTACATCAGTACAATGTATGCATTGTCCTTGAACATGATTGGCCCACACCAGAGACGGATTTCATTATAGCCGAGTCTCACCAGTGGTTAGCCAAGCGTTGCCTCAAGACAAGCAGCTCAAGATAACGCACATATCGATGCATTAGTAATTCGTGTCGAGAAGTTATATATATAGGTACATTTTTGCCACTACACAGATGATAATAATAATAGTGATTTATAGAGCGCCTTTCACCCGTGGGTCACAAAGCGCTGCACAAGGGCCGCGGAGAGAATGGCATTTTAACAACGACAAAAAACTATAAAAAACAAAACAAAAATTAAATGATTAAGGCTGCTTCGAATACATTGAAAGGTCGTGAAACTGGCAATCTTAAGAGCGGCAAAAAGCTAGCCATAGGGGACAAGAACGGCACTAGATATTATTAGGAATCTATACGGCGAACGTGGCCTACGATGGTTTATCGCGACTGCACTCGACTAATTCACGATGAACCTGCACAACTCGGACGCCTGCATCTTCTAATGCGATCGATTCATATTTTCGTTATCGCAGGCAGCGGGAAAGACGGTGTCTAAACCTGGCCAAGTGTTTCTGATGAACTTGGCCTGTCCAGCCTTCAACCTGAACAACTTGACCGACGCGGAAGTAAACAAGTGGTTCGTGACCAAGCTACTACCTTTTTTCTTACCGGGCATCACCGCCCGTTGCCTCAACCAATTGTTTCCATCTTTCATCAGCTGCACGAATGTCATTACCATGTGAGTATTGCGGCGCGAGTGGTGGTATTTCCAGTAGACGTTTCAATTGCTCTGCTCTCACTGGAGTTAATTTATTTCTATAAATAATTCCAAATGTATTGTAATTATTAATTTCAAATGTATTGGAATTATTGGTGCAATACAGTGCTCCCTCGCCTTACGATGTTAATCTGGTTCTAGAACACGTTTCGTAATGTTAAAAGCATCGTAAAGTGAGACCAATAATACTGTGCTTTGTTTTATTGTAATTCGTTCCAAGACCTTAAATGTTGAGATGTAAACACTAAAAAGCACTGCTATTGGCTGAGAAGACCAAGTACTACCTGACAGGGATCGCGACGTGAACGCTTCTACCTTGACCCGCTGACATGCAGCCATTTCGTACCACTTATCATAAAGTGAAATGTCATTGTAATGTGATACTAATGTTCTTTTAGAATGTATATCGTAAAGTGATTTCATCGTGTTGAGACCATCGTAAAGCGAGGGACCACTGTACTGTGTTACTTCGCGATTATGGATGTTTCATCCTTGCACAATGGTATTGCTGTACAATTCTTTGTATTACCTTCTGATTCTATATATAGTTTATGTTGGTTAGTTCATACGTTTGTTGTGTTGCACGAATCCCAATTCCAGAGCTTTGCAAGCTCAGTGGGTATGTTCCCCCTCATGTCTGTCTCTCTGTTGATTGTTTAATTTAGATTCGCGACATATGTACGTATATTTTATTCAGATTTTTCTACTTTCATTGTTACGTGGAATATTTTTTGTCAAACTAATGTTGAATGGAACTGTTTTTGGTTTTCTTCCAGATTTGGGAGTTTGAACAAGTTATTTTATAGTCTTGATACCGACACCAACCGGAACATAGCCGTGCACATTAACACTTTTATTCTTTCAAAGCCCAATTGCTCGCCTGCCATCACCAGCATTAGCCTCTTCACCGATTACTTTGGAAACTTCAGTCAATATCTCTCGTATTCACAATTGTGTTCATTGCCACCATTTGATGCTGTAAGTAATATATCCCACGTCACAAATACATTTATTTTTTTAAGCGTAATGACTTGGACATCAGTGTAACTGATGCTAAAGTATACGTTATGAAATAAGTAAAACAACATCAAAGACGGTTGCTTCTCAAAGCTGTTCTTTCGGGATAGCCGTGTCGAGTGCACTACCTCTTTCCCTCGCGACGTATCCCCTCCCACGTTGGAAGCATCTTCAGGCATCCTCCTCATGCTTCCAACGTGGGAGGCGAAAAGTCGCGAGGGAGAGATAGGTAGTTGTTTATTATTACAACGACAAATACCCAGTGAGCTTGCAAGCTCTTTACGGGATTCCGGCGACAGAATCAATATACATAGAAAAATAACAAATTAACCAAACAAACACAAAAAACCCCATTTACACCCAGCATTGCACATTATATATCCCGAAAGAACAGCTTTGAGGAGCAACCATCATGAAACGAGCTGTGAAAACCTACATCAGTACAACATTAAAAACATTCACAATAATGGGATTTTTTTTGCTCATACTTCACCATACTGGTCATTGTGAATTGGTGAAAAAGGGAGGAGGGGCTAGGATAGGGCTGGTCCTGAACTCACTTGCAACTGATATTTATATCCATTTCTGAGAATCGATCTCGAGTCGCAGAGTGTAAGATTCCCTTTAACCACACCACTGTATTTAGCCCATGAAACCATTGAATGGTGACATCAAAGCAATTTATAAATATGCAATGAATACCATTTAATGGGTAAATATCTCAAAACATTAATATGAACAATTTGTTGCTGTCACAAAAACGAGTTGCTTATCTCTGCAAATACACGGAATGAAACAACACATCTATATACGTTCTGTCATCTTTAAACACAGTTCAATTGACACAATGCTTTGTTGATCTTAAATATTATGTATTATCGTGGTGTTCCGAATTTTAAGATAACTATATTTTTAAAGCGATATTTATGCCAGGCAACCTTCTTGCTGCCTCACAGCAAGAAGGTTCCCGGGTTCGAATCCCGACTTGGATGCCTTTCTGTGTGGCGTCTGCGTGTTCTCCCCGTATCCACGTGGGTTTTCGCCGGGCACTCCGGTTTCCTCCCACAGTCCAAAGAGATGCTGCTGCGTAGGTAAATTTGCCCGCGGTGCCCACGGTGCCTGTGATGGACCGACATCCCATCCTGGGTATAGCCCTTCCTTGTGCCATGTGTCTGCCGGGATAGGCTCCGGCTCACCGTAACCCTGTACAGGATTACGTGGTTTCTGAAAATGAATGAATGATTTTTAAGAAATGTCGGTTAATCTGAAAACATTCCATCAGAAGAAGAGACCTACCTTCAATCACTTCTCTAATGTGGCAGCGTGTGACGAGGATGCTTTATATGCCCACGTAATGGGAAACAATATAAAAATCACAAACCGATTTTAAATTTCCCGTAAATATTCTCAAAATTAGATTATTATATTTTTCCAACTCAAAGTAATCGCTCCTATGTGCGCTGTGTAGGAAGCGGTTCTGCCAAAGCTCACTCCTGTGCAACTGGCCGACTACAGCGCGAGATACAAGACACTCACTAATGAGACTAAGCTTTTGGCAGTCTTTGCCAATAACCTGAACGACATCAACGCCGTCAAGATCTTTGTGGATACTTTCACCGGACAGGTGAGCACAGCTGACGATCGTTTTATGAAATCGCCGTGTCGGTCAGATGCAGGCCCGGCTCCATGGGGCAGGGGGGGGGGGCAAGCTGGGCCCGGTACACCCAATCACAATCCTAACCCTTTCCATCTCGTGCACGAGCCTACTATCTCTCAAATCGTATTTATTTTACTTTGATTTGTTATACATTTCTCACTTTTCATCTGTTCCTCTTCTCTTTAGTTATTAGTTTGTTTCTATGTAACTTTGGTGTTTGTTTTTGTTGTCTGCCAGGCTTTTATTGTTGCTTGTTTTTTGTCTGATTTACGCGGCCGACTCCTGGTCCAGTTTATGTAAGGCCTGCCTTGCCTAGACTCGCCTCGTGGTGTGGCCCAGGTGTCGCGTATAAAAGTTATGTTTTTGTTGTTACAAATAGCTGTTGCGTGTGTCTATGTATATGTTCTTATACTTCAGGTTAATTGTTTCATTTAGATTGGCGTTGTTTCACCCTCATGTCTGTCGCTCTGTCCCTATGTCTCCCCCTGTCGCTCACCCTCCCTCCCTCCCTCTCTGCCTCCGTGTTTGTCTTTAAGGAAGTGACGGCCATCTTAGGGGACGCTGGCAGATTTTTGCCGCTCTTAATATTGCCTGTTTCACAACCTTTGAGTGTATTCGAAGCAGCCTTAATCATTTAATTGTTGTTGTTTTGGTTTTTATTAGTTTTTTTGTCGTTGTTGACATGCCGTTCTCTCTGCGGCTCTTGTGCAGCGCTTTGTGACCCTCGGGTGAAAGGCGCTCTATAAATTGTTATTATTATTAAATCCAGGTGTTTAAACCCTTCAACAGGGGGTCAAGGTAGAAGCGTTCTCGTCGCGATCCCTGTCAGGTAATACTTTGGTATTGCCTGCGAATTCTACAAACACTTCGAAGCCGAGCTGAAAGACAACGATGTCCAGAGGCTGACCATCGTGCTTCGAAGAATCGCAAAGAAGAACCCTTCAACACAAGCGTTCAACACAAACCTTCTCAGAACGCGCTCACGCACACATTTCACACACCCCGATCACACACGACCTTCGCCCTGCTCGCCCGTCACCTTCGGCAAAGCGAATCCCCCCAACAGCTTCAAACAACCTTTCGAAAGTCACCGATTCACCGCCGCGTGCAGACACCGCTGAGCTCCGCGTGCCCTGACCTCGCGCCCGTCCAGCGTGTTCGCTCAAAATGTTGCGACCGAAATAAGTTGTATTTTATCCATGCGTTTCACAGGCAAAGATGAAGCAATTGCCCGATGGATCTCGAGCTGTCCTGTTGCAAGGAGTGTGGGACAAGTTGATCCTGAACCTGCCAACAATGAATGATCCGCTGGTCTTGAGTTGGTTTGATCAGTCGCTGCCCCCAAAACTCTTGCCGGGCATCACCCCTGCACAGGTCGCCTCCATTCCTGTCTCAATAACCTGCCAGAGTTTCAATAACATGTGAGCAGAATAACAGTGGTGTTCACACGAATATTGATGATGATACTAAAGGCAGGCGCACCGTGGCTCACCGCACTGGGGGTGGTGGAAATAATTAATTCGTTGATTCATTGTCATAAACCGATTAATCCTGTACAGGGTTGCGGTGAGCCGAAGCCTATCCCGGCAGGCACAGGGCGCAAGGCAGGGCTATACGCAGGATGGGATGCCAGTCCATCACAGGGCACCGGGGGCAATTTAGTCAGCAGGCAGCATGTCTTTGGACTCGGGAGGAAACCGGAGTGCCTGGCGAAGACCCACGTGGACACGGGGAGATCATACAAACTCCACACAGAATGGCACCTGAGCCGGGATTTGAAATCGGGCGATTCTTGCTGTGAGGCGGCAGCGCTACTCACCGAGCCACCGTGCCGGGGGGAAATAATATAAATGTTTAACATTGTACTGATGTAGGTTTTTACAGCTCGATTCATGATGGTTGCTCTTCAGAGCTGTTCTTTTGAGATAGCGCTCTCCCAATCTAGCTCGCGACGTTTCGCCTCCCACGCCTGATGATGCTTCCAATGTGGGAGACAAAACTTTCCGATGGAGAGAGGGAGATCGCTCGACATGGCTATCCCGAAAGAACAGCTCTGAAGAGCAACCATCTATTTTTAACCTTGTAAAGTGAAAGTGATATCCCGCTAAAATAAACAGGCCCAAAAAAATGTCTCCTTCACACATCCGTATCTCTACAGACGTGTCGAGCCTAAGCTAGAAACCAGGTATGTGTTTATATAGATGATGGTGCATCTACAGTAATCGCTTTTAAAGGAACTTTTATTCCCCAGAATGAAAGGACTCGACAAAGCCTACACCACATTTAATGACACCGTCAAAACAGCCGTGGTGGCGAAAATCAAGGAGTTTGTGAAAGGTAAGGAAGTCACTCACAATTGAAATTCCGTGACAAACTGCACGTGGGAGAAGTAACGATCTGCCTGCCTATCACCTATTTGCCACTGCACAACCGAGCTGTGCTGGGGCCGCGTAGAGAAAACCCGCTGCCGCTCAGTTGACACCACATTGTGTTTGCGGCGAGGAAGTCTTGAGTTTGTCCGCGCTAGCGCCAGGCACAATGGACGTGTTGTGACACGCGTAGATGACTCGGTTAAGCTGTGTTCTCGCAATGACATTCCTCCGCCTTCATTTATTTAAAGATATGGAATTTATAGTAATGTTATACGACGATGAGAGAGGGAATTTATATAATAACGTTATCCGGTGGTGAGCGGTACGACGGCGCAGTGCTGCTACCTCTGTGTGCAGCTTGCATCTGCTTCCCCGTGTCCACGTGGGGTTTCGCAGGGGAATCCGGTTTTCTCCCACTTTCTATAGATATGCTGCTGTTGTCTAGGTTAAGTCGTCAGCTGACTAATTTTCCCCTGGCCAAAAGCCCTGCCTTGTGCCCTGTATCTGCCGGGATAGGCTCCGGTTCACCACGTTTCTCTGCAGGATGAAGCGAGTTCTGATACTGAGCCATTGAATAATATCAATTTTTTTTTGTTATAAAGCACTGCTTATTATTTATGCCCTGAATGCGGTTTTTTTTTTATTTGCTTTAACAGCGGTGGGAAATTCCACTTGCACAATTGACAGTGTCGGACTGATTGGAAATTACTTAAAGCAATTCAACAACAACATCACCTATGCTGAACTCATTGATATTTTCCCAACATTTTATGCAGTAAGTATTTTCTTTCTTGACATTGTTTATATGTATTATGTTTTACGATTACAGGTGTAACCGACGCCAGCCTTTTCTGTCCCTCAGTGCGGCCTGTGATCGTAAAGAAGGCACCAGGCTGACTCGGCGGTTAACCAATAAATCTAATCTCATCTCATTGTCAGAAACCGCTTAATCCTGTACAGGGTCGTGGTCAGCCAGAGCCTATCCCGGCAGACACAGGGCGCCAGGAAGGGTTTCACCCAGGATGAGACGCCAGTCCATCACAGGTCACCGGGGGTAACTTAGTTCGCAAGCCAATGAACCTATGCAGCGGCATGTTTTTTGGCTGGGAGGAAACCGGAGTTCCCGGCGAAAACCCACGCGGACACGGGGAGAGAACATGCAAACTCCACAAAGAAAGGCGCCCGAGCCGGGATTCGAACCTGGGGTCTTCTTGCTGTGAGGCGGCAGCGTTGCTCACCGCACCACAGACACCATGCCGCCCACGCAGAAGACAGCCGTCAGATAATTTCCCCCGAGCTCCCGCGGCATTAGGCCTGTTCCCCTCCCGACTGCGGTTTGTCCAGAGCGCTGCTCTTTTGAGTGGATAGCTGGGTGATTGAGTAATTGAGTGGGTAGGTGGGTGAGTGGGTGGATAGGTGGGTGAGCGGGTGGGTGAGTGGGTAGGTGAGTGGGTGGGTGGGTGGGTAGGTGGGTGGGTGAGCGCATCCTTCCCTCTCAGTGGCGCGTCGCATTTCACCGCTAAATCGCGTTCTGTCGAACCGCAACGCTCTACCTCTCTCTACACTCCACTCTCGCCAGTCTATACATATAGTCTATAGTCTTTCTATACGGAGACAGCAGCCAGGGTCAGAGACAGGCACCAGCAGCGTTAGAGACCCATAAATGAGAACAATCAAATAATGTGTTTGAAAGTGCTTCCGGATCTTGATGGAAATGTTCTGCGTTGTGTATTTTTTTTAATCTTCCTCGCGCATCACAGTCACCTGGTTAGTTGAATTGAACACCTTCACCCGCTCGAGGGTTTGAACGTACACAGCGACAGGAGTGTATTGTTTATTTTCGGTGATCTTTTAATGGGATGACATGTAATTTTGTAATGGTGACATAAACACCGACAATCAACCACACCGCCACAACCAACATTCACCCCAGTATTCCTGTACACAGTATGAAACACTTTACTGTTTAAACTAATTACAAACACCCCTCACGTATACATGTAATATTACCCATTCACCCATGTTTTTAACTGCTTGTCCTGGTGAGGGTCGCGGGGACAACTCTTTAATGAGGGTGGACCAGATATCCCTTTCCTCAGCAAGAGATTCCAGCTCTTCCTGGGGAATTCCCAGGCGTTCCCAGGCCAGGCAGAGGATATAATCCCTCCAGCGTGTTCTGGGTCGGCCTCTAGGTCTCCGCTCAATGGGCGGCGCATGGTAGACTTCCCGGGGGAGCCTTCCAAGGGGCATCCTCACCAGATGCCCGAACCACCTCAACTGGCTCCTCTCAATCCGAAGGAGCAGCGACTCTACTTCGAGGTTCTCCCGGTTGTCTGTGCTCCTCAGCTTATCACGGAGAGTGTCTTGCTGTGAGCAACATTGTTTTGTCCGATGTTCCACTGCTGGCGTCCGATGTCGCACTCCTGCGGCTCATTCAGGACTTCAGAACAGTTCTGGGTGCGACACATTTGAGAGATCGTGCTGAAGAACACGCGGTAGAACCCGAAAACGCCACGGAGAAGCTACACGGGTCTTTTACGTGATTCTGACGATGTTGTGTGCGCTTGCTTGTGTGTACAACAGGAAAGCGTGCTGATGGATCTCACTGTCAACCAGTTGGCAGATTTCGCTGCCACAGATAATGTGCTGAATGACAAGGTGACCCTGGGCTCTATCTTGAAAATAATTAGCCGCGATTCCTTTGGGCCATTTCTGGACGAGTTCAACATCAAGGTACAATTGTACAAACATGAAAAGCACACTTCGTGTTCAGGGCTCAGAAGAGTACAGGGAATTTTACCCCGGGGGGCAGAGAGGAAGTGTATTATTCATTTTTATTTTCTTCGAGTCCGTCACAGGGCACCGGGGTCAATTTAGTCCGCAGGCCAAGTAACCTATGCAGCAGCATGGCTTTTGGACTGTGGGAGAAAACCGGAGTGCGCGTCAATAACCCACGCGGACACGGGGAGAACATGCAAACTCCACACAGAGGCACAGAAGCCGGGATTCGAACCCGGGTGCTCCTTGCTGTGAGGTGGCAGCGCTACTCACTGCAGCCACCGTGCCGCCCACTAAGTAATGTTTCTCATCGAGCTTATATCGTAAAGTGATTAATCGTATTCATAATAATAATAGCATTTATAGAGCGCCTTTCACCCGAGGGTCACAAAGCGCTGCACAGGGCTGTGGAGAGAACGGCATGTCAACAACATTAAGACAGGTCAACTGAAAGTCAAGCAATGGCGATAAATTATAGGACATAGGCCACCATAAAGCGACGGGCCACTGCACATCGAGCCGTGGCACGCCTCGGTACAATGTAACCCGTGCCCGTTTGCATCGCAGGCGGCGGGAAAGACGGTGCCCAAGGCTTCTCAAGTTGTTCTGATGCAAATCGCCTGGCCCCTCGTGGGACCCAACCTGACCACCATGTCTGACGCCGACGTGAGCAAGTGGTTCGTGAGCCGGCTCTCGCCAAACGTCCTGCCGGGCACCACCAACGTACAGGCTGACACCATGCCCGTCTCGCTTTCCTGCTCGGCTTTCACGACAATGTGAGCATCGCATGAGCATCACGGCGCAACTGGCGGCATTAATAATTATAATAATCTACTTTTGTAACGCGCGCATTTTCTCCGGGCGCGTTGCATTCACGCCGACATATGAAAAAACAACGAGCTAAGGGCAGGAGTTCCAGTACGATGGGTTTTGTTTTTTTCCCGAAGCAATTATTTTCTATAGTGAAGCTCTGTTTGTGAGTTTAGGTCATGTGAAAAAGTGTGTAAGTGTAGTGCACCCGTCGATATGTTGGAAAACGAGCGAGCACATACAGCACTTACCTTAAAAGATGGTACCGACGTTTCACATGACCTAAACTCACAAACAGAGCTTCACTATGGATAACATTGGTCATGAAAGCCTACGAGTTAATGATTTTCTATTTAGTAACGTTTTCCACAGCTGTTCCTTTTCAGCCGGTCAGTTTTTATTTAGCCCCTCCTTAACAGTTGTTCTGTAGGGAGGGGTTAGCAGGTTAGTAGATAACTTTGTCTATACATTCGACATGGCTATCCACAAAGAACAAATATGGAGAAGAATTCTCATACATTGATCCGTGAAATCCTATATTCATTCATTCATTCATTTTCAGAAACCGCTTAATCCTGTACAGGGTCGCGGTGAGCCGGAGCCTATCCCGGCAGACATAGGGCGCAAGGCATGGCTTATACCAAGGACGGGACGCCAGTCCATCACAGGGCACCGGGGGCAATTTAGTTCGCAGGCCAATTAACCTATGCATGTTTTTGGACTGTGGGAGGAAACCGGAGCGCCCGGCGAAAACCCACGCGGACACGGGGAGAACATGCAAACTCCACACAGAAAGGCACCCCGAGCCGAGATTCGAACCCGGGACCTTCTTGCTGTGAGGCGGAAGCGCTACCCACTACGCCACCGTGCCGCCCCAAATCCTATATTACAATATTTTATTAAACATGCACATTCTACACAATTCGGCTTCTCGACAACTTTCGGTCTTCATCAGTATAATGACCCCCCCTCCCGAAATCAAAAGAGAAACGTAACCAGTGGACATGCTACACACAGAGGCCCTAATTTCAATTCCTGAAGATGCCTGCAGTCGTGGTTGGTGTAAGCTTGACAGGAGAAATTCTCAATTCACAGGCCACGTGGGACAATTACACGCGGCTTACAGCGGTTGTGAAAATGTATGTCTTCAATCGGAAGCTTCTTCTTCTTTGCGATTCTTCGAAGCAGCACGATGGTTAAATTACAGTTTCCCATTTCCTTACACAGCCCCTTGCATTTTCATTGAACTCCGCAAGGTCTTTTGAGCTGCACAGGTTGGGTAGTAGAGCACAGACAAGGCAGTGTTCCATAGTATGGTCTGCTTCTCCACATTCACAGGTGGTTGGGCCGGTCTTGTAGCCCCATCTGACCAAAGCATCTTTTGATCGTCCCGTTCTAGTTCTTAGGCGGTTGAGTGTCTTCCACTGAATCCATGGTGAATCGGAAGCTGTAAATGTGATCCATATTTTTCTAACGAGACTTTTTTCAACTCTTGCAGAATTAAGAGCTTCAGCGCGGTCTATACTCAACTGAGCGATGACGTAAAATCACAAGTGCTCAAAGAAATCAAGAATTTTGTGACGCCAGGTGGGAGAACACTTTTTACATTGCACCTTCTGATAAACACAAATAGTGCGAGCACACTGGATCTGTTCACAAATAACAGTCGCTGGGTTTGCTGACTGATGTGTGAACGAGAATTGCTCTCAACAGCTTCACTTTTGGGATTGCCACGTCGAGTGTTCCTCCTCTCTCTTTCTCGACGTTTCGCCTCCCACGTTGGAGGCATCCTCATTCTGGTTCTCTATGCGTTGCTGTGGCGTTGATGTACGACGGCTGCTGCTCTGACTGCTCATGCTGTTGACGCTGCTCCTGCTGATGATGACTGTAAAACAATATGTTGATGTAGGCTTTCACTGTTCCATTCATGATGGTTGCTCTTCAGAGCTGTTCTTTCGGGATAGCTGTGTCACTGTGCCATCTCTATCTCCCCCTCGCGACGTGGGAGGCGAAACGGCACGAAAGAGAGAGCAGGAACACTCGGCGCGGCTATCCCGAAAGAGCAGCTCTTCACCGCGATTCTCAGACATCTAGCCATGAAAACCTACATCAATACATTGCTTTGTGTTATTTGTTTTATTTAACAGCTGTTAAAAGTTCCAAGTGCACACCTCCTATAAGCAACAACAATCTGCTCACCGATTACTTTGGGCAATTCAGAAACAATGCCGTGGATGCTGATTTCATAGCTGTCTTCCCTTCATACATTCCGGTAAGTTTATTTTTCAAATTTTAGTCATAATTCTATTTTTTTTAATCTGCTCCTCGTCTCGGCCAGTTTCAGAACCAGTGCAGCACGTTTTAAATTGTTTGTACTGTATGATATTATTACTACAGGTGAATGCTTTCTAGCTGTGCTGCCCTCTGCAGGAATATAATACAACATTGATTATAATTTGTTTATCTCATCTCATTGTCAGAAACCGCTTAATCCTGTGCAGGGTCGCGGTGAGCCGGAGCCTATCCCGGTAGACACAGGACGCAATAACAACAATAATAATACAAATTTCTTGAACGCTTTCCACTCAAAGGTCGCAAGGTGGTCGTGTCGATTATCCATCCATCCATTCATCAATTGTCAGAAACCGCTTAATTTTGTAAAAGATCGCGGTGAGCCGGAGCCTATCGCGGCAGACAAAGGGTGCAATAATCCATCCATCCATCCATTTTCTAAACCGCTTGTCGTGGTGGGGGTCGCGGTGGCAGCAGTCCAAGGAGAGTGGACCAGACATCCCATCGCTTTCCTCAGCAACAGATTTACAGCTCTTCCTGGGGGATTCTCAGTCGTTCCCAGGCCAGCCGAAGGATAATTATAATATTAACAACAACACATAATTTAAATTTCTTGAACGCTTTCCGCGCAAGGCTCCCAAGGCGCTCGCGTCGAAGATCACACGGGGCAATCTGACGGCGGTTTGTCTTCTCCCACCCGCGTCTGTGTCAGGTCACATCGGCGAAAGACTTTGGCGATTACGCTGCGTCGGACACTGTGCTGAACGACGCCCCCGCCCTGGCTAAGATCTTCACCAATCTCAACGACCTCCCAGCTCTCGGGGTCTTTCTGGATGAGTTCAACCTGCAGGTGAACGTACCGCACGCTGAAGCTACGAAACGGGGGGGGGGGGGGGTCGAGTCGAGCTCGATTGCCGACTGCGGTACACAACGGATAATTAACACCAGATAGGTGTTCGTTATTCCATCCATTTTCGAAACCCGCTCGTACCTGGTGAGAGGCCCGGACGACGTTTATTGTTGCAGCAAAAAAAAAAAACCCGGTGAGCTTGCAAGCGCTTTACAGGATTTCTGCGACACAGCAAACAAGCGAAATGACAAAAATACATATTTATTCTTTAATGCTTTATCAGAAACCGCTTAATCCTGTACAGGGTTGTGGTGAGCCGGAGCCTATCCCGGCAGACACAGGGCGCAAGGCAGGTCATCACAGGGCGCCGGGGGAAACTTAGTCAGCAGGCCAATTAACCTATACAGCAGCATGTATTTTGACTGTGGGAGGAAACGGGGTGCCCGGCAAAAACCCACGCGGACACGGGGAGAACATGCAAACTCCACACAGAAAGGCACCCGAGCCGGGATTTGAACCCGGGCCGATCTTGCTGTGAGGCGGCAGCGCTATTCACCGCGCCACCGTGCCGCCCAGAGCCCAGATTAAACATAATAATTAATATAATAATTTCAATTTATATAGCGCCTTTCACCCGAGGGTCACAAAGCGCTGCAATATGTGAAATCGCGTATCTCCGACAATTCTACGTATCAGGAATAACCTTACGCTCACTTGTATCACAGGCAGCGGGAAAGACGGTGCCCAAGGCTTCTCAAGCTGTCCTCATGCAGGGGAGCTGGAACAAGCTGAGCCCCGTGAACGCGTTGAACGATAATGATGTGAAAACGTGGTTCGTGAACAGGCTGTCTCCGCTTATCCTGCCCGGCATCACGGCCGCCAATGTGGCTGCTCTTCCCACCACGATGCTCTGCAGTAACTTTGCCTTTCTGTGAGTGACTTTAAGAAGTAAAATAATTTTCATGCTGACGTGTGTGAAACTGGTGTGTAATAATTGCCGCTTCTTATACGGGTTTTTGTGTCATTCACGTAAGATAGCTCATGCTCTGACTACTGTTGATGCTACTCCTTCCGATGATGTTTATTAAATAATATATTTGTTGAGAATTGTTGTCCGTAGCCGTTCTTTCGGGATAGCTGTGTCGATTGTCACCTGATGATGGCTCCAACGTGGGAGGCGAAATGTCATGACGGAGCGAGAAGGTACACTTGACACGGCTATCCCGAACGAACAGCTTTGGGGAGCAGTTCTCATACATCAAGCCGTGACGACCCACATGAGTTACCATATCGTTATTGACGATTATTGCCAATGTGGTCGCCACTGATGGCAATACTGCTACTGATGGACTGAGTGATATTAACTCATGATGATCGATGAAGTCTTTACCCTTGATAATAATATTGCTGCTGCTGCTGATGATGATGATGCTGGGGTCGCTGTTGAAACTGCTGCTGATGAATACAACACGTATCATTTTCAGTGTCGGAAAACTGGATGCGGGGTTGAGCAGTGATGATGCCAAACAGTCGACTTACACGTGGGTAACGAGTTATCTAAAAGGTATGAATTGTATGTACTATAATTATTCTCACTCGATTACTCATGAACCAGCGAAATATCTACATAGTGCTACTATCACTATAATTGATACCATCATCAAAGTCAAAGATTCCCCCAAATAGACTCTCGGGGTAGTGTAGCCAGCATCATACCTGGCCACGTAATATGCCCAGCATTTCGGGAAAGCATATAAGTGAGAAACGAAGCGCCGACTACATGTCAGTGATACATTCACTTGCAATTCCGCAGCGGCAAAACAAGCAACGCTGCCCGGCTGCTATGACAACAAGAACAGCTGGATCGCCGACTACATGGGACAGTCGTTCCTCCGCTCGAAGCTATCGGACCTTAACGGACTGGTCCCAGATTCCACAATGGTAATGCCCTTGCGATCAGTCGAATATTGTTTACGTGGCGTGCGTCGCACCGATGACGATTTTAAAGAGGCATTTGCGTCTCGTGAAATGTACGCGAATGCCCGATGCTTGGAATGTGTGAGTGTACGAAACTTTCGTTCAGTTATTGTCGTCGCAATTAATTGTTCATTTATCGTTCGAATTATTGGATATCTTTGTCCTGTGCAATATTACTGTGTGTTACTGGTTTACTTCATGATTATTGCGAATGTTTCATCCTTGGCACAATTTTATGGGGATCAAGGTAGAAGCGTTCACGTCGCGATCCCTGTCAAGTATTACTTGGTATTACCTGCAAATTTTACCAAACACTTCGAAGCCGAGCTGAAAGACAACGATGTCCAGAAGCTCAACAGATGCCAGAAGCCCCTCAGCCTTGAGCAAGAAGA
>JAZEWU010000034.1:3472960-3490323 GCA_036362915.1 Geotria australis
ACGAAAGGAAGCTTTAGAGAGCCCCTCCGAGAGTGTGTTTTGGCCTACTCTTACAAGCTGGGAATTAAAGACGAGCTGCCGATCGGCTGACTCTTATTTACCCGGTTATATACCGTGCTTCGATTAATGCAAACGTCATCCGTGGCGGAAACCCACGTGGACCCGGGGAGAACATGCAAACGCTACACAGAAAGGGGGCACCCGAGCCGGTAATCGTACCCGGGTCTGGTAGATACAACACCTGTGCTCCCCGTTGTGCCATACGCACGCATTATTGCGCGCTTTACGTTTGAATAGCACTTGCCCAACACTCCGGTTTCCTCCCACAGTCCAAAGACATGCGGCTGCATAGGTTAATTGGTCTGCTGATTAAATCGCCTCCGGTGTCCTGTGATGGACTGGCGTCACATCCCGGATATAGCCCTGCCTTGTGCACTGTGTTGGCCGGGATAGGCTCCGGCTCACCGCGACCCGCTACAGGCTTAAGCAGTTTCTGACAGTGGATGGATGGATGGTGTACTGCACCTTCCCCGCGTCTCACCTCTTTCCCCTCCCCCCTAGCCCCCCTTCCCCCCTCCCTTGCGAGAATGTGTGTGGGTTCAACATGTTTGCTCTTCATTCAAATTTTCTGGTTCACCCTTCGCGTTGCCTCACAGTGAAGGTGGTGATTGATTGCAATAAAGTCTTGCAATGGGCTAAATTGCCCCCCGGTGCCCTGAGATGTTGTAACTTGCTTACCCCTGCTCGCCGGACAACTGTTAAAAAGAGCTACACAGTTCAACGGTTCCATCCGGCTTGAGTGAAAAAAAAAAACGGACTGAATTACAATTAATGATAATGATACAAAAAAACAACAACAAGGTTCAAATCGTGGTTCGTCCTCCGTTTCACAGAATAAAGCGACGGGGCCCAAACTGGCAGCGAGCGACGTCGCGGTGCTAGGCAACCTGTCGTGTGAGCTGAGCGGAGATCAGATCAGCAACGCCGACCTCAGCGTCCTGGACAATCTCAAGCAGTGCCGGGTCTACTCCACTGACCAAGCCAACGTCATCCAAACGAAACTCGGCCAGAAATATGGGTGCGTAGTTCTGGTTTCCTCTCACGGTCCACCAGAGACGTGTTGCGACACCCACACTTTCACAGAAACATGATTCCACCCCCCCACGTTTTCCTGAGGTAGTCTCAGATCATATGTTGCGACACTCGCACTTTCACAGAAACAGGATTCCACCCCCCCCCACTTTTTCTGCAACAACCGTGGCTGCGACGCGCCTGCCCCCGGTAATTAAGTTACACTCACTACCTTCAAAGACCTAAGTTAGATATAAGTCAGAGATCTAAGTTAGAGATAAAATGTTATGTCTAGTTGTAATTACATTTTTGTTGATTTGGTTTTTATTAGTTATTTTTTTTCTGTCGTTGTGCAGCGCTTTGTGACCCTCCAGTGAAAGGCGCTCTATAAAATGCTATTATTATTATTATTATAATTGCAGTTCGTGATTTGTGTTCGGAGTGTTGCAGGTGTGGCACTTGTTCCAGTCTCTAAACGTTGAATTAACTACTTATTATCTCTTTTAGTTTTTTCCATCGCAGTGTATGGCTGTGTTTTTTTGTATTTGTTTTTATGATCGGTTATGTGCAATGCTGCTGTGTGTAAATGTTTTTTTGTTTAATAATGTCAACAACGACACAGAACGGAAAATCAGCAAAACATTTTTTTTTGGAGTTTTGTATTTTTGTTATTGTATTTTTGCCAATGCGCATGTTTATGTTGCAGGAATCCCGTAAAGAGCTGGCAAGCTCACTGGGTATTTTTCTGCCGTAATAATAAGCATCTTTCTATCTATCTATCTATCCGGTGGCTTGTGATGGACTGGCGTCCAAGCCTGGGTATAATATTAGTTTGTATCGCGGCGTGCATATTCGTTGGTTGTTGATGGTATTTGTTCCGAAAGAGAACGACTTAGAGCCGCGAAAAAAACGCGGGGAGAGGAAATGGCACGCAGAAAACAAGGGGAGAACAACACACACTCTGCCCTGTGTCTGTGAGGATAGGCTCCATGTGCTGACGATGACGATATGTGAAATATTTTCTTCATATTTCTCTGTGCAGGTCCTCATCCACGTGGACGTATGAGAACCTGCGAGACATGGGCGACATGGTCACCACTCTCAACAACGCGGTGCTCAATGGCATCACATCGGTAAATACGGACCGTTAAACACAAACGCGTCTCTTTGGTCTGAGTTTGGAATCGGCTAACATACTCACAATTTGGCAGATAACATCTTGATATATAGAGGCAAATGCTGGCGCCGGTTTACCGCTTGGCTGCCTTCCCCCTACCCTGCCTCTTTGAGGCTCAATGCACCTCGAAGTCGTTCTCCTCTCTCAACGAGTTGTTGTTGTTGCCGCTTCAAACGGCCACTAGCAAGGTTGACCCGGGTCGGCCGGTTGCCCCCCAGTAGGCCGACGGGGTGGGTACTGGAGCGGGATTTTTGTGTTGGGCCGGACGCATCGTAACACGATTAAAAGGGCATCTTGTCTCGCTCCGTGTTTGTCTTCAAGGAAGTGACGGCCATCTTAGGGGACGCTGGCAGATTTTTGCCGCTCTTAAGATTGCCAGTTTCACGACCTTTCAGTATATTCAAAAGACCTTGCGGAGTTCAATGAAAATGCAAGGGGCTGTGTAAGAAAATGGGAAACTGTAATTTAACATCGCGCTTCGAAGAATCGCAAAGAAGAAGAAGTATATTCGAAGTTGCCGTTATAATTTATTTTCTGTTGCTTTGGTTTTTCTATTGTTTTTTCTTTCGTTGTTGGCGTGCCATCCTCTTCGGCCCTTGTGCAGCGCTTTGTGACCTCGGGTGAAAGGCGCTATATAAATTGATATTATTATTATCTTCACCCACCTCCCACAGGCGACGGTACTGAACGCTCTGGTGCAATACGTGACGGCACAGACGCAGGCCGTGGACACGAGCCCCGATCGGCTCCGCTTCCCTCCCAACCTGACCGCCATCCAGGCTAGGTTGACAAAGCAGGCGGGAGGCAGCATCACGCGGCGTAAACGCGCCAGTACGTCGCCGCCCCCCCATTCCCCTCTCACCTCCCGCGTCGTGTCGCAACACACCAGGGCGTAAAGCAGGTCGAGAATGTAAACCACTGATTGTTAGATTTTTACGATTACAGCTGAAAAATATCCAGTGAGCGTGCAAGCTCTTTACGGGACTCCTGAGACACAACAAACATGGGGATTGCTTACAGTAATTAAAATATATACAAGATTCATCCATCCATCCATCCATTTTCAGAAACCGCTTAATCCTTCACGGGGTCGCGGTGAGGCGGAGCCTATCCCGGCAGACACAGGGCGCAAGGTAGGGGTATACCGAGGATGGGACGCCAGTCCACCGCAGGGCATCTGGGGCAATTTACTCAGTAAACCAATTAACCTGGCAGCATGTCTTTGGACGGTGGGAGGAAACCGGAGTGGCCTGAGAAAACCCACGCGGCCACGGGGAGAACATGCAAACTCCACACAGAAAGGCACCCGAGCCGAGATTCGAACCCGGGGAGTTCTTGCTGTGAGGCGGCAGCAATACCCACCGCGCCACCGTGCCGCCCATTAACATATATACAAGATTCATATATAACCAAATTGAAATCAACCCAAAAAAACATTTACACATAGCATTGCACACATTTTTCAAATAACATAATACAAAATACACAGCATTGCACACATTTTTCAAGTAACCAGGTAAGATTCTCGGTGTAAAGTGCGTCAAAAGTGTAAATAACAATTTAATCTTACCACCCAGGCCACCCTGACCATAAACATCTAGAAGGGAGGCTGAGCCTTCACCAGGGAATGGTGGCGGTGGAGAGACTTGGCTTCTGACACTAAAAAAGGCGCTATATAAATTGAAATTATTATTATTATTACTAAACCCACGCCACTGAACTCCCACCCCCCCCCAGCCACAGCTTGTTCCGGCAACCAGCTGAGCCGACAGGACATCCTTTCACTGGGCCAGGCGCTGGCACTGAAGACCGCCAACGACTTGGATGGTTGCATCTCGGACGTGGTGTTTGGCGAGAGCGTGGACGACCTGGGCAAGCTGAGCTTCTCCCCCGATCAGCTGGCCGTCTTCAAGTCAAAGCTTAAGAGGGTAAAAGAGCCGCGCTCCAAATGCCAGACTCCTCACCGCAACGAATCTCACTCGACGCATGCCAGCAATTTCAGTGAAAATCCATCCATTCATTTTCAGAAACCGCTTAATCCTGTGCAGGGTCGCGGTGAGCTGTAGCCTATACCGGCAGACACAGCGCGCAAGGCAGGGGAACACCGAGGATGGGACGCCAGTCCATCGCAGGGCGCCTGGGGAAATTTTGTCAGTAGGCCAATTAACCTGGCAGCATGTCTTTGGACGGTGGGAGGAAACCGGAGTTCTCGGCGAAAACCCACGCGGACACGGGGAGAACATGCAAACTCCACGCAGAAAGGCCCCCGAGCCGGGATTCGAACCGGGGTGCTTCTTGCTGTGAGGCGGCAGCGCTACCCACTACGCCACCGTGCCGCCTTTCAGTGAAAATAACAACCTGAATTGTAGCATTGATGCGTCGAGGTTTATTTCTGTCCCGCACTTTGGATACGGTCCAAAATCCATTGTTGGCTACAAAGAGAGGATAGAGTTTCTTTTTTACGAGAAACCAGTTGACACTGAATCAGTTTGAGTGAGTTGCACCGAGAGCTACGGGTGTGTGGCAGTTGGTCAGAAAGTGGAATGCAATCAGACAGGATCAGAGATGAAGAGGGATTAAGCAAATGATCAATACATTCAGCTGCCAGTGGACTGAAAATCGTCGGGGAACACTGACAACTTGGTTTATAACTCGGTTAGAGCCCAATGATTTGATAAGAAGTACAGTACAAATATATGTTTTACTATCGTTAAAAGCCTGATGAGACCAAAGAAACATTACTTTTCTCAAGGGAAACCACCTGGGTTGACTTAAGTTCAGTAAAACATGTGATTCCAGCGTGTAAGTAAAATAATGTAAAAAAAATGGCTTTTGAAGTTTTACCAATAACACCAGCAAGTGTCCGGTTTTGTCGGGAGAGTCCCGGTGATTATAGAATTGACTATTCCGGTGAGCCGAAGATTTCGGTGAACCTGGGATTTTGTTCCGCTTCAAAATCAGGCGAGATTTTGTTATGGCCTTCCAAATGTGTCACTGTACATGTCTGTAATGCTCTTGGGCATAACACCCAGACTTTGACCGACTCGGTGCGTGAAAAAGTACCGATTTCCCAGAAACAAAGTACCTCATCAAAAACGAGGGCGATCCTGGGAAGAAAAAAAAAAGCAGGGCAGGTGGCAACCCTACCCATGGACCAACACGGACACTTAAAAAAAACCACTCATTAATTATTTGGCGGATAACATCATAATATATAGGAGGCAGTGTGTGGCAATATGGCGCCGGCAGAGCCGCCTGGCTACCTCCTTCGCCTCTCTACGCTTTCCTCGCGCCTCTGAGTCATTCTCTCGTCGGGTGAGTACCTTGGACAGTGAATGAATATGTGCGCGTTATAAATGTAAAATTATTGTTATTATTATTATTATACAGGAAGAGGCGACGCTCTTTTGTCCGAGAGCACCCGTGACGTTTACTTTCTCTTCCCGCAGCAATTTCCTTGGCCGACGCCCACAACCATTCTGTCCAACATCGGCAACTTGGCGTTGGCGTTCACTCCTGACGAGATCCAGGTGCTTGACCTCACCAGCATCGACGTGGTGGGGAAACTTTCCCAGACCAAGGGATGGACATCGGACCAGGTACGAGAACAGGGGATTGTGTGTGGGTTCAACATGTTTGCTCTTCATTCAAATATTCTGGTTAACCCTTCGCGTTGCCTCACAGTGAAGGTGGTGATTGATTGCAATAAAGTATTGCAATGGGCGACACGGATTATGATGATTATTATTGGTGGCGGTGATGGTTCACGTTGATGCTTATCTTGTTGAAGTTTCTGTTCACCAACCCATTTTGTGTGAGTGTATTACTACCATTTTTTTAATAGATGTTTACGTATCTGACAACACGTATCAACCTATGCTGCAGGCCGCAAGGAGTCGGATAAGCCACACTGTAGCCGTACTGTTCTCTGTCGTTGTTGGTTTGTCGTTCTCTCCGCTGCCTTGTGCGGCGCTTTGTGGCCCTCGGATGGAAGGCTCTCTGTGGCTGCTACTGTTATTGTTTTGATTTTTCTGCTGTCTTTATGATCTATGTCCTATGGTTTATCGTGGTTGCTTGACTCTCAGTTTATCTGTCCTGATGTTACTGACATGCCGTTCTCTCCACAGCCTTGTGCAGCGCTTTGTGACCTTCGGGTGAAAGGCGCTCTATAAATGCTATTATTATTATTACTGCATATTTAAGCATGTACACACATGCATCCAATGTAATTGTCATAACATGGGCCTATTTCGCTAATTAAACCTCGACCTCGCTTAAATACGGCAAAAATACATATTCGATGCTCACAGATGTGGTGTCTGTTTTTGTTATTGCTGTTGCAGATCAAAGCCGTAACGAATAATTACTTGAATGGGAAAACCGTATCTCAACTGACGTCATCTGACCTTCGGTCTCTGGGCGTTTTTGTGACCGGCATCTCCGACCTTTCAGTTCTGGATCAGACTGCCTTCACGTAAAAGCACTCGACAACATCGGCGCACCGAAAACCTCTTACATGTCTCCTCATTTAAACATTCCTTCATTGTCAGACACCGCTTAATCCTGTCCATGTCTGCCGGGATAGGCTCCAGCTCAACCCTGTACAGGATTCAGCAGTTTCTGACGATGATGGTGATGACAATGATGATGGTCGTGTAGATGACATTCATGTTGATGATGATGATGTGTTAATCTGTCATGCAGGGATGCAGTGGAGGCACTTGGAAGTATTGACAAGTACAACCTTACTCAGCTGCAGGCACTCTGGAAAAAAGCTAACGACACGTTTAAACTGTCGCTTCTTCAGCAATGGCCTGCTGGGACAATCTCAGCGCTCGGAACAATCATCGGTGAGTTAGAACGCCAGAGGGGCTGTCTTGAGCTCCGGCCAGTCTCGTGGACGCCCATCCATTATGCCTCACAGCAAGAAGGCCCCGAGTTTGATTCCCAGCTCGGGTGCCTTTCTGCGTGCAGTTTGCACGTTTTCCCTGTGTCCGCGTGGGTTATCGCCAGGTTCCTCCTCCAACAGCCCAAAGACAAGCTGTCTGGCTTAATTGTCCTGCTGACAAAATCGGCCCCAGTGTCCCATGAATGAACTGGCGTCCCATCCTGGGTATAGCCATACCTTGTGCCCTACATCTGACGGTAGAGGCTCCGCCTCCCAGTAACCCTGTCCCGGATTAAGGGGCCACTGATAACCTATTACGAGCTCGATTTTGACGGTTGTATTTCGAAGGGTAAAAATACATTGGTATCGTCACGCCGCTAACATTTGTTCTGTTCATTCACAGCTGGAGCAAGCGCAGTCGACATCAACAACATGACGGTGGCCCAGAAGGCTGAGATTAAGCAATCAGCCATCCCTCTGATCCCGCTTAACGTTTTTTCGGTAACGCATTGCATCCGCTTAAAACGTCACATCACAGTATGGGCAGCGAGCATGATCCGTAAATAATGAATACGTACTGTCGTGAACTCAGTCAGTTTTTTTTTTATTTACGCTGGAAGGTTGATCTATGTAGCTATTTTTTAACAGTTGTCCAGCTGGGAGGGGTAAGCACGTTACAAAATAACAAGACAAAGGGGGCAATTTCATTGGGACAATAATAATAATAATAATAAAAAATGCTATTTATGACTCGCACATATTCATTCAATTTCGAAGATATTAATTCGAACATAAAACGACTCGGGCCTTAGGAAACCGCAGAGAGGTAGAGCAGGCAGCCCAGTGGGCCAAGTTGGCCTTGAGGTGCAAAAGGTTGAGAAGCCCTGCACTAGAATACTGTAGCGCAGTACATGTTCGTGCAAGTGGCACCTCTCGAAACCACTTCAAACACCTTGCTGCTCAAAATATATCCCATTTTACGGGTAAGGTCGCGTAACAATATAAGTTTCGTAGACCCGCCTCAATCCATTCCAGAACACGTTTCGTAATGTGAAAAGCGCTGCTATTGGCTGAGAAGCTACCCAAGCAGCATGCGTTTGCATCGCCGATTGGCTGCTGCGCCACCCACGCTCACGCGCTGCCAGATCGTAACACGTATCCCAAAGAGAAATGTGATCGTAACGTGATAGTAATGTTCTTATAGAGCGTATATCGTAACGTGACCTCATCGTATTGTGAGGTTATTGAGGGACCACAATATTTTATTTATGGATAACAGTGGTCACGAAAGCTTTCGTGGTAAAACTTACAAACCTGGCCACGTGTGTCTTTCCCCTTTCCCCCCCCCACCCTGTTTTGTGCAGGGCCTCAGTGCCGAAACAATCAGAGCACTTTCTTTCCCGAGCTTGATTGCCATCACTAACGACCAGTACAGATCTCTGAGCCCCACCATTTCGGACATCCTCAACATTCGCATGCCCACCGTGTTCTCCACGAACACCACCATACCGTCGGCCGGAAGCGGATTTATTAACGTGCCGTCTATTGTGGCGCCGTCAGGTCAGTACCTTTCGTTCATTGAGCTTCAAAGTGGTTTATAGGGCGTTTTTACGATGGTTGATCTTCAGGGCTTTTTCTTTCGGGATAGCCGCGTCGAGCGATCACCCTCTCCCCCGTCTTGACGTTTCGCCTCCCACGTTGGAAGCATCATCATGCGTTATGGCTGCATGTGGAAACTGTTAAATGTCACGAGGCAGACAGGGAGATCGCTCGACACGGCTATCCCGAAAGAACAGCCACGGAGAGCAAATCATCATACATCGAGCCGTGACAAACCTACACTAGTAAAAAAGCGCTGCTCACTTTGCTCGATCTCCTACAACATCCTTCTAAATGTTTAAGGTCCATCACGCCTTAGTAGACAAATATTTGCGTGACATTGTCCGCTTAGCAGTTACGTGCTTTCTAGTGTTGACATTACTCTTAATAATATATAGACTTTGTGGCTGTTTTAAGATGAGGGTGTGGGATATTTCTCCGGAGTAATAGTCAAGAACATTGTATGTAAATAACAAAAACCCGAAACTAATTCATCATTAACACTGGCCTTCAAAGGAAAAGTAGAAACGGTGACTTTCAGGAAATGGCCCTTTCTCACAGCATATATGACATTGCTCAAACTGTTGTTTTTAATATACTGTATAGGTATATATATGCTTGGTAAAGGCGACTATTCTACCGTAGCTAAGGTTTCATACTTCCACAATTTAATGCTGTAAATTCGTTTGGATTACCTCGTGATTTTATGTATTATTTTACATTAGTGAGTTGAACATTTGTTGTATTGTTTGAATCCCGCTTCCAGAGCTTGCAAGCTCACTGGGCATTTCTGCTGTAATAATAACCATCTATCTATCTATCCATATACCTTTAAGTAAGTGTTATTGTATTGATGTATGTTTTCACGTCTCAGTGTATGAGAATTAATCTTTAGAGCTGCTCTTTCGCGACATTTCACCTGCCACGTCGGAGGCACCATCAGGCTTCTGAGTGTTACTGACGAACGCGTTGAGAGTTTTGAGAGGGGTTGATTCTGCTTGTGCGCCAGTGCGGAATGCGTTTTGATATTGACTTTTTTGCCCTGCTGTTTGTCAGTCAGTCAGTCATTTTCAAAAACCGCTTACTCCAATACAGGGACTGACTGGCCCTGCTGTTTGTGTGCTGCCGTTTTGTACAGGTGCCCAAGGCGTGCGCGTGGCCATGCAAACGCTGGCAGCTGCGATGATACTGCCGCATCTGTGTATGCTGCTTTCCTAAAGGAGTCTTGCAAAAAAACACACACGTGACTCAAAATACACCACGACGCAAAGACAAAGATAGAGCCTTAACGATTTGTTGGATCAAGTGCTGTTAGCGAGCACCTATGCAACCGCAACACAAACACACACGTGAATTTCGATGCTTTAACACACCTGGACCTGAACTCAAATACTCCTCGGACATTAATCCCAATACCTGAATCCCAACACCACACACACAAACCTACATCAGTACTGAAATATAATTCTACTGAAGTCTAATAACAAAATGGCAGTGCAGTCAGTCAGTTTTTTTTTAATTTAAGCTGGAAAGAACAGTTGGGCTATGTAGCTCTTTTTAAAAAGTTGTCTAGCAGGTGAGGGGTAAGCAAGTTACAATATCTCAGGGTACTGGGGACAATTTAGTCAGCAGGACAATTAACCCCAGGTAACATGACTTCGGACTGTGGGAGGAAATCGGATTACTGGGCGAAAACCCACGCAGACACGGGGAGAACCCTAACTGCTCACAGAAAGCCACCCGAGCCGGGAATCGAACCCGGGTCCTTCTTGCTGTGAGGTGGCAGCGCTAATCACCGCTATGCCACCGTGCCGCCCAGTGCAGCTCCTCAAGCCACACTTACAAAAACATTCACCATCTTCCCGTATAACCCCACGTCGTTCAGGTACCTTCACAATATTTACATCGTTTCTTGTTATATTAAGGGTGTATGGTCTTGATAATATAATGTACTTATTTAACCGTGATCTCAAATTATAATGAATGTGTTTTTGGGGAAACTAGAATAGGGGGATGTTCATTACAACTGTATGTGCCCACATCTAACATTATCACGGAGGGTGGTCGCTCCTCAGAGCTGTTGTTTCGGGAAGGCCGTGCCGAGCGATCTCCCTCTCTCCCACGTTGGAAGCATCATCAGGCGTGGGAGGCGAAACGTCGCGAGGGAGAGAGGGCGATCGCTCAGTGACACGGCTATCCCGAAAGAACAGCTCTGAAGAGCAACCATCATGAATGGAGCCGTGGAAAAGCCTACACCGGTACATTATCACGGAGCTCCGAGTGTTTATGCGGAGTGTTTCGCGCGGCGGGTTCGGGCACGACGCAGCCCACCCTCACAATCTACAAAAAATGTGTTAGTCTATTATATACCCACACTATCAACTGCGCTTAGGTATGAATTATATGTATAGAGGATAATTTGACCAAATGCACATGATGACGTATGGCAAGTTCTGATGTGTGTGTATATAATGAAATATCTTGCTGATTACTTTACGTGAGTTTCTGAATAAATTTCTCCTTATGCCACCCTCAAACTGTACAATGACTCAATTTTGTTTTTCTCTAAGTGAGACTGATGCGGTTAATTCTAAGGAATATTTGAGTCACTAAGATTGCTGATGGACCTCAAACAAATTAACCTAGCACTTCGGCGCTAAGCCTTCATGAAACCAGAGGTCCACTGTAAATTCTCGCATTGTTTTAGCGTACCACCGTGCACTGATACAATTTTTCAACCCTGTGTTGATGTAATTTTTCACAGCTCGAAGTATGAGAATTGCTGTTAAGAGCTGCTCTTTCGAGATAGCCGTGTTGATCGTTCCCCGTCCCTCGTCCCTCCTTCGCGAAGCGTCCGCCGGGCCATCCCAAAAGGGCAGCTCTCAAGAGCAATTCTCAAACATTCTGAATCGTCGTTCTGACCAGTCCCGCGGACCACTTCCTTCAGCCTTGCCAACCATGAACGCTCCACGGACCACAGGTAAGGAATCGCAGACATAGTTAATACCGCGCTTTCAAATCATTGTCCTTTAATTCTCATTTTACAATTTAGCATGTTCTTCCCGTGGCCGCGTGGGTTTTCACCGGGCATCCCGGTTTCTTCTCACAGTCCAAAGACATGCTGCTGCATAGGTGAATTGGCCTGCTGACTAAATTTGCCCCGGTGCCCTGTGATGGACTGATGTCCCGTCCTAGGAATAGCCCCGCCTTGCGCCCTGTGTCTGCCGGGATAGGCTCCGGCTCACTGCAACCCCGTACAGGATCAATCGGTTTCTGACAATGATGATGATGACGTGAACTCTTGTATTTTATTACAGTCACCTGTCTGACATCGCGTGGAGCCACTGAAACCGGCACATGGCAATGGCAACAAGACAACAACTGTAAGTGAAAATGCCAGCACACACGCACGCGCGAGCTTGCCATTGCGCCACAAGCACACGGTGGACATCTGATCAAATGTGACGAGAGTTATTTCACTGTGAGATTGCCACGATATATATGAACACTGACGCAATGAATGTTCAACACTGGCGACACATTGTGCCATGTGCCCTCGAAGATAATCATCGTTGCCTGTTTTGAAAAAAAATCTTAAGTGTTGTCTCTTACCATACCACTACACGGTAATTTGTGGTCAAACAAAACGTGTTTTAGTGGAGACGCGCACGACCGTTAAACTTGTGAATGAACATCTGTTATCAGTTGAATTGGTGCGTTACAAGAAGCCGATTACACAGCTAATTGCCAGCGGGTTAGTTTTACGATGTTGACATTTCCCCTCGCGTCTACACAACCCCTGTAAGCCCTCCCCTCACCGTGTTCAATCAGCCGCTTTACTAGAGGCTCCATAGACAAAGCGTCAAAGAGCCTATGGAGACACAGTCTTTATTCTCCCAATGGGCCAGACCAGAAATAAACAGTGACTTAAGGAATGTTCTCCCGGTGTGTGCGTGGGTTTTCGCCGGGCTCTCCGGTTTCCTTCCAGAGTCCAAAGACATGCTGCTGCGTAGGTTAATTGGCCTGCGGACTAAACTACCCCCCGTGCCCCGTGATGGACTGGCGTCCCATCATGGGTATAGCCCTGCCTTGCGTCTTGTGTCTGCCGGGATAGCATCCGGGTCACCGCTGGATAGCCTCCGGGAACCGCTGGTACTTAACGGCACCGTGTGGTTAATTCGAGGCTGGATGAGGGCGTTTCCACCTTAACCTTTTTCTAAAGGACACACACAGTCCTACGTACAATATTGATCTATTTTTGTCAGTGATTCAGAATGGTGACGATCTTCTTCTTCTTTGCGATTCTTCGAAGCACTATGGTCAGCTTCTGGACATCGTTGTCTTTCAGCTCGGCCTCGAAGTGTTTGGTAGAATTCGCAGGCAATACCAAAGTATTACCTGACAGGGATCGCGACGTGAACGCTTCTACCTTGACCCCCATGGTGACGATGATGTTATGAAATACAAAGATGCACTTAGTTGCCAGTCATGCGTCGAATGGAATGTGAATGTGCCATTTTTTTACGATTGTAAAAAAACCCATTCATAACCGCCTATTGTTGTTGTTGCCGGTTTAAATGGCCGCTGTCCAGGTGGACCTTGGTTGGCCAGTTGCCCCCCAGTGGTTTCGGGTGCTGGAGCAGAATGTTAAGGCCGGCTGGCCTTCCTGATGCCAACATCCTTTAGTCGGAGAGGCTTCGGATCATTATTTGTCTGGAAACTCCCCCCCCCTGATCTGTTCACTAAGGGAGACATTATCAGGAGTGGAGGACTCCAGCTAGGTACCGGGGACAATTTAGTCCGGATAATTAACCTCGGCAGCATGTCTTTGGAATGTGGGAGGAAACTGGAGCACCTGGTAAAAAAACTCACACGGACACAGGAAAAACATGCAAACTCCACACAGAACGGCACCCGAGTCGGGATTAGAACTCGGGGCCTTCTTGCTGTGAGGCAGCAGTACTGCTCAACGCGCCACCGTGCCGCCCCAACTGATGTTCCGAAACCTGACCAGACTGGGCACGGTCCCGCTGGTTTGACGGTAACTCATCGTAAAATGTGCTTGAACCCACAAACAAACAAGAGTTAAATCCATAGTGAAGCTCTGTTTATGAGTTTAGGTCATGTGAAAAGGTGTGTAAGTGTTGTGCACCCATCGCTGAAACTTCCACTCAGCGTTGTTGTTATGCCGTTCTCTCCACAGCTCGGATTATATATATAAAAAAAAAAAACCCAAAAAAAATTGTTGCTGATTTTCCGTGCTCTGTCGTTGTTGACATGTCGTTCTCTCCGCAGCATTGTGCAGCGCTTTGGGACCCTCGGGTGAAAGGCGCTATATAAATGCTATTATTCATTATTATTATTGCACCGGCGATGTATTGCTACAGGGTGCGGCTCAAACCGGTTTACCTGCATTTTGTGCAGTGCCCAACAAACGTGGCACACACCTGCACACGGTTATGAAAACCCAGGAACTCTGTCATGGCTCTATATAATGACTGCTCTGTAGTGGGAGACATTACAATGTGAAATCCCTTGTTCTCTTATACTTTCAATACAGCATTCTTTAGGCTCCTCACTTTCACCGAAACACACTGAGAAGCTGGGTGCAGAATGGTAAAACACAGGGTTTCAGCATAGGTCTCTCTACCGAGAATTATGAAATCACTTTGTGAGCAGGTTAATTGGCGTGCTGACTAAATTTCCCCAGGCGCCCTGCGATGGACTGGCGTCTTATCCTCGGTGTTCCCCTGCCTTGCGCCCCTGTGTCTGCCGTGATAGGCTCCGGCTCACCGCGGCCCTGTACAGGATTAAGCGGTTTCTGAAACTGGATGGATGGATATAGGGGAAAAACCTGTTCTTCAAATCCCCTATAGTTCCCCCCCATCACCGATCTCGACGCGCGTATTTTATCCTTTAAGACTCACCTGATGACATACTGTCTCAAACACAACTGCTCTACTCCGGGCAAAGTGTTTTGAAGTGAGTTAATATTTATTTATTGAAGCTGCAAGATAGACGATGCGTATTATTACAGCAGAAAAATACCCAGTGAGCTTCCAAGCTCTTTACAGGATTCCTGCGACCGTTGAGCTATGTAGCTCTTTTTGACAGTTTTCCAGCGGGGAGGTGTATGCGAGTTGCAACATCTCAGGGCATCGAGGGAACTTCTAGTCTCGACAATTAACCTAGGCCGCATGTCCTTGGACTTTAGGAGGAAACCGGCGTACTGGCGAATACTCACTCTGACACGGGGAGAACATGCAAGCTCCACACAGAAAGGCGCGCGAGCCGGGAATCGAACCCGAGAACATACTCACCGCGCCACCGTGTCGCCCAAGAGAGCCAGTGGGTCAGTAGACATTAGTGGGGTGTCTATAAATGTATAACCCTGAGCTTGTACATTGATTTTACATGGGGCTCAAGGTAGAAGCGTTTATGTCGCGATCCCTGTCAGGTAATACTTGGTATTGCCTGCGAATTCTATCAAACACTTCGAGGCCGAGCTGAAAGACAACGATGTCCAGAGGCTGACCATCGTGCTTCGAAGAATCGCAAAGAAGAAGAAGACTGTTTTAATAGTGTGTTTTTGGGGTAGGAGGGTAGGACATGTATTAGTACCGTGTACATATATAATTTATTATTTATATACAATTAATAGTTGAAACAAAGTGTACGTGAAACTGCGCAAAAATACCTTAACGTAATTTGATATAAAATGTGTGGCATGTGCATTCCGAATTTCGGTATACAATATATCATATGCATTCCGACAAAACCAGTCATCGCTGACTCAAGCGCCTTGATATATTATCGCTTGCTCACCCCTCCCCGCTAGACAACTATTAAAACGAGCTACATAGCCCAAGGGTTGTTTCCAGCTTGGATATAAACCTGACTGACTTTCATGAGCAGACGGAAGGGGAATTGATCCATGTAGACAGTCGTCTTGTTCATTATTTTTTCCCGGGATGTTTGCGCATTTATTTGAACAGAGGTTAAAATGCTAGAAATCGTTAATATGTCACTAATGTACGTTTTTGGAAATCGTACGAAAAAAGAACATATGTTTCAAATATGTCCAGCATTTGGATCGGTCCGGGATGATGTTAATAGTATTATACACTCAATTATTGATCCAGGTAGACAGTTGTCTACTCTCATATTGTCTTGTCTACCTGGATCACAGTCAACATAGTCTTGTCTAGATTATATCTAGATTATTGATCCAGGTGGACAGTCGTCTCATCTTGTCTTGTCTACCTGAAGCACACTCGAGACACAGTCTTGTACAGATTATAGATCCATGTCGACAATCGTCTCGTGTCATCTTATCTTGTTTATCTGGATCACAGTCAACATTCTTGTACATACGTATTGCCGTCTGTACAGGTCGACCGAGCCTTAAACGAGTACCTGGGTGCGGTGTAGCTCTGGACAAAAGCGGCCGGACGTGGTGCTAGCCACCCACCCGTTCGCGTCGCACACCAGCCTTCATAGGCGCTACTCGCTATCAGCTACTCACCCCAACAGTCTGTTAATTCCATACGGGCTATCATTGTATTTTTGTCATCTACACGGCAGTGTTCATTCCAGGAGTGTAAGCAATGTGTTTTGCTGTTTAGGGGCGCGTTGTGCATCACTGCCTATGCGGTATCGCTATGTTGTTTTCAAATCGCCTAGAACACCGTGTGCGTGTCTATCGTAAAGGGCGTGTGTGTGTGTTAGCGTGCAGGGCCGCGCAGCCTCCTGCGTGGGTTCAACCCCGTGACAGGCTCGCACCTCTCCGCAGGTCTGGCTCAATCGTTAGTGCGTCGCGCCCTATGGCGGTTTGAAAACGTCGCTCTTAAAGCTATTATTCATATAGTAGACGTGAACTTACGGCTTTATTTCCTGGTTACGTAACATTCGACGCGTTTGAAGCCAATGTCAAGTTATTTTTAACATTTTACAGATGTACTCCTGGGAGTGTTCTAACTTTGAAATTAATAATGGTGATAAGGCTCTGTCGTGTGTGGGCGTGTGTTTGAGCGACTCAGCCTCAAATGAGTGCTGCGGACCAGGTACTCAAATGACAATCTCGTGCGGTGCGGAACCATCGCCACTAGGGAGACAAAGGCGGCCGGGCGTGGTGATAATCACCCACCCCTCGTACGCCGTACTGGCCTAACAGCAATTGACTCGCAACCATCAACCCTCTTCAGCAGTCTTCCGCCTATATCCTGACACCAGAAGAACGCGTTCGACACTTGGAACAGGACCACCCGTAGGGCGGATACTCTGCTAGTAACGCCACTTGATGTAATATGAACATCATCCCTTTTTGTTAATCCACTGCTAGAGACGGGCCTCCCCGTAAGCTGTGCCGGTCTCGGAGAATTTATTTGACCAAACTTCGCCACGCCGGTCATGAGTGCAGGTTGGTGAGAGTCGGGAGCATCGAAGTAAAATACAACATGAGATTTTCCCCATGAAAATAGCGGCAGCCACGCAT
The DNA here is from genome assembly GCA_036362915.1 of Geotria australis. Taxonomy (NCBI): domain Eukaryota; kingdom Metazoa; phylum Chordata; class Hyperoartia; order Petromyzontiformes; family Geotriidae; genus Geotria; species Geotria australis. The sequence continues at coordinate 3,490,190 of JAZEWU010000034.1, forward strand.
CTTCGTCTAACAATCGGGTTTACAATAAATTCTGGTCGTTGTGGAGACTATAATTACCAAGATAGATAGGGAGGCAATGTCTCCTTTACATACCTGCCTCTCTATAAAGTCGATTATATTAACGTGTTTCTTAT
>JAZEWU010000034.1:3491440-3517952 GCA_036362915.1 Geotria australis
CCTTGCGGAGTTCAATGAAAACGCAAGGGGCTGTGTAAGAAAATGGGAAACTGTAATTTAACATCGCGCTTCGAAGAATCGCAAAGAAGAAGAAGAAGCGAGGTACGATTTCGATAACCTCGGACAATTATTTGTGTCCCTCCAGCGATGTCCAGTGTGCTATTAATTGATCTACAGTGAACAATCCAGCACGGTGGCACGGCGGTAACATCCGCGAAATAAGGTCCTGTCTGAGGCAGTTCGATCGACGCCTGAGGCGCCTTTAGGTGTGGAGTTAATGTGTTCTAATCCTGTTCTGCGTAGGTTTCCACCGGGCTCTCCGGTTTCCTCCCACAACTAAAAAAACGAATTATCCGAGAACATCGTAATGTATCGGGCGACGTGTGTGTCAGGGTGGCACCGGCTGACGGCGTGGTTGCCTCTCTCCCACTCCGGGGTTTCCTCTGAATCGTTGTCTCTTCGAACGGATTCCGTCGATATTGAATACGAGGCGCGTTATAAATTGTGAAGTTAATTTTAAAACATGACTTTGGGGGCGAGAAGGGTTTTGAATATTTCGTATGAAACTTGTTTTTCCTGTCGGTGAGCTGAGGCCCGCTGGGACGGTCTCCTCCCCCATGCCTGGCAATTGAAACATCCGTTCAGCTTTGTTTGTGTCTCAAGAACCGCCCTCCTTCCAACCCGTCCTGAATAGGCATATAAGAGGTTAATTTTTCGGGCCGCTCACTCACTCACGTCTCTTCACTCTTGCTCAAGACAGGTAAGCAGCGAATTTATGTTCCGTTCTCTTGAGAGTGTTGTGTATTGTTTAAGGTTTGGTGTGTGGAGGGTGTCAGTGTGGCGCGGTGGTTAGCGCACTGCCTTGTCAACCATGGATACCCGGCCACGGTTCACATCGGTGGAGAGGGATTGCCAAGAACCGGGAGTGGAGAGGGCTTTCATCCAGCAGTGGATGACACAGCCGCACAATGTTGATATGTTAGCGTAATGTGCCCCCATTCGTACTGGAGAGCGCTTACGTTAGTAAAATAACAGGGGTCCGTTTTTTCACGTTAACGTCTAAGCGCAGCATTTCAGAACCGCCTTTGGCAACCAGCGTATTTCCCCCCAGTAGAATGTGTTAGAGCAGGCATACTGTTACGTGCTTTACACTTCTTTGAGCGTAACAGTTCCGTTATCGTGCTTCAAGTGCGAACTCTGATGGTAGTTTCCTCGCTGCGCACGTGTGGATTTTACGGGTGCGAATTTCGACGTGGTTCAGTATACACGGGGGTCAAGGTAGAAGCGTTCACGTCGCGATCCCTGTCAGGTAATACTTGGTATTGCCTGCGAATTCTACCAAACACTTCGAGGCCGAGCTGAAATACAACGATGTCCAGAGGCTGACCATCGTGCTTCGACGAATCGCAAAGAAGAAGTATACACGGGGAGGAATGAATGCAGCGCTGTCTGGATTCTGAATAGTGATCAGGATAGACCTCCGCATTAAGGATACAGTAGCTCCAAACGTATCCTTACAACGACTTGTGTTTAGAGCTTCAATTCTCAACCGGTGGGTCGTGACCCATCAGTGGGCGGCGAGCGCCACCTAGTGGTCCGTGGAGACCAAATCCAAATGGACCAAGTGGGCCTTGAGGTGGGAAAGGTTGATAACCGCTGGTTTAGAGTAATTTCAGAACAACTGCGCCTCTGACACAACGCGTCACTGAACGGTTAGACGTGAGCGAAGGAGCGGTGGCCCAAGTGGCTTGCGCAACTGGGCTATTTTGAGCCCGTCAAAATCTCGGTTGGATACCCGGCCACGGCTATCACCTGCGGCGAGTTACACCTGAACAGCTCCTGGGTTCACAACCCGCGCTAACCAGTGTGGTGAAGTATGGTCGAAGATCCGTTAACACGAACGTGGCTCGGTACAGCCCACTGCTGGTTGAAAGCCTCCGAATATATTATTCAGTGGCTGTATGCTAGTTTGGATTATTTATATTCATTGCACGGATGATCCCGTCTGAGCCAGATTCTCGGGTATTTTACACGGGAGACCCGTGGTGCTGCGTGCAGCATATAGAAAGGTATACGTTTGCAGAGAACGAGGGTCCTGAATGGATATTGCCCAACGAGCTAATGAGGTGTTTACCCGTGGTAAACAAAACACGCCGTTCAACATCAGTGCAAGTCAGTCGGTCAGTTTGGATTTAAGCTGAAAGGAAAAGGTCAGCTTTGTAGCTCTTGTAACGGTTGTCCTACGGGTGAGGAGAAAGCAAGTTACAACATCTCAGATCACCGCGCGTAATTTAGTCACGACCCGGCGACAACCCACGGGGAGAACATGCGAACTCCACACAGAAAGGCACCCATGCCAGGATCCGAACCCAGGGCCTTCTTGCTGTGAGGCGGCAGCGCTACTCACGACGCCACCGTGCCGCCCAGTTGAATATTGAATAGCTAGGGACAGGTGCACCGACGTAATAATAATATAATAGTATCAATTTATATAGCGCCTTTCACCCGAGGGTCACAAAGCGCTGCAAGTATTATGTCTTAGTCCCGGGGTTCTCAACCTCTGGGACCTCGATGCCCGCTTGACCCACATGGACATGGTCTCCGCGGATCACTACGTGTTGATTTTAGTCTACCACTAACCTAAACAAGTTACCTATTCTGTACCGTTTTCCTATCAAGGCCAGTGTTATTAACGATTGTATTGAGTTAAATATACATATTTATAACACATTTCTGATGGAGTTAATTATTGTGTTGAATCGTGTTTAATTCACAGCTGTCTTACGTACGTGTGTGGCGTTAGCCCGCTTATTAGCCGTCAGGGTGTGGTGCGACACGATCCGTATTAAACTTCAAACCGCAGTAAGGTGAAACGCTGACCGCAACGAGTATCAAACCCAGCCATGTCGGTCACTCTACCTGGGTCTCAGCCGCTGTGAATGTGAGAAAATCCTGTGCCCCATTGTGTGAGTGTGTGTGAGCGTTGTTCACTATGTGGGGAGCGGTAGGCCAGTGGTTAGCGCACTGGGCTACGAATCTGGCGACCCGAGTTCGAATCCCGCTCACGGCCAACACCAGTGACGATTTTCTGAAACCGGTCCTGGGCCTCCCCTAGGTCGACTCAGCCTCAAATGAGTACCTAGTGCGGTGTGTAAACATCCCCACTAGGGAGACAAAGGCGGCCGGGCGTGGTGCTGGTCACCCACCCCCTCGTGTGCCGTGTCGACCTTCATAGGTGCTCGCTAACAGCACTTGTCCCTACAGTCTGTTAAGGCTATATAGGGGATCTTTGTTGTTCACTATTGTGGACACGGGGAGAACTCAATACAGAAATGCACCCGAGCCGGGATTCGAACCCGGGCACCTTCTTGCTGTGAGGGAATATCCTTTTAGTCGAGTGTTTTACTCATGAACGTGGTGAGTTTTTCATTAGCTGTCGAGTGTTACCTTTTGTTCTGCTTGTGAACGTGACCCCGTGCAGCTGTAACGATGGGTGGGACCCATCAAGTGGCGCTGGTGACGGCGCTGGGATTTGCCCTGGCATTCATTCAAGGTGGGTGAGGTCGCCTCCCAAACCTTGGCATTCACCAGCGCTTCGTTGCCTTTGACTTCAGTGAGGCCCTACACCAGCACGGGCTGTGGTTAATCACGCTGCCGCTCATAGGTTATGCATCTTCCTTGTTGACGCCTCGGGTCACACCCGTCTGATTCATGTCGTCTGCTATTGATGTAGGTTTTCGCAGCTCGTGTATGAGAATTGCTCTCAAGAGCTGCTCTTTTCCGGGCGTCCGCGGCAAGCGTTCCTCCTCTGTCTCTGGCGATGTTTCGCCTCCCACGTTGGCGGCACGTCACGGAGGAGAGAGGAGGAACGCTCGACACGGCCATGTGAAGCAATTCTCATACAGCGAGCCGTGACAAAAACCTGGAAAATTTCAAAATGACTATATTTATAAATCGAATTTCACACAAAGGTCGCAAAGAGCTGTACATAACTAACGTTGGGAAGAAAAGCACGCAGGTTGATGGCATCGTATCGCAGGAATCCCGCTTCCAGAGCTTGCAAGCTCACTGCGTATTTCCTGTTCTAATAATAAACATTTATCGGCCCGCAAAAGAGCAGCTGTCTCTGTGTCCCTATGTCTCCTCCTATTGCTCACCCTCCCTCCCTGTCTCCCTCCGTGTTTGTCTTTAAGGAAGTGACGGCCATCTTGGCGGACGCTGGCAGATTTTTGCCGCTCTTAAGATTGCCAGTTTCACGACTTTTCAGTATATTCGAAGCAGCCTTAATCATTTTATTTGTTTTTGTTCCTTTGGTTTTATATTTATTTACTTTTCGTTGTTGACATGCCGTTCTCTTCGCGGCCCTTGTGCAGCGCTTTGTGACCCTCGGGTGAAAGGCGCTATGTAAAACGCTATTATTATCATAGCAGAAAATACCCTGCGAGCTGCAAGCTCTGAAAACGGGATTCCCGTGATGCGACAAACGTGCGAAATAACCAACATTAACAATATATAAAAAAAATCACAAGGCAACTATAATGTGAACAGTGGCAAGAGGTGGAGATGAATCTTAAGAGTCTTGCACCGTAATGTCAACTGCCACGCCGGGAGATAGAATAGAATTGGTGACCTCTGTGACTGCGTGTCCAGTGTGGCAGCATTGTCAGATTACCAGAAGTCCAGGATTAATCACATTCCCCCCCCTCTATGTTTGTAGGTTCACATCCTGTGGCTGCTCAGGTAAATACAATTACTTTTCTATAATTTTACGTGTGTCTCACATGAATCGAAAACAAGTGTTTTCACATCCGTATGCATTCATTCTCAAGTAGGTAAACGTGGAATTCTCCCGCATTGCAAATTATATTCATCATCATAGTCAGAAACCGATTAATCCTGTACAGGGTTTCGATGAGCCGGAGACTATCCCGGAAGACATGGAGTTATTTTGTGATATAAATGTTACCGTGAAATGTTTGTTTTCATTCGTTATTATTGTTGACCAATATCTAATTCTGCTTTGGTTTGTTCGTATTGCAGAATATTTCAGGTACGTCTTCTGCTCTGTTAAGATGATAAAACGCACTCCACGTATATCTATTTGCATGCCCTAAATATTGTATTCCTTTGAGTCATTATCTTGAAAATTTTAATCTCAAACCAATAATCTCCATTGAAAATATATCTTGTCTTCACGTATCTCTGTGGCTACATCGGCTGTCGTCGGCCATTTTTTGTACCCCTCACTGAAGTCTGTAACCGTTAAATACCGTAAAATCTCGACTATACTACGCACTATTTTCTCACCTTAAAGTAATCTTAAAATTAGGATGCATGATATATACGTTAAACTTTGTTATTATCTAAAATGTGTATATTTTTGGAAACTAATTAGCAGTGTTTTTTTTTTATAAACTTTGTAGTTTCATTTTGACGTTTTGAAAATCTAAAGTCCACCCATCAACGTTTCCTCAATGTGACGCTTTGTTTTTGTCCTTTCTTACTCTCACAGTCGTCAACTGTACAGCTGTAAATACGTAAGTTTGTGTTTATTGTTATCGGTCAAGACATGCATACATCAATAAAACTACGTTTCCCATTTACAATATACTGTCCTTACTGTAATGCTGAAATGCGTTGTAAATAGATTGCAATGTAATGATGTAGGTTTTCATGGCTCGATTCATGATTGTTGCTCTTCAGAGATGTTCTTTCGGTATAGCATCCTCAGGCGTTAGTATAAGCGTGTCAGACCAACGCCTGAGGATGTTCCAACGTGGGAGGCGAAACGTCACAAGGGGAAGAGGGAGAGCACTCGACACGGCTATCCGTAAAGAACAGCTCTGAAGAGCAACCATGAATAGGTTGTAATGTTAAAATAGGTTGCAACGTTAATTTTGGTTGTGTGTGTGTGTGTGTGCATGAAGGACGGTGCTAACCAACACGGTGAACGGAAACTTCACTGCCTCGATCCTGGCAAATTTCACAGGAGAAGAATTTGCCTGCTTGAATGTAAGTTCAGCTGTGATACTAGGCGATGGCAACGGCGCAGCCCTGCAATCGCTCATACTGAACGGGCGCTGCTAGCCGAAGGAGCCCCTTGAGAGGGAGCTCTCAAGCCGGCGTTCTCACTCGGTGGGCCGTGAGCGCCACCAATTGGTCCGTTAAGACCATACCCAAGACGGCCAAGCGGGCCTCGAGGTGCAAAAGGTTGAGAACCTCCGATTCGTTCATTGAGCGGCTACTGCAGTGGAAAACAACAACCTGGCGTCTGCAAAACCCTGCCAGGCTGGCCCTGAACAATCTTGGCAGAAATCGGTTGTTTTGGAATAATGTTGATACAATTTATTACGCGCCTCAAAAAAATCACGCCTGATTGTGGACGAGACATGGATTCGGAGGCGTAGCGAGGAAACCGCAGAGAAGCGGGGCAGAAGGCAGCAAAGCAGCCAGCTGGCGCCAACATTTGCCAGACGCTGCCACCTATATATTATGTATATTGTGAGAGGAAACCGGAGGGAAATCTACGCGAAAACACGGGGGTTGAGCACACAAACTCCACACAGAAAGGCGCGCGAGGCAGGAATCAAACCGCGTCGGCCAGGACTTTCTGTAAGCGCCCAGCTCTTACCACTGCGCCATCCTGCCGCCCGGTGGAAAAGAGATGTTTGACTGAATCCCGGGTGCGTTTGGGGTGCAGGCAACAACGCTGTCTCTCATCCCGGCCAACCTGCTCAGTCAGCTCTACACGTCAAAGTTTTTTCTCAACGCCAGCGTCAGTGCGTCGGTGACGCTCAAGTTGACGAACCTCACCGTGCTGGGCAGTGTCCTGGATGGAATCAACAAGGTGTTATCTCCACTTTGCCCCCAAGCTCCCCATCTCCCCGTGCCCGCCCGCTTGATGTGCTCGCTCACCCCCATAACTGTGTCCGTTTGGTGGAATAGGTTTTATTGATAATGGTGCTTACCTCTCCCCTCTCATTTCACTCTACTCCCCTCCACGCTCTTGCGAATGGCAGTTTCATCAAATCCTGTGTGGGTTACACGGGGGGGATCTTTGTCTTGTTTGTACCTGTGTGTGTGTGTGTGCTGTCCTGGCCTTCATAGGCACTACTCGCTAACAGCACTTGACTCTATAGTCCGTTAGAGTGGTCCCTCGCTTTACGATATTAATCCGTTCCAGAATACGTATCGTAACGTGAAACCATCGTGAAGTGAGAGCAAAAAAAATTGCAGGGTAACCCAGTAAAAGCAGCACACACGTGCTTCAAACAAAGGAGACGTAAACACTGAGATGTAAACACGAATGAGCGCTGCTATTTGCTGAGAAGCTACCCAAGCGGCATCGCTGATTGGCTGCCGCGCCACCCATGGTCGCGCGCAGCTATGTCATAACACGTACCGTAACATGAAATTTGATCATAACGTGATACTAATGTTCTTACAGAGCGTATATACCGTGAAGTGATTTAATCGTATTTTGAGGCCAACGAAAAGGGAGGGACCGCTGTAATGCTACGCGGTGGATCTTTGTCTCAATATTGCTTTTCTTCCAATCGCAATGTTTAACCGTATTTTTTATTTTTATTTGGTCAATTATGTGCAATGCCATGTGCGAATGTTATTTTTTTGTTTGTTTGATTAATTTGTTATTTTAATATTCGTATTTATTTTTGTCAATCGGCGTGTTTGTTGTGGCGCAGGAATCCAGCAAAGAGCTTGCAAGCTCGCTGGGCGTTTTTCTGCCGTAATAACAAACACCCATCTATCTGTGCGCACAGACCACGGCCGTGCCCGCCGACGTGACCACGGCCATGATGAGCGCCATCTGGCAGACGCTGAATCCGTCCGTGGCGAATTTGTCCGATGCCGACCTAACGCAGTGGTTCCAAACGCGACTCGGCCTCTTCCTCCCGGCCATCACCGCCACGCAGGTCGCCGACATCTCCGTCAGCATGTCCTGCAGCCACTTCTTGGTGATGTGCGTCTTCGCAAGTAACCCCCCCCCACTCCCCCCCGGCATTCCACACGACCCTCACCAGGACCGATTGTCTTGGTGAGGGTCGCGGTGGCAGCAGTCCAAGGAGAGTGGACCAGACATCCCTTTCCTCAACAACACATTCCAGCTCTTCCCGGGGGATTCCCAGGCGTTCCCAGGCCAGCCGAAGGATAAAATCCTTCCAGCGTGTTCTGGGTCAGCCTCTAGGTCTCCTCCCAGTGGGCCGTGCCTGGAATACCTCTCGATGGAGCCTTCCCGGGGGGCATCCTTACCAGATGTCCGAACCACCTCAACTGGCTCCTCTCAATCCGTATAGCCTTATCAGACTGTAGGGGAAAGTGCCGTGAGCGAGCACCTTTGAAGGTCGACACGGTACACGAGGGGGTGGGTGAGCAGCACCACGCCCGGCCGCCTTTGTCTCCCTAGTGGCAATGTTTACACACCGCACCAGGTACTCAGTTGAGGCCGAGTCGACCCAAGGGAGGCCCAGAACCGGTTCAGATAATCGTCACCAGATTTGTAGCCCAGCGCTCTAACTACTGAGCCACATGCTCTTCGCAGGTACCCCCACCCCCGCCATTCCACACGAACGACACCCCCAGTGTGTCCCGCACCAGATTCGAAGCCGCCATTGACGAGCCGCGTGGTGTCGTCGAGTTCGGAGACGTTGAAAGAGACCGGAACGTCGTCGAGCCGATTGTTTAATTCTCAACTACTGCAGTTGCCCAGATGAACGGTCAGAAATACGTTTACGGTGAAACCTCGATTTAACGGGCTCATAACGGGGGAAGTGTGTCCAGAAGTCCGTAAAGTCCAGATGTTTATATAACGATCCTGTTTACGGAGTGATGACCGTTATATAATAAAAACCTAAAATTATGAGCAAAGTTAAACAGCGTAATATATGTATCTGATCACAGCAATAAAAGCACTAAACGAAAAAAAATCCCATTATTTTTCATTCAGACTGCTGTTTTGGGAGTAGCTGACCACGTCTGCTGTTCCCAGAGTCCATTGAATAGAGGTCTGTTATATCGAGGTTTTGCTGTGAAGTCGTGTTTTTTCTGCAGTGACCGGGCTGAGACTATCGACTCGCTCTACTTCAGAATCTGGTTTGATTCGAGGCGACTCGCTCGATTCGATTCCCAGGATCTCGACGATTGGCGACAAATTGCTGTGACCTCTGAGCGACCTGGTCAACTCGTGAAATGAAACGTGGTTTTATCATAAAATGTACTTTTCTACTGACACGACGCGAATGTGTATGGCTAAGTTTACTTGTTCTTTGTTTCCACAGCTCGCAGAGTCTGAGTAGAGTTTACGACAATTTAACCGACTCGACCAGACAGGCTGTGCTGACAAAAATCAATGGTTTCATCTCCGCAGGTGGGTAAAAATAATAATAAAATCGTCAATTAATGAGCTGACACGTGCACCTCATTGCGTTCTGTAATTTACGCAAATTTACATATTTTTAACCCGATGCCAATTCGTCAATTCCCGCAGACGTTAACTCCACAATGAGTAAGAACTGCATGCAAAACATTACCAGTTCTACGCTGCTCGGCACCTATTTTGGAAGGTTCGCTGCCCTTGCCAACTATTCCGACTTTGAAGTTGTCCCAGCATTTAAAGGGGTAAGTGACATCACACACCTTGTACGCACAATATCCACACGTCAACAAGAGCAGGTTTAAACGTTAGCGTGTTGTAAAGGAGATGCACGAGTGAAGGGTTTTGCTGAAGGAAATGAAGCGCTTTAATTTTCTCATCAAACACTTTCTGCATTCGATGGGCGGAGTGCGAGGTTGTTTGTGTTTCATCGGTCGACGGATTGAAAGACAAGAAACAACAAGAATTTGAACTGGTTAAACCAATGTGGGTTAAAGACCCGTTTGTGGAACTTAATTGGGATCAGTTCAGAGCTACTGAAGTTAGGTGAACGAGATGAAACGGTTGGGCGCGGAGAGTTCGGGAGATCTGTTTGACTGGTGCCTTGTCCGAGTGTGTTATTGTGTGGTCGGCTTAATAAAGAGCCCTACTCAAGTTACGATTCGCTCTCGACTCGTTGAGACACATTATCGGCCACACACAACGCAACATGTTTTTTTTTTACACATTGTTGATGGCAAACTAAACGCTAGGTATATAACGAAACCTCCTCCATCCTGGGATTCAATGAATTGTCATAATGTAGATGTCGCGATTAAGTATCTAACTTGTTTTTAAAAGGCAATTTGGAACGGCTCACTCTTTGTTTACTCTGTCGGTTTTCGTTAGCCTCATCTGTTCCACGTGCATGAAAGCTACTTGTAAAGCGTCTTTTTTTTGACACGCGTGACGTAAACGTTCAGCGACAATGTGCTAACTGATCTTGCGGGTTCTCCCAATTGTTCTAGGCTGACGTCCTGAACATGCTTACCCCTGTACAACTGGCGGACTATGCCGTCAAGCCCAACGTGACGAATAACGCTGCCCTCCTGTCACCGATCTTCCCCAATATCATCGGCATCACAAACATGGCAGCATTCGCGGATCGCCTTAAAGCGGTAAGAGCGTTGGAATGCGTGCGTCTGAATTCCAGTTAGTTACTTTCAAAGCTGGAAAACACTAGCATTGCCGTCCAGAGGTCACCAATTTGACAACCCGGTGAAAAACAATTAAAGTTTGTCAATCAGATGTAGGAGCGTCTGAGAATATAACTCCCAACTGCTGTGCAAAATTACATCACTCTTATCTTTTCCATTCCTGTCTTTCTATAGTTATTGCTGCCCAGCAGGGGCTGCACACTCTTTATAAGGCAGTGATGAACACGAATGTGGAGTGTTTATATTTTTTTACGTGAATCAAGCGAGGCGTGGCTCATGTGATCCACAGGCAAACCCGGCGTTCAGTGGCTCTCCTCAGGCTGCGGTGATGGCCGGAGTGTGGACCCAACTGGGGCCTTCGCTGGCCAATCTGTCCGACGCGGAAGTGTCCAACTGGTTCCAGCAGAGGCTGTCCCCTTTCATCCTGCCGGGAATCACTTCTGACATGGTGGCCAACATTTCTACGGGACTCAACTGCACCGCATTCGCGAGCATGTGAGCATCCGACGCATTTCAGGGACTTCTGTGGTTAGCACTGTAAAGTGTTGGCGATCATAGGTGCAAGCCGTGGCGTGTTCAACGACTATTGACTTAAATTAACGTAAATCACATTTACATCAAAAGTCGTCGTAACGTATTTCCCGGTGTTAACGGCCGCTAACGGGCTTGATCCGGTTTTGCCGATTGACCGCCAGTGTTGGGAATATTGGATCAGAATTTTACAGCCGGATGCCCTTCCTGACGCCAGCCTCGTTTAGTCGGAGGGTCTTCAGATCGCTATTTCTCTGGAAGCTTCACCCAGACCTGTTGTCCAACGGAGCCCCTAGAAGGGGTGCTAGTCTCCAGGTGACGAATTAAAATAAAAACACAATTTGAAACGTTCTTCGTGGTGACCATATTCAGACTAAGATTTTATTCAAGATGTTAAGCAAAGATGCTTTCACCATAAGTTGTTCTGAAGAGCATCGGCTTGCTTCAACCTCGCCTCAAGATACTTTTCTTCCTAAAAGCATATTGACGATCTTAGCTGGGTTTTAACATTTTATTTAAAAACTAGTTACGATTTTTTTTTTACCATTGTCAGTGTTCATCCAGTCTGCGTGTTTTTTATTGTATATTTTTTTTATAATCTCAATTTTGTACAGTGCCTTTCAACCTTTGGATAAAAGGCTTTAAAACCTCTAAATTATACTTGTTATTGTTGTGCGTACGTTTAGTGTTACAGTGATGCTGTCAGGGTGCTACGGTTAGCCTGCTGGACACACAGTTCAGAATCCTGCACGAGGTCTGTCATTAAAACGGCGTTTGTGTGCTGCGCGTGTTCTCTTTTCCGAATCAGCGCTGGAAGTCTGAACAACGCCTCCCTTTCCAACGACACAAAGGTCGCATCCTACAAATGGATAATCAAATATCTGTCTGTGAACGGTAAATCCGCCTATCTCTATAGTACACTGTTCACTTCTTCTTCTTTGCGATTCTTCGAAGCACGATGGCTAGCTTCTGGACATCGTCGTCTTTCAGCTTGGCTTCGAAGTGTTTGGTAGAATTCGCAGGCAATACCAAGTACTACCTGACAGGGATCGCGACGTGAACGCTTCTACCTTGACCCCCCACTGTTCACTATCTCAACAGTATACACTACACACACTACAAACACATCCCCTCTTTCCCCCTATCTCGATCCTGGATATGCTTGGTTGGTGAGACCCACCCATTTAATATCTTCCTTCACCATCTCCTCCCTTGATCTCCGTCTGGGCCTTGCGCCCCCCACCTCCTCCATCAACCTTCTCCATCCGTCCCAGAGCAGGTCTCTTCAACCCTACCGTCCCGCGTCCTCCGCTCGCGCGTGTCACACACCGGCTAATTTTCGTCATTAATTCCTGTAATTGCTGTGTCCTCAACGTACCTTGCAGGCACCAGCCTCAGGTGTTTCCCCGCCGGCAACAGCACCACCACCACCACCCAGTGGCTGAGCTCCACGCTGTTCGACTTCAGGAGCTATCTCGTTCTGGCCGACTTCCTGTCCATCGTGCAGAAGAACGCGAGCATCGTGCGTGAGCCTTCCTCGCCGCGTCGCGCCGTCCGTTTGCGATCTGCCCGCGGTCCGATCCTAGGCGCGGTTCTCGTGCGATCCGCGCGCGGTTCGTGCGCAGCGCGTTGCGTAATTCACGCGCGGCGATCTCCCGCTGTGCAAACCGCGCACGTATCGCGTCCGCAATTCGTGCGCGGCCGACGAGCGATTTTCTCGTGCGGTCCCTGCACGAGAATTTTACTCTCGGCTAGCCAGAGAACGCCTGGGAATCCCTCGGCAAGAGCTGGAATCTGTTGCTCGGGAAAGGGATGTCTGGTCCACCCTCCTCGGATTGCTGCTGCCGCGATCCTCACCGGGACAAGCTGGTTAGAAAATGTATGGATGGATGGAAGTCCAGTGAAAACGTACGGCGGGGGGGGGTGGCCTTGCTGAACGACGGCGGAAATCTCGCACGCGGTGGTGACGCCCGTTTTCCTTTCTCCGCATCTCAGGTGCCTGCCAGCGAGTTGGTCACGCTGCTCAACTCGAGGTCCTTCTCCAACGACAGCATCTCCATGGCGCAGCTGTTCGACAGCTACTCCCCGATCGAGTCCCTGCTCGACGCTTACAATCAAAACGGATCGGCCGTAAGTGTGACCGCGCGACGGCCGCTGTCTGGCACGGGACGGGCTCGCAGACGGGCCGGAAACATCGACCTGAATTCGGCCCCGATTTTCGTTGCGAACCGGCCGATGTGTGCCCTGATTTCGGTCATCGTCTCGGAAGCTCAAGTGCGGGGCTTGTCTTGGAGAGAATGACACGATTTGTTCAGACTAATGCGCCGCAGTCCGTTCACAGTGATGATGTTGAAATCAAAACCTCTGCTGGTGCCTTTAGATTTACTTTATGGAAGACGCGGTTTAATCCACACAATGATGCTCTTTCAAACACACTTTGAAATTGTTGACGATTTGGGGACAGGGTCGCTGAGCGTCGAGCCAGGGGAGGGTGGTGGCAGTACACAAAACAGGGGCCCACAACCAGGACCAGTTTTGTCCGTCACTAACGAATAAGTGAACCCGTCGTGGCATTCCGCCCCGGACCTCCAGGGATCTTTCGGTGGTCCTGCTTGGGGAGACCTTCATCCAGCAGTGGATTTGTTCACGGCCAACGACGATGACGACGTAACGCCGTAACGCTTGCTCGACCCGTGCTCCATCTCTCGTTTGTCGACAGACCTTCAACTTGCTCGATGACGGGGTGAAGAGTGCGGTCGTGACCTCGGTGTTCGGGAGGTTTGGGAAGGCGCTCAAACTCGACAGCACCAACAGCACGTCCACGTTGTGGTTCTCGAAGTACCTGCCTATATTCCTGCCGAGCGTGACCAATGAGACGCTGGCTCTGGTCAACTTGACAAACTGCCAAGTCTATGCCCCAGCGTAAGTGGATTTGCACCAGGGGGAACAAATGCACTGTGAGCGTTGGGGTGTCCTGATACAATGTAGTGTTTTCAGCGATGGTCTGGTTAACGCGCACTTGTACGAAGCAATGCTCCCGTGTGTTTGTGCCTTTCAGCGTGCCTACGTTTAATAACCTCTACGCCAATCTGTCGAGCGAGAAACGGAGAGCTGTGGAAATCTGGCTGGTTCGCAACCTCAACAGTGCCGACGGTGAGTGGAATTTCTCACACTCAATCCTGTCGATTTTAAATTGCACGCTATATCTGCAAAAACAAATGACAACAAACAACACGCTTGTTATTTACTGCTATTTGTCGATCCACCACCGGATAAAAACCTCCTCACATCGTGTTTAAATATCTTGAGATGCATTTATTTTCAAAACAAAGTACTGTAATTGTGTCGGTTTTGACACCTCGCTGTTTTTAGGGGCGAGCCGTGTTGAGCGAAGGAGAGGGGGAATACTTGACACAGTCATCCCGAAAGAAAAGCTCTCGAGAGCGATTTCGAAACAAAGTACCCTTGTTGATGTCGATGAGTATTATTCTTCTGTTGCCTTTGTCGATTAGCAACTCGACCACCGTGCTACGCGGGCGCTAACAGCTGGCTTGCCGACAACCTGCAGCAGTACTTCTTGCTCACGACCCAGGCTGAGCTGGAGATGCTGGTCACCAACACCACTCAGGTAATGGCATTTATGTGCAATGCTGTGTGTAAATGGTTATTTTTTTGTGTTTGTTTGGTTAATTTGTAACGTTTATATATATAGAAAATATATATTTTTGTAAATGTGTGTGTTTTTTGCGTCGCAGAAATCCTGTTGAGAGAATGCAAGCTCACTGGGTATTCTTCTGCTGTAATAATACACCTCTATCTATCTAATGCTCTAACTACTTAACAAAAAGTCAACCAGGTGTCTTGCGTTTACAACGTAACGTCGAAGGCGGGTTTGACATATTCTTGGCGGCGAAAGCACGAATTGCGATGAAGATAAACAGCTTTCGCCGCAATGTGTTTCCCTTGAAATAATTTCAGCAATGGATCCGAATTGCTCTCAAGAGCTGCTCTTTCGGGATAGGCACGTAGAGCGTTTCTGATCGCCTGCGCCACGTTTCGCTTCCCACGCTGAAGATGGAGGCATCTTCCGGCCTCCCACGTTGAGGGCGAGGCGTCGTGCAGGAGAGAGGAGGAACGTTCGACACGGATATCTCATACATCGAGCCGTATGACTCCCAATCGATAGCTGTCAATGTGTCCACCTAAATTGATGTTGGGTTTTCACGGCTCGATTCGTGCTGGTTGCTCTTCAGAGCTGTTCTTTCGGAATTGCCGTGTCGAGCGATCTCCGGCTCTACCTCGCGACGTTTCGCCTCCCACGTCATATCCGTGCCGCGTCCATGACCAAGCGCGGAATTTGCGCGCGCTACAAATCGTTTCGTTTCTAATGATTCTTGTTCTTTTAGAGCGTCACATAATCCATGCGTGTGCGTGATTGTTCTTCCCTGTTCGTTTTCAGCTTGCGGGGTTCATAACAGATCCGTCCACCCTGAGCCTGCTCAAGAACGCAAACAATCTAGACAGTAACATGATGCTTTACCTGGTGAAGAAAATGAAAGAGGGAAATATCTCTGTTAATAAGTGAGTTTTTTTTTGCTGTTATCTCTCGGCCCTACTGCCCTCATTCTTCCATCATCAAGAAAACCGAAATGTAAACGGATCTGACCAGTTATATTGGAAGCTAAAAGCCTGGTTAGCGCTTGGCATGCGAGCTTTCAGCATCTGTTGGCAGTACAGCATTGAATTCTTGAATCCACCTGTGTGGGCGCTTTTCAGTTTTCTCCAGCCATTCTGTGCTTTGCGCGAATAAGAGATGAGGAACACTCGACATGGCTTGCCTGAAAGGGCAGCTCTTAAGAGCGATAACGTACGTCGTCATCGTGTTTATTCATTTAGCGCCGGGGGATTTTTAGCATTTTATTTCCACGTTTTGGGCGAAACGGTTTTCTCTTGGATGAGAGGGTAATAGCAATGTAATCGATACAATCTATGAGAGTTAATACCCTGGCCCACTCGGCAAACAAAGAGACACAGCGTAATGCCACAAACGCTTTCAACCTGAGGTGAAAATTGTTAAAGACTAATCGTTTTGTGAGACAAATTGTGGTCCTTGCTTGTAACCAATCTTCAAAAGAAAATAAATGGCAATTGCTTTTTAAGCGTGGCACAGTATCCGTTCAATGTCGAGGGTATTAGTTCGATATCCGAAAGAACAGCTCTGAAGAGCAACCATCGTGAATCGAGCCGTGGAAAAACCTACACCGGTACATACATTGCATCATTATTTATTATTAACCACAGGATGTGTGTGTGTTCGTGTGTTCTGCCAGCGTTCCACCGCCTCTTCTGTGCACATACTTGGTGAAGTATTCAACCAGCATCACGCCAGACAATCTAAGCGCACTGATAACGAATATCAGCTCTTGCGACGCGGGCTTGCCGACGGGAAGGGATAAGGACAAGGTAAAGAAGAACACCGTTACTTTCAAACGCCGCTCGCGGTTTCATAAAAAAAAATTACACCAACTTGAAAACAGAATATGCGCTCTGGTGGAGCAGTAGGTAGTGCTGCCGCCTCACAGGAAGAAATTTCCAGGTTTAATTCCTGGCTCGGGTGCTTTGCTGGTTGGACTTTGTGTGTTCTCCCCGTGTCCACGTGGGTTTTCGCCGGGTACTCCGGTTTCCTCCCGCAGACCCAAAGACATGCTGTGGTTCATTGGCCTGACCTAAATTGTCTATGGGTGCCCTGCGATGGACTTGCGTCTCATCCTGCGTATAACCTCGCCTTGCATCATTTGTCTGCGGGGATAGAATCTAAATGTGTTGCTTTTAGATGCAACACAAGATCTGCTCATAAAATGTCTACTTTCCAAACCCCCCCCAAAAATGTATGCTTTGCAGAGCACTCACCTGTTCTTAATGCGACACCTGTGTCTGCTGCACGCCATCTGTGCAGTTATAAATACAACCACCGTACAGAATCTCGGCTTTTCCCACTCTCTCTATCTACATACAAATCATTTTTTCTAAATATTAACATCGCGGTTTCTGAAAATGAATGAATGAATGAATGACTGTTCGAGACTCCGCGATCGAGCTGTCAATCACGATCGACCGGTTGGAAACCACCCCTTTACAGCGTTAAGCGTATGTCGATAACGGCCGAAAACAAACCTGGGCAACCCGAAAAGACGAGTTGTCCTATTGCTCGATGAACGCAGCGGAACGGCCACCGGCAACGACCAGGCGCGTCACAGCCGCGGGTGTTGCAGGAAAAAGTGTGGGGGGGGTGGTGGATGGAATCATGTTTCTGTGAAAGTGCGGGTGTCGCAACATATGATTTGAGAATACCTCAGGACAAAGTGGGGGGGGATGACATAATGTTTCCGTGAAAGTGCGGGTGTCGCAACACCAGCAACACCCGCTGCTGCGACGCGCTTGGCAACGACGACGATGAAATGAACCTCCCCTCCACTCGGGGGTCAAACCCGCGTGTGTCTCTTGTCGTGTCTCTTGTCGTGTCTCTTGTCGCATCCTTGTCGCGTCCCCGTCGCGCAGCTGTCGGCGGTGATCGTGGCCAGCGTGGGGAACTTCACGTCGGACGTGATCCGGAGCATGGGGAGCGTCGTGGTGGCCATTCCCGCCGCCACCATCGACTCAAATTTGACGGCGGGCGTCGTCAGAGACACGCTGTCGATGCTCGCGATTCAGCAGGGATGGAGCCTCGGACAGGCGCGCAAACTCGTGCAGAAGCTTAGCGGCACGCTCCCCGTGAGTACCCTGGCAAGGGATTTAGCCCGGAGGTGAAAGTAAGCCGGTGTGGTTATAACGGTGAGAACGTGAAGTTGAGCGTCTCTGGAAGCGGAGCTGGGGAACGGGTTGCCATTGCTCACGTAAGTAGCGAGCGATATCTGCGTCAGGTCAATATCTAATGCTGTGCGTAAGGGGTGGCCACACCGAAATCCCGTCGTGTGCCGTGCTGGCCTTGAAAATAGCCTCTTCGGGGAAGCACTCGTCACATAGACGTTTTGTAGAAGCGGAGCGTTTTACCGTCGTCCCCGTGTCCTGTGCAGGTGAACAACGCCACAGACTTGCAAAATCTGGGGACCCTGGTGTCCGGAGTTTCCAGCGCCACCTTCATGAAAATGGATATTACCCAGCTGGACAAGTACATGACGAATCCCAATATGACCAAGAACATCGAGACCTTGCCGCCCGGCGTTCAGTCACTCATCGTCACCAGGGTGAGTGGCACCGATCTCTCCCCGCGGCGTGTTAGTTTAGTCGGTCGCGTTGGCGCTGAGTCGTGGCGTCGGTCTGGGTAGAGGCGGATTAACAAACAAAATATATAATCGGGTTCTATATATGTTTGATTAAATATGTAATAATGCCCTAGGCTAATAATTGTTGTATCGCAGGAATCCCGCTTCCAGAGCGTGCAAGCTCGAAGGGTATTTTCTGCTGTAAGACTAAACATCCGTCTGACGTTAATGGTGATGGATCATAAAATGAGCGAATGTTTTTTCCCCGCTAAATATCAGTCCTATACCACATTTCGGGGCGTTAACGATGGATGCAATTAGGATGTATCCATCTCCGGTGACGGATCAAATCATCTGAGACTGTCGACACATTTGCGTTGGTTTGCAGTTGCTCAAAAACAACGGTAGTAGCGCAAGCTACATCAGTCAACTGGCTCCATCCGCTGTGGTGCAAATCCCACCCGAAAACTTGCGGAATACATACAATAACATCAACTCCGTTCCCAACAGACCGTGGACTGTGGCCCAGGTGAGATTATTACACACGACCTTCACTGCGCCCTTCACTTAATCACTTCAGCGAATGGGCCGGTGGGTAAGGGTCCCCCAGGTTCAAGCGAACTCCTGATTGCACTCGCCGTTAGTGGAAATTACACGTCTCCATGACGAAAAGGCAGCACGGTGGCGCGGTGAGTCGCGCTGCTGCCTCGCAGCCTGAAGGCGCCTGGGTTCGATTTCCGGCTCGCGTACCTTGCTGTGTGGAGTTTGCATGTTCTCCCCGTATCCGCGTGGAGTTTCGCCGGGCACTCCGGTTTCCTTCCACAATCCAAAGACATGCTGCTGCATAGGTTAATTGGCCTGTAGACTAAATTGCCCCTGGTGCCCTGTGATGGACAAGGGTCTCATCCTGGGTATAGCCCTGCCTTGCTCCCTGTGTTTGCCGGGATAGGCTCCGGCTCACCGCAACCCTCCACAGGATGAAGTGGTTTATGACAAGGAATGACATTCCTGTAATATTTATTGCATACTTGGTGCAGAGAAAACATACGCTTGGCCCTGGGTGAAATGCAAGTGAAATTCCAGTGTGCTTAAACTGTCCGCAGTGTAAACGTTTGGATATTAATTTAAATAACATACAGGTAGGTGCGTTCATTTCATACCCGTTTGACGTTTCTCTTTCAGGCTTTGGTTTTAACCGGCTTAATACCAAGCCAGTCTAACATTGGCGATATCATGAGGTACGTATGCTTGAGCTGCTTCTGACTACACACGAGTTTAATGGGATAGCTCCAGCTGATAGATAGATGTTTATTATTACAGCAGAAAAATGCACAGTGAGCTTGCAAGCTCTTTACGGGATTACTGCGACACAACAAACACGTAAATTGAGAAACATAAATAATACAATATAGAAATATAAATAGCAAACTAATTCAACAAAATAAAAAAAACATTTACACACAGCATTGCACATAATTGACCAAATAAATAAAAATACAGTAAAACATTGCAATGGGGGGAAAAAAAAAACTAGAGGTAGCTTATTGCACATTAACAGGGAACAAGTGCCAGATTTGCAACATATCAAACACAAATCAATATTTGTAATCACAGCTAGGCAGAGATTCTAATTGGGATCTAAGGTTGCTCATCGAAGGTAGTGACTGTAGCTTCAAGCTCATGGCAATATTGTTCCAAAAACGTTGGTCTGTCATCCGTCATCATCAGCCATGGTAAATCCACTGCTGGATGAATGGGGGGCGCGGCGGTAGTGGCTCAGTTGGTAGCACACAACACAGTGAAGCTGGCAACTACAGTTTGATTTTAATGCCCATCCACTGTTAACATGAGTGCAGATTAAATTTGCTTTCGTGAAGGATTCAAACCCGATACTCAGTGTTGACCTACATACATGTGTACATACAAACACTTGCTGCGTTATATACAGATTATCATTTAACAGCCTGTAAGTAGACCATGCAGTGACTCTTTGTGCTTGTCGTAATTGGGGTGTCTGCTCTGTTTTTTTGCACTTGCAGTCAAAAACCAAGTCTGCTGCCAGGGTTTAAATGTACACAGCTGGGGCTGACCACAGACGCGATGGCCTTCTTAGGCAAACTTTCATCCATCACCTACCAATTAACCGCATCCCAGGTGTTTATGGTCATTCATTCGGATACGTGGTTAAGGGGGGGGGCACGGTGGCACAGCGAGTAGCGCTGCTGCCTCACGGCAAGATGCCCTGGGTTCGATTCCCAGATCGGTCGGGTGCCTTGCTGTGTGGAAGATTGCGTGTTCTCCACGTGTCCACGTGGGGTTTCGCCGGTTTATACGCTGGCTGATTTTGAGGAACAGGCGGTAACGGCCCGAGCTGTGTGTGTTCAGTCTCTGGTGTATCGCCTCGAATGCTTTGCGTCATAAAAATACGACTTTCAGTTGGGGCCATTCACGGGCCTGATGATGCGTCCACCGTGGGAGGCGAAACGTCGCTAGGGGAGAGTGGAGGGACGCTCGACACGGCTATGCCCAAAAAAAATTGTTGCTGATTTTCCCTGCTCTGTCGTTGTTGACATGTCGTTCTCTCTGCAGCTTTGTGCAGCGCTTTGTGACCCTCGGGTGAAAGGCGCTATATAAATGCTATTATTATTATGCCGAAAGAACAGCTCGTGGGAACAATTCTAATAAACTTTTCTTCATTTTGCAGGAGGGATGCTTGGCCGAGAATGTGACAAATGCGGATGCCAGTTTACCTTCAAATGTCCTCTTGATGGTGCCGTAAGTGACGCAGGCTTAATATATATATGATGATCTCATCTTATTTTATTGTCAGAGACCGCTTAATCCTGTGCAACGTCACGATGAGCCGGGGCTTATCCCGGCAGACACGGGTGGCAAGGCAGGGCTATGCGCAGGATGGGACGCCAGTCTATCACAGGACGCCGGGGAGCAATTTAGTTCACAGGCCAATTAACCTATGCACCAGCATGCCTTTGGACTGTGGGAGAAAACCGGAGTACTCGTTAAAAACCCACGCGGACACGGGGAGAACATGCAAACTCCACACAGAAAGGCACCCGAGCCGGGATTTAAACCCGGGAACTTCCTTCTGTGACGCGGCAGCACTATTCACCTTGCCACCGTGCCACCTTGCCATCTTCATGTTTACATACGTGGGACGAAACCGGAGTACGCAGAGAACACCCACATTTGTGAGGTGGTAACACTCCATCCCCCGGATAGATGGAGGTTATCTCACTTTGCTATACGACCATCAAACCGTCATAAGTGTAGCTCTGCCTTGCGCCCTGTGTCTGCCAGGATAGGCTCTGGACCCCTGCGACCCTATACATAATTACGCGCGTACTGATAATGATGATGTGGGTGCGGTAACAACCGTTGTGCTCGTATAACATTAGAGTTATCAACGGAGAGATGTAGTAACTAATATTAACACGGATTCCTTGTGTTTACAGGAAAAAAAATGTTTTTATATCTTGCCCAGCAATCACCAAGATGGGCAAAGGTGACATTAACAGGCTGCCCAAAGACCAGACGAGGACCAATCTGCTTACCAAAGCTCTGACATGCGTGGTACGTGGCTGTGCGGCGAAGGTTGCGCTTTGCTGAGCTCGAGTGAGAGATAAAGGTGCAGCCGTGCAATTGCTTGCTCAGGTCACCGACTGGTGTAATAATGTATAAAATATGAAGTTGTTACCCTTACCGGCAATAAGAACACAGTGTTAAGATGTTTAAACACCAAGTGAACACCTTTTTACAAAGGCTCCAACGTGCAGGTAGCCACACATACTTGTGGCATAACCATGCAATATTAATGAGTCGCAATGCATTGTCGTTCAAGCTTATTGGCCAACAGACAACGGCTTTTTTTAGCCTAGAATGTGTAAAGCCAGTTTCCGCCACAAGGCAGACACTCTCACGACAAGCACAGATCGACGCATTAGTATAAAATAAAGTATTTATACTTTATTTGTAACAACGGCAAAAAGCGTCCAATAGCGTTGGTGTAATATCATGTTTACTCTTTCACACGTGTCACATCTCTCTGCGTCGCAATGTTTCACCTCCCGCGTAAACTTTTCTGCCTAGCTGCAATTGTAAAGATTGATTTGGTATCTTTGAATAATGGGTGTCTTTGAATAGTGAGGGGCACGGTGGCGCGGTGAGTAGTGCTGCCACCTCACACCAAGAAGGACCCTGGTTTGAATCCCGGCTCGGCTGCTGGCTACTCCGGTTTCCTTCCACAGTCCAATGATACTCTGCTACATAGGTTAATTGGCCTGCGGACTAAATTGTCCCCGGTGCCCTGTGATTGACTGGCGTCCCATGCGGGGTATAGCCCTGCCTTGCGCCCTGTGTCTGCGTAGATAGTCTCCGGCTTACCACAAACCTCTACAGGTTTAAGCGGTTTCTGACAATGAATAATAATAATAGCATTTTGTAGAGCGCCTTTCACCCGAGGTTTCACAAAGCGCTGCACAAAGGCCGTGGAGAGAACGGCATAAATGAATGAATACATTAAAAAAACAAGGCTCAAAAACCATGGTTCGTCCTCCGTTACAGAGACCAAACCTGTCAGCGGTAGACGTCGCGGTGCTGGGCAACCTGTCGTGTGAGCTGAGCGGGGTTCAGATCCTCAACGCCGACGTCAGCGTCCTGGACAATCTCAAGCAGTGCCGGGTCTACTCCGCTGACCAGGCCAGCAGCATCCAGCGCCAGCTCGTCGTGAGATACGGGTGAGTGCGGCGGTCTGCTAGTGCGAACACCCGTGCGTATGTCCCTCCCGTCCACGTTCACCAACTCGTCTCTCCGCCTTCTTTGCGATTCTTCGAAGCGCGATGGTTAAATTACAGTTTCCCATTTCTTTACAGAGTTCTTAGCATTTTTATTGAACTCTAGAAGGTCTTTTGAGCTGCAGAGTTGGGTAGTAGAGCGCAGACAAGGCAGTGTTCCATTGTATGGTCTGTTTCTCCACATTCACAGGTGGTTGGGCCGGTCTTGTAGCCCCATCTGACCAAAGCATCTTTTGATCGTGCCGTTCTAGTTCTCAGGCGGTTGAGTGTCTTCCACTGAATCCACGGTGCTGCTGAGCCAGGAGGGAGGTCTTCAGCAGGGGGGGATTCCCATGCCAGTTGGAGGAGGGTCACTCTCGAGCTTTTCCGTCCAGAGCTGGAGTCTGGTTTCTTCTAGAGATGTTGTTAGGGGCTGCACATGGCTGAGGAAGCTTCCACCAGGAGAGCGTTCTATTCAACTGTACGTTCGTCTCATCTGTGCACCTTGATACCGTTTATCGCCTGTCTACCGTGTCCACCCGCCTACCTGTGTACGGTAGAACGCACCTGTAACGACGGTAGTTGCTTCCACGAAACCGGTCGCTCAGTGATTTGGTCGTTAAGCGAGTAGAGGAAATGCACGTCGAAGGCTTAGTTCGTTCCGAGAGCGTCGACATTTACAATCTTTCACCCAAGCGGCAGCCAATCGGCAACGCATACGCGTGCCGCTTGGGTAGCTTCTCAGCCAATAGCAACGCTTTACAGTGTTTACATCTGGAACGGACTAATATGGTAAAGTGAGGGACTGCTATCCATAGTGAAGCTCTGTTTATGAGTTTAGGTCACGTGAAAAGGTATGTAAGTGGTGTGCACCCGTCGATGTGTTGGAGAAGCAAGCGAGCACGCACAGCACTTACCTTCAAAGATGTCTACCGACGTTTCACTGGAAAATTGCAC
This sequence comes from Geotria australis, assembly GCA_036362915.1. Taxonomy (NCBI): domain Eukaryota; kingdom Metazoa; phylum Chordata; class Hyperoartia; order Petromyzontiformes; family Geotriidae; genus Geotria; species Geotria australis. The sequence goes on from JAZEWU010000034.1 coordinate 3,515,568, forward strand.
CCAGCGACTGCTGTACGCCGACGAAGGTCATGAAGCATATCATGTCCGTTTTGTCCATCTCCTTGCAGGAATTCCTCCAACTGGACATCTCAGAACCTCAAAGACATGGGCGACATGGTCACCACCCTCGATAACAACACTCTAAACGCCATCCAATCGGTAGGCATCCACGATCGCTCGCTCGCCCCAGCTCCGCCGGTTTAATTGCACCTCGGCACGCGTCGGTTGGCGAATCCGAATTTGTGCGCGGTAAAACCTGGAAAGCACAACGGAGAGCTGTACGGGGGGTTGGTCTTGTGAAAAGCTCAGATGTCTTGTGAAAAGCTCAGGATTTGTTGTATGCCCAGTTGGTGCTTCGTGTAATGCAAGCGGTATAAAAATGGCATGTAAACTCTGATGGTTGCTCTTTAGAGCTGTTCCTTCGAGATAGCCGAGTCGAGCGATTTATATCTCTCTCTCTCTCTCTCTCCCTCACGACGTTTCGCCTCCCACGTTGGAAATATCATCAGGCGTGGGAGGCGAAACGTCGCGAGGTAGAGAGGGAGCTTGCTTGACACGGCTACCCCGAATAGCTCTGTAGAGCGACCCATCATGTATCGAGCCGCGAAAAAACCTACATCAGTACAGCGGCTGTTGTATCGCAGGAATCGCGTAGAGAGCTTGCAAAGCTCACCGGGCTATGTTTCTGCTGTGATAATAAACGTCAATCGATCTTGTCTGTCCGTCCGCACAGACCGAGCTGGGCGCTCTCGTAGATTACGTCAGCAACCTGGCGCAGGCGAGGAACACGCAGCCTGCCCTGCTCACGTTCACTCCGAACGTGATGAACATCAACGCGAGGTTTACACCGAAGTCCCAGTCACGGAGGAGACGCGACAGTAAGCGATCTCTCTTGGTGTTGGGTCGCCACCCCGCACGCCTGCTTTTAACTTCTGATGCGGCTCAATGCTGTCGTGCCAGGATGTTGGCTCTCTTCTCACCTGCGTCTTCATGGGAATATTTATTCCTTCCTCTGGCTTGGATTGTTGGTGCGGGTCTGTGGTGCCGTGCTGAGATGTTGGCTCTCTCTCTCTCTTCCGATCTGCGTCTGCTCGAGTACATCTGTTCCCTCCTTGCTTGTTGTAGAATTATTATTATGATTTTCCTGTTGTCTTTATGTCCTATAATTTATCGCGATTGCTTGACTCTCAGTTAATCTGTATTGATGTTATTGACATACCGCTCGCTCCACAGCCCTGTGCAGTGCTTTGTGACCCTCGAATGAAAGGCGCTCTATAAATGCTATTATTATTAATAGCGTTATGGTGTTGCTGTACGGCGCATTGACTACTTTTTTAATCACGCGTTTGTTAAGTTAATCAAAATATGAATTGAGTAAATTGCCCCCAGGTGCCCTGCATGGACTGCCATCCCATCCTCGGTATACCCCTGCCTTGCGCCCTGTGTCTGCCAGGATAGGCTCCGGCTCACCGCGACCTTGTACAGGATTAAGCAGTTTCTGAAAATGGATGGATAAATAGCCAATGCCCACCATTAAGGCCAGCACTGACTATTATATCTCTAAATGTTGAAGGGCTGTCTGCAACTAAAGAAGAACTTGTCATATAACCATCACGCTTCGAAGAATTGAATTGGAAAAAAATAATTAAAATATATTTGGCCTTTTTTATTTTTAAAATGCATTAATTCGCACAAGGCTTGTGTGCGTCATTCAACGTGGGTATCTCTGCTTTTACACTGGCTGTTATCCCACCTTGCGCGGCATTCCTAACAAAACCCTATTTTCCCCCCCCCCCCCNCCCCCCCCCCCCAATTGCCTACCTGTGTAGCCTGTACAATTGGCCAGCTCACTTCGGCCAAGATCATAGAAATGGGACAGACGCTGGCTCTGCTGTCGCCTACCGACCTCGGAAACTGCATGTCGCTCACTGTGTTCAATCAGAGCATCGAGAATCTGGGCAAGGTCAATTTCACCACCGCTCAGCTGGCCACCTTGAAGGGAATGCTCAACTCGGTAAGTTTGTGATCATTGCAGGCGGGGGGGTGCCTTCGTGCACACCCGCAGCCTGGCGCCGTGGATGGAGAGTGGGGTTGGTGGAATCGAGAGTGGGGTTAGTGGATGGCGCAGATTTCGGAAACGCAGCGAGGACGATACGTAAACGTAGCGAGGAAACCGTAGAGACTGGAGGAGTCAGCAAGGCGGTCTGCCGGCGCCAACCTGCCAAACACTTTCTTTTCAATGAATGCGCTCTGCTCATGCTATTATTATTACTATGGGGCGGCACGGTGGCGTAGTGGGCAGCGCTGCCGCCTCACAGCAAGAAAGTCCCGGGTTCGAATCTCGGCTCGGGGGGCCTTTCTGTGTGGAGTTTGCATGTTCTCCCC
>JAZEWU010000034.1:3540112-3552206 GCA_036362915.1 Geotria australis
CTTCTCTCGAGCCCAGCGGCAACTTTTCCACTCGACGCGCGAGTTGAACGGAAATCGCCACTGCCGAGCGGCGAGTGCATCCAACCCAAACAGCGCACAGTGGAGGCCCAGATTTAAAGAGAGAAAAACAAACACGAGTGCTGGTCACGTACCCGCTCGGGCAGATGTTCGGAGCGCGGTTGGTCGTCCTCAGTCCCCAAACCCCCCTTTTTTGTCTCCCGGTACTTTTTTTTGGCCGTGTGGCGGTGGGAGAGTTGCCTCCGTCTTGTGACTGTCCTGGGTGTGTGAAGATAAGAGTGAGGAGGAGAGTTAGGGAGGAGTGTTAGGGAGGAGAGTTGGGAAAGGGAGGGTAGTCGACGGTCTGTCTGTCTCGTCTACGAACTCCACCCAAACGTGAAGCGTGCACGGACCTGTACCTTGGAATCTGTGGATTGTCCCTTGCCCAAGGGGTCATCGTCTCAGATCCAATCACCACGAAGCTAACCCCATCTCGTTGGAGTTTGAGGTGGCGCAGTGGGTAGCGTTGGCGCCTTACACGCAGGAAGGTCTCGGGTTGGATCCCCGGCCTGGCTGCCTTTCTACGCGGAGTTTGCATGTTCGCCCCGTGGGTTTTCGCCGGGTACTCCGGTTTCCTGTAACAATCCAAAGACACGCTTCCTTACTACCTAAGTCCCCTCGGTTAATTGGTTTGACTAAATTGCCTCTGGTGTCCTGAGATATTGTAACTTGCTTACCCGTCCCCGCTAGACAACTAGAAAAAAGATGTGCATAGTTCGACGGTTCCTTCCAGCTTTATTAAATCACTGACTGAGTGAGCTTGGAAAACCACCCTGGACAAAACCCGTTGTGATTGTGAATAGCGTTATTGGGAGGGCACCACAGTGATTCACCACTCCGCTGCTCCTGACACAATCCTCTGACCCAGCCGCCTCAATGTTCTCATCATAGCTGTCGCTCTACATCAATGTCAGCAACACGATGAGTCATCGTTGTCATGTTATTAGTATTAAGAATGACCATGACCGAAAGTAGCTTCCCAGCATTGGATCTCCAGGGTGGTCAAGATGTCTTGTGAGCCTCATTTAGTTCTCCAATTTTTTTTGTTGGTATGCTAATGCGTGTGAATTGTAACGTAAGCAATATAACATTGACGTGAACTGTATTCATCTGAAATAAATTAGGGTTATTTTAAAGATAAATGAATGAGTTTTGGACAAAATATTCATTCATTCTCATCATCATCATTTTCAGAAACCGCTTAATCCTGTATAGGGTTGCGGTGAGCCGGAGCCTATCCCGGCAGACACAGGGCGCAAGGCAGGGCTATACCCCATGATGGGACGCCAGTCCATCACAGGGCACCGGGGGCAATTTAGTCCGCAGGCAAATTAACCTGTGCAGCAGCATGTCATGTTACGGTTCAATGAAATGGGGGTCACGATAAATCTGGATCGCCGTGTAGAAAACCCACTGTGATGATCAACAGCATTATAAGGAGTGCATCAGTGATTCACCACGTCTGACCCAAGCACCTCACTCAGCAGCCTCGATGTTAAATTAAAGCTCTCATAATAATCATAAACACGATTTATAACGCGCCGCGCATATTCGTTCAATGTCGAAGGTATATTTACCTTGTGATGGTATATATTGTTCTGTTGTAGGTTTTCACGGCTCGATTCACGATCGTCGCTCTTCAGAGCTGTTCTTTCGGGATAGCCGTGTCGAGCGATCTCCCTCTTCCAAAGTATGCGGCGAAACGTCGCGAGGGAGATTTCTCGATAAGGCTATCCCGAAAGAACAACTCTGAAGAGCAGGCATAATTTTATATTTTGTTTGCGTTGGGTAATTTCGCACGTTCGTTGTATCACAGGAATCCCCAGATGACGCACTCGCAATTACGCATGAACCCGATTAACACTAGCAATCACGCGTGAACCCGGTTAAAAATTTCGCTTAATTTCTCACCGCACGGGCCATTATCAGCTCGGCCGCAGGGTCGCAGCTCGGATCGCCGTGGTGCCCAGGCACAGCCCTCACGTGTTGACGGGCCCTCTGTGAGCCACTTGATTGATCGTCTCTCATTGTAGGCTTCGAAGCTGCGCCTCACAATGATCCTCCACGCCGGAGTGAGTTTAATGGGGGGCCCTGGGGATATTGTACAGGGCGGTCCAGATGTTTTGTGACCCCCCGTTTCACAAGATATTTTTTTTTTGCCGCGGTTTGTGATCCCTCACGAGCACATTGTGCTCAACGCCGGGCGTTCTTCAATCGTGTCGGCCAGCTGAAATAAATAAGGGTTATTCGAAACAGAAATGAATGAGAGAAGGAAAACAAAGTGTTAGGGAGAAATCAAATGGGGGTCACAAGACATGTGGATCACCCTGTATAGAGACTAGCAGAGTACCCGCTCCACGGGGCAAACTTGTTTCAAGCGTGTAACACGTTCTTCTGACGTCTCTTGTTGACGACGTTTTCTGCTGACATTGATGACTACTTTGACGTGATGTCGTATTGAGAATGTTGCGACCGGCTCGGAAATTACAAGAGACATTAATGAGTAGAAAGTTACGCTGACAGAAAACATGACAAAACTGACCTTCTGTAGCATTCTACCCCGGTAGCCTCAACACGGACATACATACATATCTAGAGACCAAACATCGCTCCATTATATCTATGACCACCTTTTTGCCAGCATACGAATGATACGAGGTTTTTACCCTTTCTGGCAATGAGACAACCATGGCAACCGATCATCCCCCATGCTATTAGGGCAGGACAGGGACTCCTCGCTTTGAACCCAAAATAGACCTCCTGGGGTATCGCTCCTCATGTCTTCTCGACACACGCGCTGATTGAGGGGGGCAGAGATGACGGCACACCGAGCTCTACTCCAGTTTGCAAGAAGCCGCACATGCACGTGGTAAGACATACACACAGGATGCTTTCATAAGATATGCATTGGCCTTGAAACTGATTGGCCCATACCAGAGATGATTTAATAATATATGCATTGTTCTTGTATAGCCCAACCTTAATGCTGCCTTCCCTGGTGTGACCCAATCAGTTTCAAGGACAATGCACGTATTATCAAAGCATTTTGTTTTTGTCACAAGCACGCGTGGCTTCTTGGAAACTGGACACTTTGTAAAAGGTGTCGATCTGGTGTTTTTAACACACTTCGAGGCCGAGCTGAAAGACAACGATGTCCAGAAGCTGACCATCGCGCTTCGACGAATCGCAAAGAAGAAGAACATCTTAACACTTGTCTCATTGACAGAAAGGGTAAATCATTGTATCCTTTTTTTTACATAATTGCTCAATTATATATATTGTGGGGAGGCGGGGAGGCAGAGGTCGTGGGGGGCTCTTCATACAGTCACGTTCATACATCCCTTGACTTGTCACAACCATTCAAACCCGATGTCACCATCATCCAGGAACTCTCTTGAGTCCAATATGACCTTTGGATGAAGCTGACGAGGGGAAGCTGTGTTTTTTCTGCACAATGTGTTTGGCGCACTGCTCATTCCAGTGTTGCTTGCGTTCTCGGGCTATAAGCGGCCGTGACTTAACAAACAAAACATACTTCGCTGAACGGGTCGTGGAGCCACGATTAGATTGCATGTCAAGAATACAATTCGCTGGGAGATGCGTTTAAACCTTGAACATTTGATACCCAGTCATATGTTTGTGTTTGCTCTTACGGCTTGTCGGAAGCGATGGGAATGATGCTCGTCAAAGACAAGGGTGCACCCCCCCGTCCCGCGGCTCCCCTCACAACTCCCATATCCCAGACCCCTACTGGACACACAAACACACGTGTGTAATCCTAGCCAACGCAAATACACTTTAAATTAAAGGAACAACACTGCGCCGTGTTGCTTTAGCGACTGTAAACACGCCTGCATATGTCTTTCTATTTCTACGTTTGACATCGCCGAGCAGTGGACTCGTCCTGTGGGAAATTAACAACGATCTCCTCCTGCGTCTCGGCGTGGAAACCCCACGTGGGTACGATGGTCTTCCCGGGGGCATGGATCGACTGTCACTCGTCGTGGGAATGTGGAATTTACACCGCTGAATGAAAGCCGCTATCGTGTGGCAGGGTGGCTGTGCAGTGGTAACATCTGGTTCGATTCCCGCCTCGGGCGTCTTTCTGTGGAGTTTGTGTGTTCTCTCCCCCTGTTCTGCGTAGGTTTCCTCCGGGTTCTCAGGTTTCCTCCCACAACTAAAGAAAAATTCATTAATTAATTGACCGATAACATAATATATAGGCAAATGTTGGCGCCGGCTAACGCGTCTCTGCCTGCCTCCCCCGCACCCCCCTTCCCGCTTCTCTACGGCTTCCTCGCACCTCTGAGTCGTTCTCTCTTCGAATGAATAACTTCGAAACAGTCGATCCAACATTTTGAACAGAATATAGAGACAGAGAGATGCATAGAGCCTCGCAGAAGATACACAGAGACTCATAGAGACACATAGACACAGATAGAGATACATTGACTGGATGTGAAAAGCCTAGATTCTGGTGACCATCTCGCGTGCCGCTCATTGCACGCGCGCAGTACATTTCCGACCCCCCCTGCTGTACACGACGAAGTGCAGGGGACCGGTAATGAAGACACGAGCCGCTGCAGACACAGCTTGTGAGAGAACGCCGTCATTTCAGCACACCTCAACAATGAAGCGCGGGTGTCGAGAAGCCGTGAGGAACGATACCCCCTTAGCAGGTCTATTTTTGGTTCAAAGCGAGGAGGCCCTGCCCTGCCCTAATAGCCCTCGAGATGATCGGTTGCCATGGTTGTTGTACGGTGAAGCGATTTTCTCCTCGTTTCATGCCGAGTGTAAGTGGACATATTATCAAGCGCGCCCCCCCCTCCCCTCCACTTCCCTCCTCCCTCATAGTTTGAGCCGTCCTTCAAATTGTAAACGCCAGCGATAGGGAATGTGTTATATCGCTCTTGAGATTTTTCGCCTCTCAGAGGGATTGTCAGAATGATGATGATGCCTCCAACGTGGGAGACAAAACGTCGCGAAGGAGAGAGGTGGAACGCTCGACATCGCTATCCCGAAAGAGCAGCTCTTGAGAGCGATTCTGATACTCGAGTGATTCTCACACGGGTAGATGGCAACATAAATCAGCCAAGACACGCACGATTGCAATAATATTTAGATACTCTGGTATCACAATGGCCAGTGGTCGAGACTACCGAAGGACTGGCAGCCAATGGAGGGAACACGTCCGAGAGGCCCTCCGCTGTGGAGACGGAGCGAGGAAATCGGCTCACGTGCAACTCGTGGGATTCCTTCACATCGCGGGATAATAACGTCTCGCTGAGGGCTTCATCCAGCAGTGGACGATGACGCGGCATCACGCTCGAACATCTGAAACGTGAAACGTCTCCATAGATCAAATCGCAGGAAACAAAAGCGGAGAAGGGCAGACGCAGGATTGATTGTGATGAGACCCTTGATTGCATTCGCGAGCTCGGCGGTTGATGGACGTCATGGTTGCTCTGTGATTCTGGTAAATAACACACCTTCTCAGAAATCCATGCCTGGCGCTCAGCCAGCGGACACAGTGGCCAAGTGACATCTCAATGCCATACGGCTCCAGTCAGCCGCCCATGACTTCAGTTGGTGCCAGTGTGCGGCTAATTGACTGTGGGAATAACCGGTCAAGTGACTTGATAGAGTCGGTGTGTACTGCCGTATCAATACATATACCTTAGCTCGCCGTGAGTGTTCGTAACGTACCGCTACTTGTTACATTGATATTCTCTCTATTGAAGGCGTCCTGGGAGAGGTAAGGGAGCGAGGCCAGGCACAGAAGTTAACACCGCACAGACATTCTGCCAAATACCATCTCTCCGTGTTCCACCAACCCCTCGTCCGAATCGTTGACAGCAGTCGCGTCGCAGCTGTGGGTCTTGCAGGAAAAAGTGGGGGGGGATGGAATCATGTTTCGGTGAAAGTGCGGGTGTCGCAACACCCGCGGCTGCGACGCGCCTGGCTGACAGCACCGGCGGCGGAACACGCTCGCTGCCGTGACGCTCGGCGCTAAATCTGTCTAAGGTCTCACCTGTGTCTTGACAACAACCCGGTCATCAATATAGATCTTCCCCGGAGGTCACCAGAGGTCACCGATCAAAGACTCGATATCCCCGCAGACACCACTTTCTCCACATCGCCCCTCCTGGGCCAGGACGATAAGTGGTTAATAAAGCGACACAAGTTGACATAAATTGTAATTCCACTCAATCAGGGTGGATTGCGTGTGTGTGTGTGACGGTGTGAAAAGCGGGGAGCGGTGGGTGTAGCGGTTATCGAGCTGCGCTACGAATCTGGCCTCCCCGAGTTCGATTCTCGTTCACGGTCAACACCGGTGACACATTTCTGGACCGGTCCTGGGCCTCCCCTAGGTCGACTCGGCCTCAAATGAGTATCTGGTGTGTAAAGAAGGACAAAGGCGGCCGGGAGTGATGCTGACCACACACCCCGTCGTGTGCCGTGCCGGCCTTCATAGGTGCTCGCTAACGGCACTTGACCCTACAATCCGTTAAGGCTATACGGGGGACCTTTGTCTTTGTTGTTTTGTCTGTGAGAAGATGCGGCCAGCAGCAGCCACACAACCGGCTCGCATGTATTCACCGAGCTACCCACACAGTGGTGCATGCATACACACGCTGAGATAAACAGCGATGTAGCCACAAAGACAACGATCTCCCGTATAGCCTTAAAGTATTGTGTGGTCGAGTCCCGTTAGTCAGGTAATACTTGGTGTTGCCTGCGAATTCTACCAAACACTTCGTAGCCGTGCTGAAAGACAACGATGTCCAGAAGCTAACCATCGTGCTTCGAAGAATCGCACAGAAGAAGCGGGTAATACCTATGCAGGCCACATCCACTTACGCACAAAGACAAATATCCCCCGTGTAGCCTTTAATAATAATTTAATAATATCAATTTATATAGCGCCTTTCAACCGAAGGTCACAAAGCGCTGCACAAGGGCCGCGAAGAGGACGGCATGTCAACAACGAAAGAAAAAAATGGAATGTTGGGGCCAGTGAGTGCTGTTAGCGAGCACATATGAAGAGCCGTGAAGGCGCATTAGGGGGTGGGTGGCCAGCACCACGCCAGGCCGCCTTTGTTTCGCCAGTGCTGGTTGGCCATCATCTCCTCGTCCACTCCACATTCCTTTAACATCCAGGTTCACCACGCGGAAACATCTCTCTCGAAACTCTCCACCCGGTTTGATTCCCGACTCGGGTGCCTTTGTGCGTGGCGTTGGCGTGTTCTCCCCGTGTTCCGCGTGGGTTTCCGCCAGACACTCCGGTTTCCTCCCACAGTCCAAACGCATCCTGCTGCATAGGTGAACCGGCGAAACCCCACGCGGACAAACCACGGGAAGAACATGCAAACTCCACGCAGGAAGGCGGCACCCGAGCCGCGAATCGAACCTGGTCTCTTATCACCGTGAGGCGGGCACCGTTCCAACTGCGCCACCGTGCAGCGAAACCTCTGCTCCCGTATCACACAGAGCAGACTCTTGAACTCAGAGTCCCGGATCGCTTTTTGGGAACGAGATGCCTTCAACCTTAATTTTTTTTTTTCCAAAACCGCATGTCTGAAACGGGAACGAACGATTAAAGCCACCTGTGGTAGCGGCTGTAAGTGAATCGGCTATTGCTGGACGATCGATGGGGCTATTCTTGTTCAAAGGGTTGTGAAACAACACAGGCGTACACCTCTGTTGGCCAGTTGTGAAACAATATCCATCTTGCGGTGTGCGGGGCTTATCTGGCCCCGCGGGAACCCGTTGCGTCACAGGATCCTGAGTTTATTCATTCATTGTCGGAAACCGCTTAATCCTGTACAGGGTTGCGGTGAGCCGGAGCCTATCCCGGCAGACACAGGGCGCAATGTAGGGCTATACTCATGATGAGACGCCAGTCCATCACAGGGCACCGGGGGCAATTTAGGCAGCAGGACAATTAACGGATGCAGCCGGGTGTTTCTGGACTGTGGGAGGAAACCGTAGTGCCGGGCGAAAACCCACGCAGACACGGGGAGAACATGCAAACTCCACACAGAAAGCTACCCGAACAGGGATTTGAACCGGGGTCATTCTTGCTTTGAGGCGCCAGCGCTACTCACCGCGCCATCGTGCCGACCAGGATCCTGAGTGATAATTGTAATTTACTCTCTTCTTCGAGACGTTTCGCATCCCACGTTGGAAGCAACACTCGACACGGCTATGGAGAGCAATTCTCGTACATCGAGCAGTGAAAACCTGCAACGTCACAAATAACGATTTATATTTTTAAAGCCCCTTCCACCCAAAGGTCACAAAGCATCGGCTAGGGGAGGCGTTCAACCAGCAGTGGATTGATCATGGCTGATGATCAGTGATATACTCATGCATGCTTTATGTGTGCTTCACGCATCCTTCACACGTGCTCTGTGGAATAAGAGATTGAGTAATTGGTCTCGATCTGAATTATTTATTCGCTTTGAGGTGGGACGGCAGAGCCTGTCGGCCCACATTCCGATGAAATGGCCGAAACACATCTCACATCCGGGACGCCGCCGAGCCGTAGGGCCTTAGCCGCTCGTCGATACTGCGAGTGGATTAACCACAACACACTCGCCTTGCCTGCGTTACGGCGGATGTTAGAGAGCCGTTATTCGAGTAACAGTCGGCCAAGGTGTGGTGGCGACGGGGTCAACATTTGCCAAATTACAAACGCGATCTTGTTCCAAGCGTGTAACACGTTCTTCTGACGTCCCTAGTAGCTGAGGTTTTCTGCTGACGTGACTGCTACGACGCAGATTTTTTTTTCCCGATGTCATTTTGGCAATATTGCTGGCTCTGAAGTTTTGAAACAGTAATCAATAAGTGGGAAGCAAAGCTGAAATAAGACAACAACAAAAAAACCTTGGCGTTTTTCAGATAACGTTTGCGCGGATTAAGGATGTTTAACCCGGTACCCAAAGTGCACACACACACATGCGTCCACACACTTGCTCTATTATACAGGGTTAACCATGTAAATTCAACCGTAGGGAATACATAGCAGGAAAAACAAGGAATGAAAAGAAAGCAATTATCACATACCGAGCCGTGAAAACCGACATCAGCGCAAATAATAAAACATGTTTCAAAAATTATTCTATTCATAGAATGTGTTCAATATGTTGCCCAATCTTTCTTCTGACACGTTCGTATCCTGTCAAGACAATTACGGTGAACGCTGTTTGAGATGTCAGCTGTTACTTCAAATCAAGCCTCCCTACGGATCCATTCATATGGGGACACCCTGTATATAGATGACTCCGAAAACGACTCAACTGGGAAGAACACAGCAAATATCGCCCCCTACTGTGAAAATACCGCCGCACGATCGTCAGCACGCCGAGAGACTTGATGAGGCTTCGCCGGGTAAACACGCGGAATATATAAACACATCGGCTGTGCAATCTGCCACGTTTTAACCCTTCTGTTCGTGACGCGAGCATCGGTAAGTTTTTCGCCCAAACAGTGCGAACATCTGCATTCGCATACTCACGCAAATTTCATCCGCGCGGTTTTAAATTCCAGCCACGTCTCATCTAAGTGACTACACGTCCGTCTAACGCGGTTAGACAACCCCTCATTATATCCTCACTCTCGGATTTCATGAAAGGGCTCATTAAAGGCTTCTGTCGTCAGCCTTGAATGATGTTGATTAGTGCAGCCTAAACCGTGTCTCTAGGCCCTATTATCAGAAAGGTTCTGTATTCACACGGCTGTTGTTGCTGTTGCCGGTGTAAACGGCCAGTGTACAGGTTAACTCGAGTTGATCGGTTGCTCCCCCCCCCCACAATGTTGGGGGAACTGGAGCAGGAAGGTACACACGGTTGCTCTTTCTGATGCCAACTTCCTTTAGTTGGAGGGTCTTCGAATCGTTCCGATGTTTTGTCCACCTCGTGTTTAAATAGAATGTGTCCATGTAGCGGCTTGACACCGTAGTAGGCTGATAAACCTTGCCGGGCGTATAGCTAGATAGATGATAGATGTTCATTATTACAGCAGAAAAAAAAACCCGGTGAGCTTGCAAGCTCTGTACGGGACTCCTGCGACACCCTCCATCCCTGTCTCCCTCCGTGTTTGTCTTTAAGGAAGTGACGGCCGTCTTAGGGGACGCTGGCAGATTTTTGCCTCTCTTAAGATTGCCAGTTTCACGACCTTTCGTTGTATTCGAAGCAGCCTTAATCATTTATCTTTTGTTGCTTTGGTTTTTATTGGTTGGTTTTTCTTTCGTTGTTGACATGTGGTTCTCTTCGCGGCCCTTGTGCAGCGCTTTGTGACCCTCGGGTGAAAGGCGCTATATAAAATGCTATTATTATTATTGGCTCGTTAAAGGAGTTTGGGAACTTCGCAAGTCTCCGCGTGATCCTCCAAGCTTTGTGAGTACACACCGACTCAAATAAAGTCTGACGAGGCTGAGAAAGCAACGGCTATTCACAGCGTTGAGACTCCAAAACGGAAGCTTTTACAGCCCAATGTTATGATTCATCATTTGTCTATTTGGTTCAGCGGCCGCAGCACAGATCTGGCCAAATATTTATTGTAAAAACGTTCGGCCGCTCGGCTCAGCCAAATAACATTCTCCTGGTGTCGGAGCTGAACATCCTTGGCGCAGTCTGAAACGTGACGTCGAATCTAATTACTTACTGCGGTTGCGGGGAATTTGTTTTCTTCAATTCGCCGGAGAGCTTTGACAATGGTAATCGGCGCGTTAAACACATAACGACTCAATGTCCCGATTTACAAACACGAAGCACTAGGAGGCATCATCGCAGCGATGATTCAACCCGCTATTCCTGACCCAATCATCACGCTCGCCCACGTCGATATGAAATCACAGTCATCGCTCCAGTCATCAGCATCACATCCGGTCTTCTTCAGCTTTCTGACTCGCTTCAACAAAACAAACTTAAACGTTTAAACACCCCAGTGTGATTTGACTCTAGGCTCATCGCGCACACGTTGCATAACGGTGAGCAGAGCTGCCGCCTCACAGCAAGAAGCACCTGGGTTCTAATCCCGGCTCGGGTGCCTTTCAGTGTGGAGTTTGCACGTTCTCCCCGTGTCCGCGTGAGTTTTCGCCGGGCACTCCGGTTTCCTCTCACATCCAAAGCCATGCTGCCTCGGTTAATTGTCCCGCTGAAAAAAATCGGTCCCGGTACACTGAGATGTTGTAACTTGCTTAAGCCTTCCCCCGCGCTGGACAACTTTGAAAAATAACTACACCACAGCTCAACGCTCCATTCCAACTTAAATACAAAGTGAGTGGCCGGCTTATTTGTCGCTGTGCCACGTGGGGAGTCGATCGCGCGTGATTGACGCGTAAGGCCCTCTGGCCGCACAATCAAAGCCCCCGGTCGCTCGGACTTAATCGAAACTCGGCCGGTATTTATGGGTGCGTTTATTCTCGCTTGGGTGCTCCCACCCAGTGCGGGCGAGGGGGGGGGGATGAGGGGAGGGAGCATTGGGTGTTTCACAGGGCTGTGCGCTTACAGCTCGGTCAGTGTGTTTAAGCTGGAAGGAACAAGTCGAGCTGTGTGGCTGTTTTTAACAGTTGTCCAGCGGGGAGGGGCTGTGCAAGTTACAACGTCTCAGAGCCACGGGGGCAAGTTAGGCAGCACGATTAACCCAGGAAAGCATGGCTGTGCACTGTGGGAGGAAACCGGAGTAACCGGTGAAAACCCCACGCGGACACGGGGAGTACGTGCGAACGCCACACAGAAAGGTACCCGAGCTGGGAATCGAAGCCGAGGATTTCTTGCTGTGAGGCGGCAGCGCTACTCACCGCTACGCCACCGTGCCGCCCTTGGCAAACAGCATTGCTGAACTATTGCATGACCTTAATACTGGGTATACATGCTGGAATGTGTTTCAATGCTGCAGAAAGTTCACAAGATGCAAATAAATATGCTTCGCAATGTGAAAACATAAAAGAAGTGAGGGGGGGGGAGGCAACGGTGAGAGCGTGAGGGCAGGGAAGAGACGGAAGAGTATGGATGTCGCATGCGAGAGGGTG
>JAZEWU010000034.1:3593366-3606793 GCA_036362915.1 Geotria australis
CCTACTGTGCAAACTCGCTGTGCTTTGGCCGCTTGGCGCTCGGCTCCTTATTGTGAGCGTCGCTCCTCCACCCTCCGTTGTTGCTGGAGTGCGATTGCCTCCAACTACCCAGTCGCGTCCTTCACGAACCTCCTCCACAGAGGTGGGATCTTGTCACCGCTGGTACCAATTTTCAGCAAGTCCACCCAGCTCCAGGTCCTCACGCCGCCACGCGCGCTCCCCTTTCCCTCCCTACACGATTTCCGCGAGAGGCTGCGGTGGCGCCGAGGGCTGCGCGCGACGGCGCCTCGAGCGGTAGCGCGCGGCGACCGCGGCGGCCAGGCGGCGCGCCCGGCCCTCGAGGCCGCGCCGCGACCCGCGCGCGTACGCGCACGGGCCCGCGAACGCCGCCGCGCACGCCACCATCTGGGCCGCGGCCTTGAGCGTCCGGAACAGGGGCCTCCTGCGCACGGCCGCGAACAAGCCGGCCGCGACGCACGCGTGCAGCGGGGCCCACAGAGAGAAGTGCGCGAGCGCAGCGCTCAGGGCGGCGCGCAGGGCCCCGCGCCTCTCCGCGCGTTCCTCCGCGCCGCCGCCGCCGCCGCCGCCGCCCCCCGGGGTTCCTCCGCCGGCCGCCGACAGGAGGCGAACCCCGCACCAGCCGGCTACGCAGCAGCCCGCGGCCGGCACCGCGAAGCCCGCGACGAGGAGCGACGCGTCGGCGAGCTCGCGGACGCCGAGCGCCGCGCAGTCCAGGCGGCCGCGCTCCGAGCAGCCGACCTGCAGCGCGGCCGGGAACGCGGCCAGGCACGAGCCGCCCCACAGGAAGGCGCACACGTGCGGCGCGCTGCGGGCCTCCACCAGCGGCGGCCGCGCGCCCGCGGGCAGCGCCGCCTCCAGGTACGCGTCGAAGGCCATCGTGGCGACCGAGTAGGCGGCCGCCAGCGCCGACACGTGGAAGAGCGCGTAGGCCGCAGTGCAGCCGTAGGCGCGCCGGGGGCCGGCGGCCGCGGCCGGGTCGGGGTCGCCCCAGGCGCGGGCGCCGCCGTCGTGCGCCAGCCCCGAGAGCTGGGCCAGGACGACGCTCAGCTGCAGGGCGTTGGCCAGGGCGGCGCTGGCCGCGTAGACGTCAACGGCGGACGGCTGGCGCTCGGCAGCGCTCGCCGGGGAAGGCGGCGGCGAGGGAGCGGGACGAGGAGGAGGAGGAGGAGGCGCGGTTCGGCCCGCGATCGCGGCCAGGACGCGCGGCCCGCCGCACAGGTTGACGGCAGCCACGCCGAGGTTGAGGATCAGGGCCGGCGGCACCAGCATGGCCAGGAAGACGGAGCAGACGACGGCCAGAGTGAGCTCACCGCGACGGTCGCCGCCGGCGCCGCACGAAGGGTCCCCGAGGAGGCGGCTGCTGCGCGCGAGGGTGAAGTCGCGCGTCGCCAGGGAGCACGCGTTAGTCAGCGCCGCGTCCTGCCACGGGTCCGGCACGCAGTCCCACATGGCCCCACACTGCGCGGCCACAAAGAGATGGGGGAGAGGTGTGGGGAAGTTGGAACGAGATGGGAGATGAGTAATAATAATATAATAACATTTATATAGCGCCTTTCACCCGAGGGTCACAAAGCGCTGCACAAAGCTGCAGAGAGACCGGACAGATGGCAGAGCTGGATCCATCCATCCATTTTCTAAAACCGATTGTCCTGGTGGGGGTCGCGGTGAGCAGAGATAGATAGATGTTTATAATTACAGCAGACAAATGGATGGATGGAAAAAATACCCAGTGAGCTTGCGACACAACAAACATTGGGACACATGGGGAAGATGGCAAAGATGGGAGAGATGGGAGCGATGGAGAGATTTGGGAAGTTGGGGGAGATGAGATGGTTCTAATAATACATTATTGTAATTTACAGCCCATGGTCAATCTACTGCTGAATGAAATTCTCCCGTTGCCGCGTCGGTCATAGGGCTTGACTTACCATACTTCACCACGCTGGTCAGTGAATATATAAAAAGCGGAACAAAAGCGTGAACGTCTTATACTTATCTCTGGGCAAATTCCGTAAGCGTGAGACGTGACGCGAGCCGAGCAACGTCGTCTAGCGGTAGCAGCACAAGTTAATTCAGAACACGCGCCTCCCGCGCTTTGAGCTTTTCGCCTGTGAAAGTCCCGAACTCCCTACAGCCCTGTGTGCGTTGTGTGTGCCTGTGTGTTGTGTGCGCGTTGTGATCGTGCGCACTAACCACTGAGGGGGTAGCTAAGTGGTTATCGAAGCTGGGCTCCAAACCTGAACAACCGAGTTCGAATCCCGCTCACGGTCAACACCTGTGACGGTTTTTGCTGAACCGGTCCTGGGCTTCCCCAAGGTCGACTCAGCCTCAAATGAGTACCTAGTACAGTGTTGGAGACGAATAAGTGATGCTGGCCACCCACATACTCGTATGTCGTGTCGGCCCTCGTGGGTGCTCACTAACGGCACTTGCCCCTACATTCTGTTAAGGCTTTACGGGGGATATTTTGCCCAATGTCTGTGTACCGTTTGCGTACAGGAAGCGGGAGGGTAGCAGTCAGCCACCCTCCCGCGAACCCTCGTCTCATCTCATTATCATAAACCGCTTAATCCTGTAGAGAGTCGCGGTGAGCCTGACCCTATCCCGGCAGACACAGGGCGTAAGGCAGAGCTTTTCTGCACAACCCAATTTCGATTCAAAGCTCGCGACCAATTTGCTAACATCCGAACCGGTTTTGCCCTCGATCAACCAAACCTTAACCGAACAGCCAGAGCAACATTCAAACGTCGTCACCGGGAAGACAAAGTCGGCCGGTCCATGCGCGGCGCAGGTCTCAAATCGGTGGCGTTTTTCTTACCTGTGCGATCGTCCCGGCGTGAGCAGCCGCGTGGCTCTTAGCGTCGCGCCGTGTGTTGATGTGGCGCGTCCAGGCGCCGCCGATCTGCTTGGGGCTGTGTTGTTTACAGCGGGGAAACCACACGCGGTCAGACAGCGCTGGATAAGACCCAACGGCTGTGTGGAGGCTGCCTGGGCCACGAGCGGTCTTAACCGTGGGGCCACCCAGCCAAATGCCGGGTGGGTGGGGGGAGTGGTGGGAGGGAGGGCGATGTCCAGCCAACGTTCGGCGTATTTGATTAGTCATGTACATATGTTTGTTTACAGAATGATGCTCTCTTCAAGGAAACCTATTACATTTAAGATTTACAAAGCAAGTTCATTTGTTCCAACATTAGTATAGCTCTTTATATGAGTTCACGTGACCTAAACTCATAAAAAGACCTATACTATGGATAACGTTGGTCATGAAAGCCTTCGAGTTAAATGTTCCAATATTCAGTGGAAGGATTCAGTGCTTTTTGATCAGTTGGGGTCATCATTGCCCCAGAAACACTAAGACCCGCCCCTGTGCCAGGCCTATAGCGTGAAACGTCGCATATTCGGGGCCACTGGATGAATCTACATCCAGAAGCCCTGGGCTGAGAGTGTTAGACCACATCGCCGCTGATATTGGTCGTGAGTGGGAGTCGAACTCGGGTTCGTTTAGAGACCGAATGTGCGAGTGCAGATACTCACACTCAGCCGAGGATCGCCGCGACTCGGTTGGAGATGAGTGGCAGTTGTGGTACTGCTGCGCTGTGTGGGCGGCAGGGAGGGGGTTCAGTGCGTGGCGCCTCTGTCAGGAAAAGAGATAGGCTTCACGGAAATGATTTCCTAATTGCCCTGTGGCGTTGGGACATCGCGTTCGGCCCGCGTGCTCCATCCCCCCCAAGTCGACTCCAATGCCGACACCTTGCAGGTCACGCACGCAATCGGTGGCTTTTCGAAAGTGTGGAACGATGCGTCGATTAATCGATGTATGAGGATTGCTCTCCATAGCTGGTCTTTCGAGAGAGCCTCCACGTTCTGAACACCTGATGATGCCTCTAACGTAACAGTAGAGAGTGTGAACACTCGACACGGCTATCCCGAAAGAACAACTATGGAGAGCAATTCAAACACACCGAGTCGTGGAAACCTACATCAGGAAACGATGTTAATGATCAGGAAACGATGTTAATGATCATGTCCCTATGTCTCCACCCTGTCGCTCACCCTCTCTCCCTGTCTCCTTCCGTGTTTGTCTTTAAGGAAGTGACGGCCACCTTAGGGGACGTTGGCAGATTTTTGCCGCTGATAAGATTGCCAGTTTCACGACCTTTCAGTGTATTTGAAGCATCCTTAATAATTTAATTTTTGTAGCTTTGGTTTTTATTAGTTCTTTTTTTTCTGTCGTTGTTGACATGCCGTTCTCTCCGCGGCCCTTGTGCAGCGCTTTGTGACCCTCGGGTGAAAGGCGCTCTATAAAATGCTATTATTATTATCAAGCTCACGACGCACGGAGCCCAACGCGCTTGTAAGAATACTACGGTCAACCTGAGTTTGGGAGATTATAAACCCATTGACATGCTGCGAAATGATTAACCGTTAACACGTGTGCTGTCCAGATTAGGCGCAGTGAGTTTGCAATGAAAAAGTCACCGGTTCGATTCTATCGCCCGGCGCGACAGTGGCGAAAGTGTTTCTTGAACCGCTCCCCTCGCCTCCGTTCTCGCCAGTTTGCGTGCAGTGGGATAAACTGTGTGTACAGCTGGCCAGCGTGAAAGATTGCATTAAACTGGATTCTCAGGATAATAACACGCCTGGTCATGGACGAGATATGGATGCGGAGGCGTGAGGAAACCTCAGCGATGCGGGGGAGAGGAAGCCATGCAACAACTAGGCGGCGCCAACATTGTTCAGACACTGCGTCTCTTATATTATGATGGTATCGGCCAATGTATTAACTTGTGGGAGGAAACCGGATAAGCCAGAAGGAAACCCACGCGGAACAGGGGGAGAACACTCAAACTCCGCATGTATGTGTGCCCGAGGCGGGACTTGAACTGCCTCGGGTTATCCGGTTTCCTCCCACAACTAAAAAGCACTCATTAATTAGCCGATAACATTATATACAGGACGCAGTGTATGGCTAGTTGGCGCCGGCTAACCGCGTGGCCTGACTCCCTCCGCCCCTCTGCAAGTTACGCGTTCTCTCTTCCGATTAATCCCTTCGAAATGAAATGAATACGTGCCGCGCTGCTTCTTTGGATTGAGAGGAGCCAGTTGAGGTGGTTCGGGCATCTGGTAAGGATGACCCCCGGAAGGCTCCCTCGGGAGGTATTCCAGGCGCGGCCCACTGGGCGGAGACATAGAGGCCGACCCAGGACACGCTGGAGGGATTATATCCTTCGGCTGGCCTGGGAACGCCTGGGAATCCCCCAGGAAGAGCTGGAATCTGTTGCTGAGGAAATAATAATAATAGTAGCATTTTTAGAGCGCTTTTCACTCGAGGGTCACAAAGCGCTGCACAGGGCTGAGGAGAGAACGACATGCCAATAACGACAGATAACTGTAAATCAGGAAAGGGATGTCTGGTCCACTCTCCTTGGACTGCTGCCACCGCGACCCTCACCAGGACAAGCGGTTTAGAAAATGAATGGATGGATGTTATTTAATTGTGGCATCGTTGGAACGGGTGGCATGGCCACAAGCGTGCTGGGGGGGAGGATGCCTTCATCTAGCCGTGGATAAAGCACGGCTCGCGATGGTGAAATCGTGGCAAGTTGTCGACAACGGCTGCAAGTTAGGTGTTGCAAAGCGCGGGTTGAAAGGCTTGTGGGGTCGTGATCAAAGTGAGAATTTAAGGCTGAAATACCGTTCACGTTTCGGAAGAGTGACCTCTACATGTATCTGCCATGAAAAAGGACGCTCGCCTGAAACGTCGCCTATTATATACACCTTTGAATGCCGCAGTGTTATTGGCCGCGTTCAGGATTTGCCGCTGTGGTGTGTGATGTATAGTGCGTGAGTCGGGAGCGATTAGCTTAGCTCACGTCGCAGGAATGAGATGAGATGGGTTCATTGCGGGCGGCAGGGTGGCTATACAGCGGTAACATCTGCGCCTCCCGCGCGACGTTTCGCCTCCCGCGTTGGAAGCATCTTCATGCGTTGAGTGTGTGCGCATGAATGCGACGAAAGGGACTTTCAAGTGGGACTTGTTCCATTCATGTTTCCCGTTGATTCCTGTTAGCCGCGGGGGCCGCACAGTTCTGCGTTATTATTCAACATGTCAAACTCTCGGCGTATCAAATAATGCTCCTCGGTAAAGCAACGTATATGCCGCACCCCGTGTTAAGGCATGCTACCACAGTCTTAAGGCTGTGTTTAGTGCATCTAGTTGTGAAACACTGCTGTCTGTTTGATGTTTGAGTTTTTATCTGATCGTGAGACGCCGCCGGGGAAGCGTGGGCGAGGGGAAGGCTGTGGCGGGAAGATAACACGTCCCGACTACTGCCGCAACTTTCAAACACAGTGCTTCGGTGGAACGGTCCTCTATCTCTCCGGCCACTTGACAGTATTTTAATGCGATGGAAAAAGGGCCATTGCCCGAAACATCGCCAATTGTGCTTCCCGCCTTTTCAGGTGATTGACGAAATGTGTTGAGTGAGAATTGCTCTCGGGATAGCCGTGTCGAGCGCTCCCTCTCTTTCCTTCGTGACGTTTTGCCTCCCACGTTGGAGGCATCATCAGGCTTCTGCTGATGGAGAGAGGAGGAACATCAGGCTGGTCTGCTGATCCGGAGAGCAGAAACGCTGGACACGGCTATCCCGAAATAACAGCTCTTGAATGTTTCGTGTATTTATTTTGATGTTAAATCTAAATGTGTCGGTTATTTCTGGCCCACACTGTGTGTGCTTGTGCACCACGACGAACGACAGCAACAGCACGGCCTCATTCGAATAGTTCCGGAGCGAGCCACGAGGCAGCGCTGTACACTCAGG
The DNA here is from genome assembly GCA_036362915.1 of Geotria australis. NCBI lineage: Eukaryota > Metazoa > Chordata > Hyperoartia > Petromyzontiformes > Geotriidae > Geotria > Geotria australis. The sequence continues at coordinate 3,600,209 of JAZEWU010000034.1, forward strand.
TTCGTCATGCATTCAATGTCAGAAACCGCTTGATCCTGCACAGGCTTGCGGGGAGCCGGAGCCTATCCCGGCAGACACGGTACGCAAGGCAGGGCTATTCCCAACACGGGACGCCAGTCCATTACAGGGCAATTTAGTCAGCAGGCCAATTAACCTATGCAACAGCATGTCTTTGGACTTTGGGAGAAAACCGAAGCGCTCGGCGACAACCCACGCGGGACGCGGGGAGAACATGGAAAACTCCACACAGAAAGGCGGCACCCGAGCCGGGATTCAAACGCGGGACATCCTTGCTGTGAGGGGGCAGCGCTACTCACCGCGCCACCGTGCTGCCGTGTGAGCACTACCAGGCTTGAAATCTGCTGAGCTTCCAAGACCCTGGCGCACTCTGGGGATATTCAGCCTTACGCGTAAACTCCTCTGCGCTTTAACCGACGGTTTAAAACGGCCGCCGCGCGTTTGGGACAGCCGGTGGAACACACACTAATTGGAGCTGCACTTACAAGCCGAGTGGCGCCGTGCGATTGTGCCTCAATGGGGCGTAATGTCCTGTTCCGCCCGACCTTTGTACGTGAAGTGGTGCGGTCACAATACAACACCCGGAGTGATGCACAGACAGGCTCGCGGCCGATTGAGTGGCGCTCGTAAGATTGCCAGTTTCACGGCCTTTCGGACTATTTGACGCTGCCTTAACCATTCAATTTTTGTTACTTTGGTTTTTATTATATTTTTTTGTCGTTGTTGAAATGCCGTTCTCTCCGCGGCCCTTGTGCAGCGCTTTGTGACCCTTGAGTGAAAGGCGCTCTATAAATTGCTAGTATTATTATTCATTGTCAGAAACCGCGTAATCCTGTACAGGGTTGTGGTGAGCCGGAGCCTATCCCGGCAGACACAGGGCGCAAGGCAAGGCTACACCCCGGATGGGACGCCGGTCCATCACAGGGCACTGGGGGCAATTTAGTCAGCAGGCCAGTTAACGTATGCATGAACGTTGATTTGGAGTGTGGGAGGAAACAGTGCCCGGTGGAAACCCACGCTGACACGGGGAGAAGATACACACTCTACACTGAAAGGCACCCGAAGGGCTATCCCTAAAGAGCAGCTTTGAAAACTAATTCCCAATAACATTCTCTGGAGCTTCCTTGGCGTTGGGATTGCAGAACCAGCGGTGTCAGTTAAATATTAGAATGAATATAGGCAAGCGACACGAGAGCGAATTTTCTGATGACCTTACAGAAACCCCCCAAGGGGGAGCGGATAAATGTCAAGCGATCTATGAGGGCCCGACATGAGTAAATAAATATAGGCTTTTGGTTTGTATGTTTTCTTTGGTTGGTGTCAATTAAACACACATTCCTCGGCTCTCAACGGAGAATGTTTGGCAATCAACCCCACTGGCCCCCACTCTCCTTGGGACCTCAACATGTACGTGCAGCCTAGGCGCCTCTGATTTTAAGTGGCCCTCAATTATACACTTTATGGTACTTAAATGTAATTGTAGATCCAATAGTGGTTCGAATGGTGATACATTATTAACTCAGTAATGAAATACATGCTGATGCTGTGTGGATTACTACCATGTAGGTCCGATAATTTAGATAGTTTTGCTCGGTTTAACTTTAATGGAGGTTTGCAAGTCGTGTTTCACGTTTACAAACTCGGGCTGAAATAACCGAGGCGAATGTCAGTGGTAGGTTTGGTATCGGGCGCGGGTGGTGGGGAGACAGTGCGGGGAAGGAACTGCATTTACAGAGAGCGCCCCCTAAAAAATTATACAGCCCCCCCCCACGTGCTGTCAATCATCTTTGCTTGCTGATGTACGTTTGTCACGGTTCGATGTATGAGAATTGCTCTCCATAGCTGCTCATTCGGGCTAGCCGTGTCGAGTGATCCTTCTCTGTCCTTCGCGACGTTTCGCCTCCCACGTTGGGAGGCAACATCAGGCGTTCAGAACGGCGGAGGCGAAAGAGAGAGAAGGAACAGACAGGAACGTGTTGAATTTAACTCGAAGGCTTTCATGACCAGTGTAATCCATAGTAAAGCTCTGTTTAAGGGTTTAGGTCATGTGAAAAAATATGTAAGTGCTATTTGTCCCCGCTTGACTCTCCAACATATCTACGGGTACACTAGAGGAACGTGTTGTTTGATAAAACGGGGACCGAAATGGTAAACAAACCACTGTGGGGGGAGGGGTGGGGACGACCACTCATACGCATTGCAAGTTGGCAATATCAAGAATTTCATTACTTTCCCCGCCGAGTGTCCAGAACATTCGGTTTCAAGGAATCCTCACAAAGCCTAAACGCGTGATGACGGTGGAAATATTGTGACAGCTTTGGCAATCTCCATGCGGGGACGATGATTATAATAATAATACCCGCAAGGCCGACACAACGCATTACGCAGTCTCCATCGAGTTTGTGTCTTCTACGAAACGGATATTATCTATGGCAGGGTGGCTGTGCAGTGTTGACAGCTGCGCCGCACGCGGAAATAAGGTCCTGCTAGAGGCGGTTCGATTCCCGCCTCGGGCGCCTTTCTGTGTCGAGTTGGTGCGTTCTCTCCCCCTGTTCTGCGTGGGTTTCCTCCGCGTGGGATTGTGATCCTTGTAAGTTTCGATATATGATGTCGAGATGGCCTGCCACATGCTGCGACATTGATTTGTGGTGGTTGTGTTTTCGTCCCGATCACCGTCAGTTATTGAGAGTCTATCAGGGTTATTGTTATTGATCGTGACCCCTCAGTCACCATCTCAATCCATTGAATTGACCGTGGGGAAACAGACCCAGAATCGAGTTACATAACACGTGGGCCGGACACGGGGAACCAAAGGGCACCTGTAATGTTTCACCTCATCTCATTGTCAGAAGCCGCTTAATCCTGTAGAGGGTCGCGGTCAGCCGCAGCCTATCCCGGCAGACACAGGGCGCAAGGCAGGGCTATACCCATGATGGGAAGCCAGTCCATCACAGGGCACCGAGGGAAATTTAGTCCGCAGGCCAATTAACTCATGCAGCAGCAGCAGCGTGTATTTGGACTCTGGGGGGAAACCGGAGTGTCCGGCGAAAACCCACGCGGATACGGGGAGAACATGCAAACTCCACACAGAACGGTACCCAAGCCGGGAATTGAACCCACGGCCTTCCTGCTGTGGGGCAGCAGCGCTACCCACTGCACCACCATGTCGCCTGCCACCGTCACCCGCTCGACAAGTGTTAAAAGAGCGACACAGCTCAACGCTTCCTTCGAACGTTGAAAAAAACTGACTGACTGATGCCTCGCGATGAATGTGCATATCTACCACTTTTGACATCCGTGAAAAATCTTTGTTTATTAAACAAAAAGCAGTTTCTCACTGCCAATTTTTCTTGAAGCCAACCGATTTTTAAAGAATGAATCAATATTGATTGCAGCTGTCTACATTTTTCATATAAAGCCCCCTGGCTTGTGATGTAATTTTCTGAAAATCTATAGAACTCTCTGTGGGCGGCCTCCACTCTTCATTCGACACTCGAGGGGCCATGAGCGCTTCATTGCGGCGTTAAAACACAAGCTAGCAGCGTGCCCGCCCTACGGGTGATCTGGTTTCTCGCGTGCAACACGTCCATCTGACGTGAGGATAAAGGCGTAGAGGTGCTTAATAGGGTTGATGGCACGAGTGCAGTCGTGGGAATTATTCATTAATGCATTGTCAGAAACCGTTCAATCCTGTACAGGGTTGCGGTGAGCAGGAGCCTATCCCGGCAGACACAGGGCGCAAGGCAGGGCTATACCCTGAATGGGACGCCAGACCATCACAGGGCCCCGGGGGCAATTTCGTCGCCAGGCCAATTAACCTATGAAGCAGCATGTCTTTGGACTGTGGGAGGAAACCAGAGTGCACGGCGAAAACCCACGCGGACACGGGGAGAATGTGCAAACTACACAGCGAAAGGCAATTCCGGAGCCTCATAAAACGCGGTCGCTTTGAGAATTCCTCAATAATGAGCCGCGGTTTGATGCCTGATTTGAAACAGACACAGGCGTTTGGTGTGTGTGGGTTCTTTGTAAGTCTCTCGGTTCCGTACAAGTCTGTGCGTTCCTTGTACTTATACGGAGCACGTGTACGTACTGTATATGGGTATCTGTAAATACAATGTATAGGTTATGTTTAAGTATATGCGTGCTGTGTTAAGTGCTGTGTTAATATATAGGTTTCCTGGTAAGTCTCGCGATTCTATGTAAGTCTGTAGGATCTATGTAGGTCGAAGGATCATTATATGTAACGCATAGCCTTATACATGTTCATTAGGGTATCTTTGTAAGTATGTTACTTTAACGTAAGCCAATGGGCCATTGCATACGTCTAAATACGGGTCTATCATCCTGGACCGATCCAAATGCTATTTCACCTGTAAATACAAACTGTTGCGTTCGAGCACGACCAACCCTCTGAATCACTTTTCCGCCTTTATTGATAATAATAATTTTACATTTATAACGCGCACATATTCATTCACTGTGGACGGGACTCCTTCGACGAGAGAACGATTCAGAGGCGCGACGAAAGCGCAGAGAGGCGGAGGAGGCAGACAGGCGGTTTTGCCGGCGCCATATTGCCACACACTGCTTCCCATATAACATGATGTTATCGGCGAAATAATTAATGAGCGTTTTTTGTTTGTTTTTGTATCTCGTGACGTCGGAAAAACGCGTTACGAGCTTGAAACAAGATTGCCCGTAGGGCGGGCATTCCGCTAGTCTGAGTTAATCGTTGTCGCGCTTTCTGTGTAGTTCTGAGCGTGCTTTGTTATGAAATGCACTGCGATGTCGTCACAGTCTGACCCAGGCATCTCCATCCCAAGAGAGAGACCCATGGGCCAGATTGCTTCTCACGCAATTAAATAATAGTCTGTTGTTATCGTTCCAGTGGAACATGCAGCAAATCTTGCCGTTTTCAGAACATCTCGACCTTACATTACGCCTCCCTCTCACCAACCGGCACTGGCCAGCAACGGTAAAGTATGGTGCCGAGAATTGCTCTCAGGAGCTCCTGTTTCGGGAAAGCCGTGTCGAGCGATCAAAGAGCAGCTCTGGAGAGCGGTTCTCATACTTCGAGCCGTGAAAACAAATATCAATATAAAGTATGGTCACTGCGCGGGGAGGTCTTAATCCAGCAGTGGATTAACAAGATTAACAAGAGGCTGTAACCGATGTAATCCACACCGCACCAGTTACCCGTTTGAGGCTGCGTCGACCTAGGGGAGACCCAGGACCGGTTCAGAAAGCCAATGGTGTTGTCCGTGAGTGAGAATCCAACTCGGGTGACCGGGTCCGGAGTGCAGGCGGGCGAACCGCGTTCGATCAAACCTCATTACGCGCGCGCGTGGGACGCGTAGGTATCGGGCCTATACTGATACCATTTACCGGGCCGGCACGGTGAGCTCGTCAGTTTAGGCCATTGTTCACAATTGGTAATGAATGTTTGTCATGAGTGGAATGAATGGAGATCGGATTGGTGGTAAGTGCCGATGCTGTTACTGATGATGGTGGTTATGATGATGACGAATAGCGGCTGACATTTCCGATCCTGCTCCTGATGAAGCTGATTGCAACTATCAGCAAAACGTCGTACCTTCTTTGTAAGTGTTGTGGGCTCGCTCGCTCTCCAACATACCAATGGGTTTATGACACTTATACACTTTCACGTTACCTAACTCATAACAAGAACTAGACTTTGGATAACATTGGTCACGAAAGCCTTCGAGGGATTGGTGCTAGTGAGATGGTGCTTACGATCTCCCCGTGCAGGCCACGTAAAGAGCGGCTGATGATGCCGACAGTGGTGATAATGATTGCTGCTCTTACTGATAATGACGTTTACACTGATGATGATTTATGATCGGTTTAGGTTCCTAGAGTTGACTAAATATTAAACACTTTTTTTATTTCAGTGTCACAGTATCACCTCGATCTCCAAAATAAAAGGTGTTCCCTTTGAAAGAAAACAGAAAAATAAATTCAAAATATCCGTTATTTATTTCCATATTATTGGGGGCGGCATAGCTCAGTCGGTAGGGACTTGGCTTCGCAACTGGAGGGTCGCTGGTTCAAGTCTCTAACCGACCATGAGTATTTGCTGCTCTCCAGGGCTCGCTTGAAAAATTGATGGAAATCTCGATGCTGACTTCCTGGTTAAATAAAGAATAAATAAAAATTATAATTTCCTTATTTTTTTCAAAGCTGCAGGGAGCCACTGCAGAGGGGCTAAAAAGCCGCATGCGGCTCCGGAGCCGCGGGTTGCCGACACCTGGTATAGGCACTCATCCAGCAGTGGATCGCCAAAAGCTCGGGCTGTTCGCGGACCACGAAGCCAGCCACGTGGACCGTGACGCAGGGACTTATATAAACTCCACTCCGCACTCTCCCCCAACCACAACATTCACGGCCAACCATTTCCCCTCCTCCTCCTCATCTTCCCCCACAACTGTACAAGAAGTAAAAAAAAACCCGCCACAGCATTCCTTCTGTGTTCCAGATGGGCCGATGCGACCTTCGGCCAAACCGAAAAAAAGAAAAGAGGAAAAGAGCTTGGAATTAGGGGGG
>JAZEWU010000034.1:3622613-3632775 GCA_036362915.1 Geotria australis
CCGGGTCTCGCCGGTTTTCTCCGACGACTGGAACTGAAACGAATTGATGATTTGGTCGATGTCATCATAATATATATAGGACGCGATGTCTTGCGGGTTGACATGGCTGCCCCCCGCATAGGCCCTCATACCACTCCACCCATCCCCACCACCGCCTCTCTGCGGTTTCCTGCAGCGCCTTGGGACCTGTGGGTGAAAGGCGCTCTCTTGAAATAACAATGACAGAATTGTTTCTGTTAGCGGTGGATGAGGAGGCGAAGAGGGTAGACAGATAGATACGTGTTTCAGATGGGGGAAAATAGCCCGTGAGCTTGCAAGCTCTGAGAGCGGTATTTCTGCGATACAACAAACGCACGATTTTAACCAACATAAAACAATGAATAAAATCACAGGGCGAGAGAAGCACCACCCCCCCCCCACATCGGCCCTCCTGTCCCCGCGAGGCCTGCCGTAAATATAACGGAAGCCTTCCTGCGTCAAGACCGGGCGACCCTTTAATCCTCCATAACAGAATTAGCGGCGCGAATATTCACGGGCTAACCACCCGCGGCCGAATATCCCCAAATCATCTCAAGTGTGGCGGTGACTAAGCGCGGCCGCTGCCCGCCAGACTCTAGCGAAGCGTGGCTGCCTCTCGTGAGACGAGATCAACCGCTCTGACTGAAGACGCTCGGCGTGTTATTTCAGTAGTTTAATGAGAGACTGCGGGCGGCACGGTGGCGTAGTGGGTAGCGCTGTTGCCTCACAGATAGAAGGCCCCGGGTTCGAATCTCGGCTCGGGGGCCTTTCTGTGTGGAGTTTGCATGTTCTCAAAGTGTCTGCGTGGGTTTTCGCCCGGGCACTCCGGTTTCCTCCCACCGGCAGGCGCCCTGCGATGGACTGGCGTCCCGTCCTCGGTGTTCCCCTGCCTTGCGCCCTATGTCTGCCGGAATAGGCTGCCGCGACACTGTACAGGATTAAGCGGTATATAAATTGAAATTATTATTATAAATTATTATAATTGGAGACAGCAGTGCTCCGTGGAGGAACCCAACGCGCTTTCTCTGTGTGTTTAACGTTTCTGTGCGGAGGTTTGCACGTCCTCCGCGTGCCCGCGTGTGAGGCGGCAGCGCAGCTCGCCGCTGTGCCAACGTGCCGCCGCAAACCTGACCACAGACCATCGTCGTCCCTTAGATTCCAGGCACGGGCGTGTCGTGCACGCGCCTCACACGTGCTTGTTTGAGTCGATACGAGGGCGGTGGTCCAGGGAGAGAGAATTCGCAATAATCAATAACAATGCGGGGAGTGGATTTCCAGAATGAGCTGAGCGGCCGGGAGGAGATGCCGCCACTTAGGAATTGTCTCCTGATCACCGTTCCTTGCAGAACCGCGCGATAGCGCGTTATTTAAAATATCGAGCGTTTTTTGTGGCGCAGGAATACCCCCATCCAGAGCTTGCAAGCTCACTGGGTATTTTCTGCTGTAATAACGAACAGACATCTATCTATCTGATATAGATTTTCTCGGCACGAGTCATGATGGTTGCTCTTTAGAGCTGTTGATTCTGGATAGCCGTGTCACTGAGCGCTCTCGCTCGACACGGCTATCCCCAAAAGACGAAGATCCCCCATATAGCCTTATCAGACTGTAGGGCCAAGCGCTGTTAGCGAGATCCTATGAAGGCCAGTACGTCACGCGAGGGTGTGGGTGACCAGCACCACGCCAGGCCGCCTTAGTCTACCTAGTGGGCAATACATACAAACCGCGCAAGGCACTCAATTCAGGACGAGTCGACTTAGGGGAGGTCCAGGACCGGATCAGAAAATCGTCACCGGTGTTGGCCGTGAGCGGGAATCGAACTCGGGTGGTCGGATTCGTAGCAGAGTGTGCTAACCGCTACTCCACCGCTTGCGGTTAATTAAATTGCCGGGGGGCTGATTGAAGGACCCATCTAAAGGGCGACTGACAGCAGTGGGAGGTACCCAAAGTGAATCATAGTTTCAGCTCAACTAATCTCAGAAACACACTGTCTCTGCGTCCCTATGTCTTCCCCTGTTGCTCACCCTCCCTCCCTGCCTCCCTCCGTGTTTGTACTTAAGGAAGTGATGGCCATTTTAGGGGACGCTGGCAGATTTTTGCCGCTGTTAAGTTATCCAGTTTTACGACCTTTCAGTGTATTCGAAGCAGCCTTAATAATTTAATTGTTGTTGCTTTGGTTTTTATTAGTTGTTTTTTTTCTCCTGTCGTTGTTGACATGCTGTCCTCTCCGATGCCCTTGTGCAGCGCTTTGTGACCCTCGGGTGAAAGGCGCTATATAAATTGACATTATTATTATCATCAGCACCGCTGCGTTAATCAACCGGCGTTTGTCATGTAAGATATTGTAACATGTCCCGTAATGACTGCAGCAAGCACGTGCCACGACCACAAACGATACTGGGTCACAACTCGGCTCACGTTGCTAATGAGGGCTCACGATCTCGGCAACGCGAGCTTACGGCCGAACTCGAATAGAAATCAGACCGCGGGGGGGGGTGGGGGGTGGGAGGGGAAACAAAAAACCAAACGAAATGAACCCACGATTAATGATCTAATTAGCGGTAATCACTGCAGACTGGCACAGGGTGTGCTTGCAAAACATGCGCTCAAAAAATATGAGCGGACTAAAACGCGTGAGCCAATTACCCTTCAATGAAAGGATCCACTGCACATCCCGCTAATGCACTCGTACGTATTCGAGGCTAAGGGAAGATTAATTCGCCAATTAACATTAAAACCGGGGGAGAGCTGCACAGCGCCTGTTTGTACAGACGGGTAGAAACTGGGAGGAAACACGCGGCGAAAACAAACACGCAATGTACCGATGTTGCTTTGTCGCCACTCGATGTATGACAGTTGCTCTCCATAGCTGTTCTTTCGGGACAGCCGTGTCGCTGAGTGTCCCTGCTCTCTCCTTCGCGACGTTTCGCCTCCGACGTGGGAGGCGTTATCAGTATTGTCCTGCTCAAACGCGTTGTGTTGTACATCTGGCTTGCACAACAATGTACAACACAATACGTTTCAGCCGGACAAGTCAGCACGCATGAAGATGCCTCCAACGCGGGAGGCGAGACGTCGCGATGGAGAGAGACGGAACACTCAGTGACACGGCTATCGCGAAAGAGCAGCTGTGGAGAGCAATTCTCACACACGCGCCCGTACCTTTGCGAAACTCGGGACTGAGTGCCCGCTTGCCACTCGTCGACAACAGGAGGCGAATGGACATTGCGTGGGAAGAGGTTCGAGTGAAGGCCCCCGTGGGACGAGACAGCGACTCTCGGGGCGCTGCCTTCTGACAGATGGCTTCAGCATCACTCGAGCACCTTTCCACGCTCGCCCGCTCATCCATTCACTCGCCCGTTTGAAATATTTCAAACATTGCGCTTGTTCCCTCTCAATGTGCAATAAGCTACCTATATATTTTTTGTGGGCGGCACGGTGGCGTAGTGGGTAGCGCTTCCGCCTCACAGCAAGAAGGTCCCGGGTTCGAATCTCGGCTCGGGGTGCCTTTCTGTGTGGAGTTTGCATGTTCTCCCCGTGTCCGCGTGGGTTTTCGCCGGGCACTCCGGTTTCCTCCCACCGTCCAAAGACATGCTGCCAGGTTAATTGGCGTACTGACTAAAATTTCCCCAGGCGCCCTGCGATGGACTGGCGTCCCATCCTCGGTGTTCCCCTGCCTTGCGCCCTGTGTCTGCCGGGATAGGCTCCGGCTCACCGCGACCCTGTATAGGATTAAGCGGTTTCTGAAAATGAATGAATGAATGAATATATTTTTTGTCCGTTCCGTATCGCGATGTTTAAAAGACAATGATGTCCAGAAGCTAGCCATCGTGCTTCGAAGAATCGCAAAGAAGAAGACTGTGTTTTTTGTTTATTTGGTTGGTCACCTATGTAAAATACTGCGTGTTTGTTTTTGTTTGGTCAAATTGGTACGCTTATATTTTTCTTTTTCATCATTCATTCATTCATTTTCAGAAACCGCTTAATCCTATACAGGGTCGCGGTGAGCCGGAGCCTATCCCGGCAGACACAGGGCGCAAGGCAGGGGAACACCAAGGATGGGACGCCAGTCCATCGCAGGGCGCCTGGGGAAATTTAGTCAGTACGCCAATTAACCTGGCAGCATGTCTTTGGACGGTGGGAGGAAACCGGAGTGCCCGGCGAAAACCCACGCGGACACGGGGAGAACATGCAAACTCCACACAGAAAGGCACCCCGAGCCGAGATTCGAACCCGGGACCTTTTTGCTGTGAGGCGGAAGCGCTACCCACTACGCCACCGTGCCGCCCCTATATTTTTCTTTATTTTTGTCAATTCTCATCAGGCATCGAGTCATGACAGCCTACATCATCACGAAGGGCAGGGAGTTGTACGAGAGGGGTCCCGGCTTAAGTGCTCGCGAGACCAGCACCAACACCCACCGTGATATGACTCCGCTGAGGATCGTATCGCGTGTTTGTTGTGTCGCAGGAATCCCGTAAAGAGCTTGCGAGCTCACGGGGTAGTTTTTCATGCTGTAATAATTTTCAATTCAATTCAACTGTATTGTCAATTCCGCCATATGTACAGGACATATCGAGGATAGAAATGCCGTTTCTCTCAGACTCCGGTGTTGGCATATACATGGACTGGAACGCGACAACAAGGGTTTAAAAATACTAGGATAAAAAAAAAGAAAATACTAACATTTTTTTTTTTTACAAGTTAAGCTAAGCTGGGGGTCGGGGGGGGGGGACAATAACAGGACACAAATCTAGATCAAAAACTATAATTCCAACAAATATAGTGCAAATATAACGAATATAGTGCAAATAAACAAATGTTATAATAATAGCATTCTATAGAGCGCCTTTCACCCGAGGGTCACAAAGCGCTGCACAAGGGCCACGGAGAGATCGGCATGTCCACTCGCTTGCCCGCTCATCCACTCGCCCGCACACTTGCCCACTTGTCTTCTTCACACACATCCAACCACCCACCGACCCAACCACCCGCCCGCCCGCTGGCCTGCCAGACCTCCCGTAGGCTCAGGAGCTCCGTCAACCCGCCCGCGAACTTCACTCGGGCGACACGCGGCGTCCGCCACCCGCGGGGAGAGATTGCTGCGGTGGCTGCGACCGCGGCTCGGTGGGGATGAGACTCGCACGTACCGCCACTACCAAAGGCAGTGGCGTGCAGAGAGGGGGGCACAGGGGCAACGGCGCCGGGCATCCATTTCAGAGGGGCATCCGGCCATAGAGTGAAATTAAACAGTCTCACAAGCTGGTGTGAATGTGGATCCGTGGTTTAATAAGCGAGACCAGAGTAGAGAACCTGTTACAGGTATATACTGTGCGGAATGCTGATTAACTCTTTCAGTGGCCTGTCGACGCCGATCGACAATATTTGTCATCATCCACTGTGCCCTGTCGACGACCGTCGACACGTTATAGTACTGCCTTACAACTCATGTTATGAATGAGTGATAGTTCCCAAAGTTGTCTTTGTTTCTCACATTTCTCAGTACTAGGCCCTATACTTGAGTCTTGGGGGAATACAATCAAGGAGTCGGAGTTGGCCCCGGGCATCACCAAACCTCTGCACGCCACTGACCAAAGGCAAATGACAACGGTCCTCCGTTATAGCCTTAACAGGACCGGCGGGTCGAGTGCTGTTAGCAGGCAGCGTCTGTGAAGGTCGCTACGGCACGCGAGAGGGTGGGTGGACAACACCACTCTCGGCCGCCGTTGACGTTAACTCAGTTGAGGCTGAGTCAACCTAGAGGAGGCCCGGGAGTGGTTCGGATGCTGTTGTCCACCCACCGTCTCGTGTGCCGTCGCGACCTTCACCGACGCTACCTGCTAACGGCACCCAACAACCTGTCAAGGCGAGGCGGGGGATTTGGCGCAGGCAGTCGGGAACGTTATCTGTATCTCTATCAATTCGCTGTTGTGTGTGTGTGTGCGCGTGCGTGTGTTACACTGGCACCGAGCCATCTGGAAGCCGCTGGAGCCACGAGCGGAGGGAATCGCGCTTAATGACTTGTACATGATTAACAGCGAGAGCAGCGGAGCGGCGCGGCCGCTACTCATTCAACCGATCCGGACCCCCCACCCTCATTCTCCCCCCACTCCCTCCCCCCACACCAGCGTTTGGGGACCAGGGATGTTGGCAGCAGACTTGTGTCGCTCTCCTTCACTCTCTCTCTCACTCTCGCTGCGAACAACGACGCGGATTAACGAGCGGCGCCTTTGCCGGTATTCGCGCTGCGGAATGTGAAGAGCCGTGGCATTTGTAAAGGGTGGGGTTGAGCTGCGCCTCGGCTAACTGGGGTTCGACTAATGCGCGGCAGAGCTCAATTGCTCTCGCCTAGGTGGTTATTATTATTTTTATGTACATGTTTCTACTGATGTAGGTTTTCACGGCTCCGTGGTAACAGATGCGCCTCACAGCAAGAACTCCCCGCTTTCGAATCTCTCCGCTCGGGCGCCTTTCTGTGTGGAGTTTGTGTGTTCTTTCCCTATTCTGCGTGGGTTTCCTCCGGGTTCTCCGGTTTCCTCCCACAATTAAAAAAAACACTCATTAATTATTTGGCCGATAACATCATAATATATAGGAAGCAGTGTGTGGCAATATGGCGCCGGCTAACACCGCCTGGCTGCCTCCTCCGCCTCTCTGCGCTTTCCTTGCGCCTCTGAGTCGTTCTCTGATCGAATGAGTACCTTCGACAGTGAATGAATATGTGCGCGTTATAAATGTAAACGTATTATTATTATAATGGTTGCTATTCTCTCAAGGCCTGAGGATGCTTTCGATGTGAGAGGCGAAACGTCGCGAGGGATAGAGGGAGATCGCTCGACACGGCTATCCCGAAAGAACGGCTGTGAAGGGCAACCATCAAAGCTCAGAAGAGCAAATGCACGTATAATAATAATAATTTTACATTTATAACGCGTGGCACATATTCATTCAGTGTCAAAGGTACTCATTCGACGAGAGAACGACTCAGAGGCGCGAGGAAAGCGCAGAGGCGAAGGAGGCAGCCAGGCGCCATATTGACACACACTGCTTCCTATATATTATGATGTTATCGGCCAAATAATTACTGAGTATTTTTTAAGTGTACATGGGTATTACCGCACAAGCTCTAAACGGATCTATTACTGTAGCGCCTACTTTCTGTAGTGTCTCCTACAGGGGCAGGTCTAGCGTCTGTTTCATGTCTCTGGTTATTTCATCCCTGGTTGGTTCATCTGCTCGCTAAGTCCGAGTGAATACATAATTGAACTAAGGTGGCCACATGCTGATGTGGAATTTTTGAGGATTTTTTTTCCCTTCCCGAGGATCTCATTAAAAATATGCTAATTGCCAGTCCCCCCCCCACCAAAAACACGTTTGAAAGCCTCGCTTATTACGGCTCTTATTAAGTCTTAATTTGGTATGACTTTGCAAGCAGACCAGAATAATTCCAAGCGCGCACGTGTGCGTCTGTGTGTTGCGTGCGTGTGTGTTGCGTGGGGATCGGCGGCCTAGTGGTTAGCGCGCTGGGCTACAAACCTGGCGACCCGAGTTCGAATCCCGCCGCTCACGGCCACCAACACCAGTGACGATTTTCAGAACCGGTCCTGGGCCTCCCCTAGGTCGACTCAGCCTCAAATGAGTACCTGGTGCGGTGTGTAAACATTGCCACTAGGGAGACAATGGCGGCCGGGTGTGGTGCTGGTCTCCCACCCACTCGTGCGCCGTGTCGACCTTCATAGGTGCTCGCTGACGGCACTTGCCCCTACAATCTGTTAAGGCTACACGGGAGATGTTTGTTTTGCGTTCGAGTGTGTGTGGGCGGTAATGCTGCTGCTTTTGGCAATGGTGCACAAGCATCAACAACAACTACAACTTCTCAACACGTTGCGTGTCGATAACACCGTGGCCTTAAAAGGAACAATTATATAATAGGCGACAATTGGACAATACCCCTTCTCCATAGAACGTTGTGTGCCGGAAACATTGCCTATTCTATATTGTTGTTAGGTATTATTATTATTATGAAGTGTTCTTTTCCGTGTAGTATATTGTTTCTCTTACGGTGCAGTGGTGTTCAGGCGTGTGTTGAATTCAGCATTGTATATGTCTAGGAGTACGCCCGCGTAACTTTCTCGTGGTTGTGTCTCTTAACTCTGCGATGTATTTTCGCTTCAACACACGGGCTAATAATACCTCCGTATAATGCCGGGAATAGGACCGTAGGCTTGACGTTCCAGCCCATGAATATTTGTTTGACGTTTTAGGCAACAAAGCCTTTCTTTGACATTTAGAGCTATGACCCTTTGCCATTTCGGGCAATGGCCCTTCTTTGACGTTTCAGGCAACGGCCCAACTTTGAACGTTTGAGCCTATAGCGTTTCCCCGTTTGACATACGAGGCAATAGCTCCCGTTAAATATTTTATGCAACGGCTGTTCTTTGATGTTTCAGGCAATGGCCCTTCTTGGCATTTTACCGAATGACCTCGTTCCGTGACGTTTCGACCCCATTACCCCGCCGGCCATCGCCAGGACCCGTATACATTTTAATATTACGATTTCGTGATGGGGCGGAGAGCGGTGAACGGGAGCGAGCGGGCGAAAGGCTGTAATTAATCACCACGGAGTGACCGCTATGCAAAGTGGTGGCATCTTCTCAAATGCGTTGTGACTTTGACGCAGACGAGTCCGTGTGTGTTTGCGTGTGTGGGGAGCGGTGGCCCAGTGGTTAGCGCACTGGGCTACGAATCTGGCGACTCGAGTTCGAATCTCGCTCACGGCCACCAACACCAGTGACGATTTTCTCAACCGGTCCTGGGCCTCCCCTAGGTCGACTCAGCCTCAAATGAGTACCTAGTGCGGTGTGTAAAAATAAACATCGTCACTAGGGAGACAAAGGCGGCCGGGCGTGGTGCTGGTCACCCACTCCCTCGTGTGCAGTGTCGACCTTCATAGGTGCTCGCTAACGGCACTTGCCCCTACAGTCTGTTAAGGCTATACGGGGGTTATTTGTCTTTGTCTTTCTTTGGGGAACGGTAGCTAACGGCACTTGACCCTACAGTCTGAGAAGGCTATAGGGGGGACATTGTCCTTGTCTCGATGATGCCTCCAGCGTGGGAGGCGAAACGTCACGAAGGAGAGAGGTGGATCGTTCGACACAGCTATCGCGAAAGCACAGCTATAGAGAGCAAGTCTCAACCATCGAGCCGTGAAAACGTATATCAACGAGGAAATAAAAATGGCATAACAATATAAAACAGGGCAAAACAACATGATAGTTTCTCGGATTGAATTGCAAACACGGTCCGTGAAGATTCATACATATTAATGGTATGTTCGCTAATAGAGACACGGTGTGATTTCAGCGTGACATTGCGTTGGATGCCAGTGCATGCCTTTGCATGGAAATCTGTGCTCTCGCTCATATGTGCAGGCTTCATGTGTTTGTGCTGTATGTAGGCAAATACTGTATGTGTTAGCCTATGATTGTGTGTGTGTACTGCGCTGGGGAGCGGTGGTGCAGTGGTTAGCGCGCTGTGTTGTGATCTCTGACCCCCTGGGTTTGATTCCCGCTCACGGACACCACCAACAACGATTTTCTGAATCGGTCCAGGGCCTGCCCTTGGTCGACTCAGCAAAAATCGCCACTAGGGAGACAAAGGCGGCCGGGAGTGGTGCTGGCCATCCACTCCCTCGTGTGCCGTGCTGGCCTTTATATGTGCTCACTAACAGCTCTTGACCTTACAGGCTATTAAGTATATACGAGGGATACGTATCTTTTGCATATGTGTGTGCATACTGTGCGCACACATATGCAAAACGAGCGGTGGTGCAATGGTTAGCGCGCTACGCTGTGAACACGGGAAACCTGAGTGTGAGTCCCTACCCCGGCCAAGACCAGTGGCGAGTCGTAACCTTCGGGCATTCCCCTTACACGAACCACCACCGACCAGCGTGGTGAAGCAAGGCGAGGTGAGTGCTGCATGCAGCAGCAAGTATGATTGACAGTGAAGCTGTATATTATTATGAGTGTCGTAATATTAAAATCACGATTTAATTACGCGATACGGAGTCAGAGAGAGACAGGGGGGGAGGTGGAGACGGTGGGACGGGAGCAGATTAATCAGGATGCCACCGGAATAAAAA
>JAZEWU010000034.1:3632984-3644383 GCA_036362915.1 Geotria australis
TTTAGAATGCATTCAGTGAGCGGCTCGGCCCCTGGCACTCCCGTCAGCCCCATGACATCCCTCCCGGCCTCAGCACCAGCTAATATTTTATAAATTGCAGCTTGAATATATTTATTGTTTTCTATGTGTGTGTGTGTTTGTCGATGTGTTTGTGGGGAGCGGTAGCTCGGTGGTTAGCGCTATGCTGGGCTAGAAATCTTGCGACTCGAGTTCGGATCCCGCTCACGGCCAACACCAGTGACGATTTTCTGAAACGGTCCTGGGCCTCCCCTAGGGCGACTCAGACTCAAATGAGTACCTGGTGCGGTGTGTAAACATCGCCACCAGGGAGACAAAGGCGGCCGGTCGTGGGCGCTGGTCACCCACCCCTTCTTGGAGGCCTGCGTTGATGCTCGCAAACTGGCCTTACCCAAACCGCCAACATAGGCTCCACGGATGACTGTCTTTTTTACTTTTAAAAAATGATTATTTTTTTTTACAAAAGACGCTACAGTGAGCATTTGGAAGCGGTTGCCCTCCAGCAACACAGGATGGCACAGTAGCGAAACTCCCAACAATGAGCGGAGCGCGCCGGGCGGATAAACCAAAGCCAGTGGGAACTGGCCCCAGTGTTCACCTCTCGTGCGCCGTACCGGCCTAGCGGTTTGCTCGGTCAGAGCACTTGGCCCATGAGCCGCTAAGGCTACGCGGGGAAGCTTTATCCGCGGCGTGGTATAAACCGCATGCAGTATGCATGTGGCGACATTCTCATTTCAACGGAGTATTTTGTCAGCGAGCGGCAGTTGTCAGTGTTATTAATCGGCGATAGAACATCGTGTTTGGAGCGGGCGTGGTGTGGTTACGAGAGTGGTGTGGTCATGATCATGGTGCCGTTACGAGAGTGGTGCGGTCACGCGTGGTGTGGTCATGACCGTGGTGTGGTTACGGCAGTCGTGCGGTCACGGGCGTGGTGTGGTCACGACAGTGGTGCGGGTCACGCGAACCTTATACCAACAGTTGACCACGTGTTTGCCCCGTCGCTCAGAGCCAATGGTTTACACGCACCGCCTCCTACTCATTTCAGGCTGAGTCAACCTTGGGCGAGTCAAGGCCACGTTCAGATCCAGATTTGCATCGAATAGATTATTCGGTGCTGCTGCTGCTGCGTTGGCGCACAAGCACAGCGCACAGAAATAGCCCAATACGCTCCGTGTCAATAACGAACGGCACACGCAAAGAACTCCCGTATAGCCTTCAAGTGTGGTTAGCGAGCACCTATGAAGGTCGGCACGACGCACGAGCCGGTGGGTGGCCAGCACCACACCCAACCACCTTTGTCTCCCTAGTGGCGACGTTTACACACGCCGCACCAGGTACTTACTCATTTGAGGCTGAGTCGACCTAGGAGATGCCCAGAACCGGATCAAGATAATCGTCACTGGCGTTGACCGTGAGCAGGAATGGAGCAGGAGTCGCGCCTGCTTAGCAGGCCAGCGCGCGAACCGCTACACTACCATTCATCCATCCATTTTCTAAACCGCTTGTCCTGGTGAGGACCGCGCTACACTACCGCTCCTAACATATGCAGACACACACACACGTATAAACACACACACACACAAGTATATAAACGGGCACACACACACCCACATATAAACATGCTAATCCGCTCGGGTCGCAACGCAAACATGCAATTTCTGCACATTATCTCTTTGCTTATGGGTGCCCGTGTCCCATCTGCGGATCAATCCGTGCGATCCAAGATGAGGGTCGCCGCTCGCTCGCACGCTCTCTAATCGTGATGCATCCCTCCCCACTAACGGCTCCTCGGGAAGGTCAATTCCTCACCGGGAGCACATCTTTTGAGACCGTCTCCTCTCCTGCGCCTCGAAGGGGGTGGTGGGGTGGGGGTGAGGAAGCCAACATCAACAGCTGGAGAGCAATTCCATTGAGAACAATTCTCTGCCGTGAAATACCTATATCCGTACAAGGGCAAGTGGGGTTGGCGAGCACCTATGAATTAGGCCGGTACGCCACGCGTGGCGGTGGTGTGGGCAGAATTACGCGCGGCTGGTTTTCTGATTTTTACACACCGTGAGAAAGTAAATTTAAGGGAGGGGTCGACCGAGCGCCCTGCAATGGACTGGCGTCCCATCCTCGGTGTTCCCCTGCCTTGCGCCCTGTGTCTGCCGGGATAGGCTCCGGCTCACCGCGACCCTGTACAGGATTACGCAGTTTCTGAAATTGGATGGATGGGAGTCGAACGACGCGAGGACCAGGACCGGCGCAAACAGCGTCCGGAGAGAGCTACGCGAAGGATGAACGGAGCATCAAAAAAATTGCGAATCAAGAACAATTAGAGAAGTGGGCTGTTGCCGATACGTGCGCGGGCTAGCGAGGGGATGAGCGGGCGGCCGGCCGTGATTGTGTCCATTCCGACGGTAATGCGCCCCGCATTCCCAACTCGAGCCGCCTCTGCAGCGGTGCAAATAATCGCGAATTGAGCTGCCCAGAGACGCAGCGCGAGCACGGCCCTCCCCGCCAGCCTCGGTCGACACGCCTGGCTTCTGAGATTCGATTGAATTGTTTCTCCGAGACCCTGAGAGCGAGTGAGTGATGAGTGAGCGAGCGGGCTAAACCGATTGAGTGAGAGAGTGAGTGAGATAGTGAGCGAGTGAGCTAGCCCAGGACCTGTTCGGATAATCGTCACTGGTGTTGGCCGTGAGCGGGATTAGAACTCGGGTCGCCAGGTGCGTAGCTCAGCGCGCTAACCACTGAGCCACCGCGCCTGTGGCAGGCCAGGTGCACTTTGAGGCCAAGACAAAGACAAAGATCCCCGATATAGCCTTAACAGACTGTAAGGGCAAATGCCGTTAGCGAGCAGCTATGAAAGTCGACACGGCACACGAAGAGGTGGGTGACCAGCACCACGCCCGGCCGCCTTTGTCTTCCTAT
Source organism: Geotria australis (assembly GCA_036362915.1). NCBI lineage: Eukaryota > Metazoa > Chordata > Hyperoartia > Petromyzontiformes > Geotriidae > Geotria > Geotria australis. The sequence continues at coordinate 3,635,919 of JAZEWU010000034.1, forward strand.
TGGCAATGTTTACACACCGCACTAGGTACTCATTTGAGGCTGAGTCGACCTAGGGGAGGCCTAGAACCGGTTCAGAAAATCGTCACTGGTATTGGCCGTGATCGGGATTCGAACTCGGGTAGCCGGGTTTGTAGCCCAGCGCGCTAACCACTGGGCCACACGCTCACCCACAAAGACAAAGATCCCCCGTGTAGCCTTAACAGACTGTAGGGTCAAGTGCCCTTAGCGAGTAGCACCTATTAAGGTCGACACAGCTCACCCACACACGCACACGCAAACACACGCACACACAGGTGAGTCACAGAGACACGTTCGCGCCTGTACGGGAGTGAGCGAGCGACACGGAGCATGAGGCAGGCATCTGTCCAGAACCACAGGGACCAAGGGGCTTGGATATCCTTCTTTCACACGCGGGGGATGACAAGCACTGCAGGGGAACAGACGAGGAGACAGAGTGCGGTCCGGTCATTGCTGTGACAAATCAAGCACTTTCTCGTCGCCACTGACGACGCTGTATTCTGGGGTGTTGTGAGTGTAAAATGAAAAAAAATCACACGTAGACCACTGAGACAAAAAGGTTCCCCTATAGCCTTGGCAGACTGTCGGGGCAAGTGCTGAGGCTCGCTGCCGAGAGCTGCTGTTTCGGGATAGCCGTCTCGAGCGTTCCTCCTCTCTCCTTCGCGATGAACCGCCCACGTTGGAGGCATCATCAGCGATAGAAAGCAATTCTCACACAGACGGGTCGTGACAACCTACATCGATACAGGGGCAAGTGCGCTCCTAACAATTAGCCGGTACGCCACCCCGGTGGCAATATTTACACAGCGCACTAGGTACTCATTGCAGGCTGAGCCGACGTGGGAGAGACACAAGGGACCGACTCAACAAATCGTCACTGCAGTTAGCCGTGAGTGGGAATTAAACTAGGGTGGCCAGGTTTGTAGTGCAGCACGTTAACCACTACACTACCGCTCAGCGATATACACGCGCACACACGTAGACAATAAACACGCACACACGCGCGGCCACCGCATCACTCAATAGGTTTACGGAGCCAGACACGAAAGGTCAGCGTGGATTCACACTTATTATCGGTTATCACTTTCAATCATGACTCCTAAAGCGAGTCAATACAAAGAACTCATCGCACGCGTCATTAACATACTGCCTCGTGATCGGAAAACAATATATGTAGTGAAGTTATTGGTGTAGGTTTTCCCCGCACTATGTTTGAGAATTGCTCGTAGGAGTTACTGCCCTCTCGAGATAGCCGCGTCGAGCGTTCCTCCACTCTCCTCCGCGAGGTGTCGCCTCCCACGTTTGAGGCAACTTCAAACTCAGCCATTCGTTAGCCAGATTATGCCTTAACAACGTGGGAGGCGAAACGTTGCGAAGGAGAGAGGGGGACGCTCGACACGGCTATCCAAACAGAGCAGCTCTAGCGAGCAGTTTTCAGAACTTGCCATACCAATTCGCCAAGACTTTAAGGGAATCTAGACTTTGCGGTGTACATACCGTCATCACGCGCACCCAGCGGGGACGCGTGGGCTGCCGCTCCCTGTGTTTTACGTATTTATTTAGCTTTAATTTGTTGTACATTTGTCATTTTTCATCTGTTCCTTTTCTCTTTGGTTGGTGGTTTGTTTCTGTGTAACTTGGTGTTTGTTTTTGTTTTATGCCATGCTCTTATTGCTTGTTTTTATGTCTGTTTTGCGCGGCCTACTCCTGGCCCAGTCCTGCCTTGCCTAAACTCGCCTCGTGGCGTCGCGTGTGGAAGTTGTGTTTTTGTTGTTGTGGGTGGCTGCGTTCTTTTCTTTGCTGTTGCGTGTGGCTATGTGTGTGTTCTTGTGCTTCAATGTTGATTGTTTAATTTGGATTGGCGTTGTTTCCCCCTCGTGTCTGTCTCTCTGTCTTCCTGTCTCTGTGTCCCAATGTCTCTCCCTGTCGCTCATCCTCCCTCCCTGTCTCCCTCCGTGTTTGTCTTCAAGGAAGTGACGGCCATCTTAGGGGACGCTGGCAGAATGTTGCCGCTCTTAAGATTGCCTGTTTCACGACCTTTCAGTATATTCGAAGTAGCCTTAATCATTTATTTTCTTTTGTTTTGGTTTTTATTGTTGGGTTTTTTTGTTGACATGCCGTCCTCTTCGCGGCCCTTGTGCAGCGCGTTGTGACCCTCGGGTGAAAGGCGCTATATAGATTGAAATTATTATTATTATTATTACATGTGCGCTTCGGTTTTCTCTTTTACGTTCGTCACACCCCAGAACAGAGCGTCGTTATTGACGACTAGCCTAGGAGGAACGATCGACACGGCTATCCCGAAAGAGTCAGCTCTTGAGAGCAATTCCCCGCCGGCTTTGTCAAAGTGTAATCACGCTCCAGGTGTGTCCTCCCACACAGGCGGCAGTGGAGAAGATATCAGAACCGAATGCGATTGTGAATTTCATTGCGGGGAGATGTTAGTCCGACCGGCGCAGAATGCACCTTGTTTAATAGCGTCTGTGACGAGGTGATGGAAAGCGCTCTTCCAGATGAACATCGGCTTATTGCTTTTTGTCATCAATTTGAATTCCTCAAAGGGACCACAACCCGGCCGCGGCTCACCGCCAACCCGTAATGCAGCCTGCACGTCAACAACGGCGCTCCTAAAAGGAAATATAATGGAATATAAAAGGCGACGTTTCTTTGTAATACATTAAAAACGAGGCCTATTTATATTGTAATTCTGATCCGCCGAACCTTCAATACATGCCATGGAAACGCGTGCTGTGTTGCGAGTGTAATAGTTTGGCGCCTCTGAGGAGGGGCGTACGTTACGCGATCTGTGAAGAGCTTTGGTTAAGGGCGCTGATAAGACGAGTTATTTTATTTAAAAATTCGCTTCATTAGTTCAAACGTGTTTGAGGGGTTTGCGTACTGCAATGAACCCCAGAACGATGTCACCTGGAGTCTAGCGCTCCTGCTATGGTCTATCGTGGTGAACAGGTCTGGAGTCTAGCGCTCCTAATGAGATCTCTCTCGTTGAACAGGGTATATATAGCTTTCCTTTTAAGGCCCGACACAGTGTTATTGACAAAAGTAATGGGGAACTTTTGTCAGTATACAGATGTACTGATGTAGGGTGGTATATAGATGATTTAAACAGGCTACAGCTTTATTGACACTGATAATACAGGTGTTAAGATGTTTCAACGGCCCAGGTGTGGGCCAATCAGTTAAAAGGACAATGCACACACTATCAAAGCATATTGTTTGCATGGTTTATCACAACCATGTGCGGTTATTGTAAACTTGATGCCTTGGTGTTTGAGCATTTTAACACCTGCTGTATTATTTAATTTTACATAATTAAGAAACCTCTTGAGTTTTGTTGTTGTCGTTCTCAGCAAACTGATTTCGCTACTGCTCCGCACAGGTATTTCAGCCAGTATCACGAGCGGGTATTCAGAGCGGGCATCACATTGGCACGGCACCCTCTCTCCACCACCACTGAGTCAGCCACAGGTGGCATGAGTGTGGCAAAGGAACCGCGCGCAGCGCCCTTAAGGTTAACATCATTAAATCTTAGAATAAACCGCTTTGAACGGGAGCGCGTGCAAAAAAATATAAAATAATTCCTCACCAATTAATCGCGCGTTTATAGCCCGCAGGCAGGGTGGCAGTCTCCAGCTATTTCACAGAGCGTCAATTTAGAGTGGAGCAAACGCGCTGATTGGCTCTGTAAGTGCGGTTGTGTGTTGTGAAATAGGCAGTGTGTGTGTGTATGCACTGACTGTCTTAGCCATGAGGCAAGCTAGGCAATTGCAGGTGCCCCCTCTGTTGGAGGAGGAGGAGGGGGGTCATCATTATATTTTGCCCGGGGCCACATACTCACTAAGACCGCCCCTGTTTGTGTGTATGCATGCTGTGTGCTCTCGCTAACCGCGTTTGACCCTGCCGTCTTTTAAGGCTATATGGGGCATCTTTGTCTGTGTGTGCCTATATGGAGGGCTGCAAATAGGGTGAAATTACCGGGAGAATTCATGAATTCCTCCCAACCCCCCACCCCCCAACCAACCTCCTCTTCCCCCTCTCCCCCCTACTATATATGGACCGTACCAACTGAAGCTGAGCTACAAAGGGGGGTGTGGTGGGACCGATGGCGAGCATCGACCAATACAGCAATACCGTGAGGGTATTGCAGGTGGTCCGTTGACAAAGAATTAAATACAAATATTATTGTAATTTTAAAAATTCTATGAAATAACACACCGTTTGAAATAGCTGCGTTTTAATACCCGTTGAAATATGAGCTTGATTCCCGTCAGCCATAGATGATGTGAACAAAAAAAACGACTCGCGTACATTGTGGTCCACGATAGCTTGTGATGGTCCGCATACAGAACGAGGTTGGCAACCGCTGCGCTCGTACACTCACTCTGGTGCCTGTTTCACCAGCACGACTCTCCCGAAAGAACAGCTTTGCAAAACAATTCTCAGGCATCGAGCCGTGACAACCGACATCAGTACGTATTAATCATTTTAACAATTTTACATTTATAACGCGCACATATTCATTCACTGTCGAAGGTACTCATACGACGAGAGAACGACTCAGAGGCGTAGCGAGGAAATCGCAGAGAGGCGGAGGAGGCAGGCAGGCGGTTTTGCCGGCGCCATATTGCCACACACTGCTGCCTATATATTATGATGTTATCGGCCAAATAATTAACGAGTGTTTTTTTTTAAGTTGTGGGAGGAAACCGGAAAACCCGGAGCAAGCCCACGCAGAACAGGGGGAAAACACATAAACTCCATACAGCAAGGCGCCCGAGCCGAGATTCGGACCCGGGGCCTTCTTGTTGTGAGGCGCAGATTATTACTGAACGGTCGGACGAAACCAAAGCGCCCGGCGAAAACCCACGCGGAGTGAAAGAGCAGCTCTTGAGAGCAATTCTCACGAGCGAGTGGATGGCTACAGAGTAGAGACACGTGGAGGGATCGCTTGGTAAGGCAACAGAGTCGCGGACACCGGGCGACTGGCGAGGGTAGGTAGCGTCCACATGCAAACGGTGCAACGCGCTGCGTAGTAGGTGTGTGTAGTAATCTAACGATTAAGTATTCATGAGATGGTAATTACCGTTAGCAGAAGGGATCCTATAAAACATTTACAATGCTCAATATCGCGCGGCCGGCTCTCCGATTCAATTACACGCAGTGACCAATGTTGGTGGCGGTGCAGGAATTAAACAAAATTCAACCGCGAGCCGAGGTCGGTGTGATGCCGTCTGCTGTGAACTGGGACGGGCCAGACTCGAGAACCTGTTCGCCAAGAGCAACCCTAGCATTATCGCTAGACTCCAGGCGAACCTGGAATAACCAGGACAGGTGGCAACCCTACAACCAACCCTCCCCCGACACCCCCCATACCCCTGGCCCTGCTACCTTCCAACACTGACATTCGCGGTGAGTTCTCTGCCAGCTGAATGAAGACGCACGTCGAGTGCAAATTGAATTGAACCCCGTGGAGTATGCGGATGTCTGCATCTCTGCCCGGTCTTGCTCCGTGCCACCGTGCCCCGTTTAACCCCCGCGTGGGATGATTGGTTGCAATGCAGCTCCATCAGCGGAGCGCTGGTGCCACCCCCCCACCGTGGTAGGCGTGGGCGGCCCGCGCTCGGACACTCTGAGTTGAGTGTGTGCGCGAGCCCGTGGGCACGAAGCCACTCAGGGGGGGCGCACCGTGAGTCACGCGTTGCCAATTTGTGTCTTGAATGAACCACGACAGGTGGCAAAACGTTGCCCGCGTCTCCACGATCGCCGCACAATAGGGAGCGGGAAGAGGGAGATCATTTGCCAGCCTTGTTTGGCCTCTCTTGACACGATCTCAATTTGGGTCTTTTATACCAGCGGCGCGGTTCACATCGCGATGGGAGTTACGTTCAGTTCGCGTCTCCCGGCATGGAAATCGCCGTCGGAGCAGCAATTGCCTCCGCGTAGGGTTTTCATGTGTTTTTTTCCAGCCTCTGGTTTTCCCAGTTCTACAAGGCTATCGCGAAAGAACAGCTACGAAGAGCAACCATCATGAATCGAGCCGTGAAAGCCTACATCAGTACGTCACAAACATCTAGTTCCATAGTATAGCTCCTTTTTATTAGTTTAGGTCACGTCATCAGGGGCATCATGCCCCTGATGACGCTGGATGTAATTACCAGCGAAACGTCGAAAACATCTTTGAAGGTAAGTGCTGTAAGCTCACTCGCTTTTCCAACATATCGACAGGTGCACAACACTTGCATACCTTGTCACGTGACCTAAACTCATAAAAAGGAGCTAAACTATGGATAACATCGGTCATGAAAGCCTTCGAACTAAACATCTAGCTGTCTATCAGAGGAGACCCCCATCGCCGGCGAAGTCCCAGCGGATTCGCCGCGCGAGCAGCCATCACGTTCCGTTCATCGTTCATCGGAGAAGGCAAAAACCCGCCGGTGGTGCGAGCGCTCGACCCGTGGCGCGGCCCTGCCAGTCGGAACGTCTCCGGCCAAATCGGAGGCGACACCGCGCGTCGCCCGTCACCACCGGCTGCGGACGTGGGGGAAATCCCGGGCGCCGTGACACCGTGACCCTCCCCGTGACCTCTCGCTACGGACCCATCATTCGCACCACCACCACCACCTCGACACGCATTCCGCACCCACAAACCCTGCACCACCCACCCCCTGCCGCGGTTTGCCATTTCCACGATGCTTGATTAATTGCTCGGCATTTGGCTTCATGAATTACTAATACCTGTTTGTGTTGCCGCCGGCATGTGCTTAACCGCTTCAGGGACTCGGGTTGCCGGCACCGGTGGTTACATGTAATCATGCACATCTATGTCTCTGATGGCTGCTCTTCAGAGCTGTTCTTTCGGGATGGCCGTGTCGAGCGATCTCCATATCTCTGTCGCGACGTTTCGCCTCCCACGTTGATGATGCTTCCGTGAAAATCTACATCGATCTATCTGGTTAGTTTTAGTTTTTTGTTTGGTTAATTTGTTGTTTTTAAAGTTTTATTTACGTTGTCAATTCGCGTGTTTGTTGTGTCGCAGGACTCCCGTAACGAGCTTGCAGGCTCACTGGCTATTTTTCTGCTGTAATATGAAACATCTGTACATGCCGCGAGTGTTGCAGAGCTGCTGGGTTTCAACAGCCATCTTCTTCTGGATAACTGGGTTTGCATCTAGAGCTTCACTTAAGAGCTGTGCTGTCGGGATAACCGTGTCGAGCTGTTCTTCCTTCTGTCTCCTTCGCGACGTTTCGCCTCCCTCCAAGTTGGCAGCATCATCAGCTGTCATGTTGTGTTGCGTTCGGCACCCGTGTCCGACGTTTCATGAGGATTTTTTACAGCAGCCGCTTCGAGAGGCTGTAAGCCAGCACGTGCAGCAGAAGCGGCACGGCACGAAGCTAGATCGGAGAGCCGGGGAGTTCAATCTCGTTTAGTGAGCTGTACGGCAAAGATGCCCAGTATCGCCTCAACAGACGGTAGGGTCATTGTACTGAGCTGTAAAACCGCTAAACACCAACGTTATGGGAAACCGGCAACACGCGCGCATTCCGGGTCTCTCAGTTTCCAGGCTCTCGCTGTCCATGGTGCTAGTGCGTATATGGTTACGTTGCGTCGGTGAGCGAAGCCGGGACGCAATATTTAAGAACATATATCGTGCTGAACAACGGGTCTCACTTCAAACCAGTCAGATGTTTCTTCCTATAGCTGCACACTGACCTGAGTACAGACGGAACAAGACCTTGAGCGGTTTGATTATAGTTTATCTCGGAATACCGTAGTATTGTAAAAGTGTAGGTTTGATAATCCCCAAAAGAGCCGCTTTTGAGAGCAATTCTCACACCGTAACACTATCAAGGTTACTTCTCCGAAACAGAATCACGCGGTCGCTTATAGTCTATAAAACCAATCCATAAATCCCCTCTATACTCCCAGCGATTCTCTGATCGTTTGTTCAGTTCACCGGCGTAGCTCTCTATTGTGCAGGAGGTTCAACTGCGCCGTGGTCCGCAAGCCATAAAAAGCGGCCACCAGACACAGGGCTACAAAATAACGGAGGGAAATTGACAGGGGGCCTCATTTCATTTGTGGCAAGAGGGCCCATGCGGACCAAGCTAGGCTGCTGAATATCCATACCTGGGTTGAACAGGAAGGAATGTTACCTCTGTAGGAGCCTGAGGCACATCAATGACGCGTGTGCTCTCTGATCCTCAAAGGAAATTGCCCCCAATACTTTTAGGGTCATTCGCAACAACAAAAACACACACACACGCGTACTAGAATAACTCAGGATACATCCTTAGAACTGCGTTTTTTCTCTCTCTTTCTCTCTCTATAGTACAATTTCCTCGGTGATTCTCGGCTCTAAGTGACTGGCAACGGGGTTACGCGAGAAAGTGTTAATTTCGCGGATGGCTAAGGGCAGACCCCCCCCCCCC
>JAZEWU010000034.1:3672155-3685274 GCA_036362915.1 Geotria australis
CTGTCTCTGTGTCCCTATGTCTCCCCCTCCCTCCCTGTCTCCCTCCGTGTTTGTCTTTAAGGAAGTGACGGCCATCTTAGGGGACGCTGGCAGATTTATGCCACTCTTAAGATTGCCAGTTTCACGACCTTTCAGTATATTCGAAGCGGCCTTAATAATTTTTGTTCCTTTGGTTTATTTATTTATTAACTTTTCATTGTTGACATGCTGTTCTCTTCGCGGCCCTTGTGCAGCGCTTTGTGACCCTCGGGTGAAACGCGCTATATAAAACGCTATTTTTATTATAATTACTGGTGCTAATAAGGTTATGTTATACGACGTCTTGGGACAACAAGCACTATCTCTCCCCGGTGCTATATTGCTCCATCGTGCGTAATTGCGCAAACATCTCTTCCCCTCGCGAGTGCAGGGCACTGCCCCGGTCGCGCGATCACCCCGGAGCCAATGCCCACTCGAGATGCCACCCTTCCGTCAGAATCGCTCTCGAGAGCGATCACTCTTTCGGGATAGCCGTGTCAAGCGTTCCCGTGCACGGGCAAGCAATTGAAAAGTCGCGCCTTCAAGCGACATTATCACGCTCAGAAGCGACTACCTGGTCTACTCTACCACGCTTGCCCGACAGATAGATAGATGTCTATTATTACGGCATAGAAATACCCAGTGAGCCTGCAAGCTCTTTACGGGATTCCTGCGACACAACAAACACGGCCTGACGTCGCCGGAGAGGTTGTGGCAACCGCACTTTATCCCCAACCGCTGTGGTCACCCAGCACAGACCACGGAACGCATAACGAGTGAGTGGGTGAGTGAGTGGGTGAGTGGGTGGATTTCTGCTGTCACCCAAGACAGACCATACAACACGTAACGATTGAGTGGGTGATTGAGTGGTTGAGTGAGTGAATTACCGTGGTCACCCAACACAGACCATGGGACACATAACGATTGAGTGTGTGAGTGGGTGAGTGGGTGAGTGAGTGAGCGGGTGTGTGGGTGAGTAAGTGAGGGGGTGTGTGAGTGACGATAGCGATACGTGCCGTTACTCCTGACACATTCACCTGCTGGCTCATCCTGCACCCGAATATCACTATTCTCAACAGCTACATCAGTGACGTTTGCTTCCCACAATAGCACATTTTCTGCCGTTCAGTGCCCTGAACCAATCGCGAGAATTCCACATTACTATGCCGAGAGCGAGTTACTCCGTGCATCAAAACAACACTGCGTTCTCACAAAGTGCTACTTATTTTATCCGGATGACAGGATTATGGGCGTGAATCGAACGCAAACTGGAACTGGCAATGTTTTGATTCTGAGACAAACGCTGTAAGCGCCGAGGTACCCAAAGCAATTATAATTTACATCGTGTGTATTATTCACCTTCTGAGCACAACTGGGGGTTATTTTTGACAATGTATGATTTGCATTGTGTAAGGAAAAAAATACCCGATTATGCAACAATAATCAGTTATGCATTCAGAGTACCGATACGTGTACACACAGCAATGTGAAGGTTGGTGGTCATTGTGTTCTTTGTAAACGTGTTGCGAGAGACATGCAGTGCAACAATGCGGTTTTTTTTTCCTCCGTAATTATTTTATTTCATCGTTTACCACAAAAATAATATTGCCAAATATCAACATCGTTTATTATGAGGGTCCTGTAGACCTCTTTTAAGATTTACATTCACCATTAAGTGGTGGTGACGTCACCACGACGCTTGTGCCAGGCTATATGCGCTCCAAGGCTCGCTAGCAGGTGACGGGACATAGCGACCTCTGAGTGAAAAGCGCTATTAGATAAATGTAATACAGTGGCTTTACCGAGAATAGAGAATTTATTTTGTGAGGAACAATCGGGTGCCTTTCTGTGTGAAGTTTGCATGTGTTAAAAAAACAACTTGACAAACATACATACCGAAATACTAAACAGATGGCCATACAAAAATATTGTAAAATTGCACGAGATAGCATTTGAATTATTCTGTCATACGGTAAATTGAATTGCATAGCAATCTTATCGGTGTGCCTGACGTCAATTATAAACTGAAAGTCACAGCACGAGACAGAAGTAAAAAAATAAGTTAGGCACAAAATAAATATCGCAAACAAAATAAAACATTCTGTTCAACGCTGACCGTTGGTCACGAGTGGGAATTTGAACTTGGGGTCTGCGTGACGGTAGCGCGGTGCGCTAACCACTTCCCCACCACTCCCCCCCACACACACAGACAATCCACCCACGCACGAAGACGTACATCCATCCATCCATCTACCCACGCGCGCACACGATGCGCCTCCAGGCACGACCATCAACGTCACTGGCGCGCGTTCCTAACGAGTGCGCGCGTGTAGTTAGGGCGCAGGCGAACGGCGCTTTGGCATTATGGATAAAAAAAAAATAATGTTGCTGATTTTCCGTTCTCTGTCGTTGTTGACATGTCGTTCTCTCCGCAGCCCTGTGCAGCGCTTTGTGACCCTCGGGCGAAAAGCGCTCTATAAATGCTATTATTATTAAGAGAGGCGTACGTTCTCCAGATGAACAAGCCAGTCACGTAGCCAGTGGCAGTCTTGGTGATTGTGGGGACCCAGGAAAAATTCAATGACGACCACCCCTTCGTCACAACAAACACACGAATTGACAAACAAAAAATCACAAATTAACCAAACAAAAACAACAAATTACAGTTTACACACAGCATGCGATATGATGGAGTGAATAAATAATAATAAAAACACAAAGTAGTTAAAACAGTTGAACATTTAATCGGTGGGGGGGGGGGCAATCGCGGTCCACCCCCATCTTGTCCCGTTAAGGGGGTGGGGGGGTCTCCAAATGCGCGGGTTGCCCCGTGGTTGTGACCGGCAGTGCGAGTAGCGGCTCTTGCTCCGCGGTGAGAGCGTGGCTCGCCCAGCCTGCTGTTGGTTATGTATTTATGACTGCATTGAAATGCGCCGCGGTCGTCTCGCGCGTCTGTTCATTCACGGATGTAACGAAAGAATGATCGCGGGAGGAGGGCGTGGAGAAGGACAGTGTGTGAAGGAGCGGGGGGTGAGGGTGCTGAATTTTGCATGCGCGCTCCTGGTGCCTGCGAGGCCGTGACTGTAGTGAGCTACCGGGAGCGGTAGCTCGGTGGTTACCGCGCTGGGCTACGAACCCGGCGATCCGAGTTCGACTCCCGCTCACGGCCAACACATCCATCCATTTTCTAAACCGCTTGTCCTGGTGAGAGGCGCGGTTGCAGCAGTTCACGGAGAGTGGACCAGACACCAGTGACGATTTTCTGAACCGGTCCTTGGCCTCCCCTAGGTCGACTCGGCTTCAAACGAGTACCTGATGCGATGTGTAAACATCGCCACGAGCGAGACAGGCGGCCGAGGTTGGTGCTGGCCTCCCACCCTCTCATGCGCCGTGCTGGCCTTCATTGCTGCTACTCGTTAACAGCACTTGACCCTAAAGCCTGGCAGGGCTACACGGGTGATCTTTGTATTTTGTCTTTTGTCATCTCAATGCAGGGTTGGCCAGAAATAATTGACATGTTCTTTTATAGATGAAATATAAACCTGCCAATTATGGTTATATTAGTACAAATAAACCCATCAACAAACACAACAATCATGAATCGAGCCGTGAAAACCGACATCAGAACGAACACATTGTCAGAATCGTAATGAGCGGGAGGCGTGTGAGTGCGGCGGCGACCAATGGGAGGCACGCGGGCCCCTATTGACCGACGTTCAAAGGCAGACAACACGTGGAGAGAGATGGGCGCTGTGATAGACGTAATGTTGTATCGATGTAAGGTGTTCACGGCTCTATGCGTGATGACCATAATTGATCTCGAGGGCTGCTCTTTCGGGATAGCCGTGTCGAGCGTTCCCCCCCTCTGTCCTTGGGCGACGTCTCGCTTCCCACTCTGGAGAGGGAACATCAGGCTAAGCTTGATGACACGGCTGACGGTGCCTCCGAAGTGGGAGGAACGCTTGAAGCTGCTATCGCGAAAGAGCATCTCTTGAGAGCGATTGTCATCGCACATCGAGCCGTGGTGACAAACAGGCGTCAATACGTAGACGCGTAATGTCTGTGTCCCCATCATCATTCTCATCAATACGCGTTATTTTGCCAGCAGCGGTCGATAGTGCTAACATCCATCCATCCATCCATTATCAGAAACCGCTTAATCCTGTACAGGGTCGCGGTGAGCCGGAGCCTATCCCGGCAGACACAGGGCGCAAGGCAGGGGTACACCCAGGATGGGACGCCAGTCCATCACAGGGCATCGGGGGAAATTTAGTCCGCAGGCCAATTAACCTATGCAGCAGCGTGTATTTGGACGGTGGGAGGAAACCGGAGTGCCCGGCGAAAAACTACGCGGACACGGGGAGAACATGCAAACTCCACACAGAAAGGCCCCCGAGCCGGGGATTCGAACCCGGGTCCTTGTTGCTGTGAGGCGGCAGCGCTACTCACTCCGCCACCGTGCCGCCCCAGTGCTAACATCACCTGGCCAATTTGTAACACACGGATGGGCGGCGACAAGATCACAGAACCGGGGACCGCGCAGCCGCCCGTTAGAGAGGCGCTTCCCTCAAGCAGGGCCGCTAGCTTCATTCAGCTGCCCAATTCGTTAGGCCGAGTGGCTACTGGAGATATTGCATCATCGCTTCGGACAAGGTCAAGGTCACAGTCAGCTAGAGCCCTGCTTGAGGGAAGCTTCTCTCTAACGGGCGGCAGGGTGGCGCAGTGGTAACATCTGGGCCTCACAGCAAGAAGGCCCCGGGTTCGAATCTCGACTCGGGCGCCTTTCTGTGTGGAGTTCGGTTTGTGTGTTCTCCCCCTGTTCTGCGTGGGTTTCCTCCGGGTGCTCCGGTTTCGTCCCATAACTAAAAAAAAACACTCGTTAATTATTTGGCCGATAACATCATAATTTATAGGAAGCAGTGTGTGTCAATATGGCGGAGGAAAACCCGCCTGGCTGCCTCTTTTGCCTCTCTGCGCTTTCCTCGCGCCTCTGAGTCGTTCCCTTGTCGTATGAGTACCTTTGACAGGGAATGAATATGTGCGCGTTAGAAATGTCAAATTTGTATTATCAACAACGGGTTCAGTGGCGTTGTCCGTTCAATGGTGGATGTTATGATTCCCACTCGCCCATTGTCCTCACAAGCCACGAGTGAAGCCGTCGAGTGAAGGTCGCCACGCGGCGACCTTCACTCGACGATTGTGTATTGTCACCGTGACCGACCCTAACCACCACCCCCCCAATTGTCGTCAGATGTCGGAGGCTAAAGTCGGGGGCTAAACAGCGTGGGCCAGAAATAATTCAATTCAATTCAACTTTATTTGTCAACTCTACCATATGTACAGGACATACAGAGAATCGAAATACCGTTTCTCTCAGACCCCGGCGTTGTTTACTGTCGTTCTGCATATGACTCGCAGAAACCGACGGCTAATACTTGTTACTTGATGAAGACGTAATACAAATAAAACTAACATGAAACCATGAAGACACCGCACTGTTTGGTCCGAGAGAAGCCGCTGCATCAAAACGCGCCGCCATTTTCCCAGACCCCAGTGTCGGCACCCACATGGAAGGACTTGGCTTGGATTGACTTGTCTTGGAGCTTGGCTTGGCTTGGGTTGACGCGGCCCGGCTCTGGCTTGACTTGGCTTGGCATGGCCTGGCTTGGCTCCACATCAGCGTGGCCCGACCTGACCTGGCTTGGCCCGCAAGGTCGCGGGTGTGGTAGGCCGCCAGAGCAGGCCCTGGATTGGCTTGACCTTGACTTGTCTTGGCTTGGTTTGGAGCTTGGCCTGTGTTGACTTGGCCCGGCCCGGGTTGACTTGACTTGGGTTGGCTTGGGCTGGCTTGGGCTGGCTTGGGTTGGCTTGGCGTGGGCTGACCCGGCTTGGCTTTGGCTAGACCCAGCCTAGCATGGCTCGGCCCGGCTCCACACCAGCTTGGCTCGACTCGGCTTGGCTTGCAAGGCCGCGGGTGTTGTGGGCCGCTGGAGTAGGCCCAGGCCCCGAAGCTCGTCTGTCTGAGGAGCACCGAGTTAGCGTCCGCCAGCTGGCTTGGTTTGACTTGACTTGGCTTGTCTTGACTTGGATTGGCATGGCTTGGTATGGCTTGGCTTGCAAGGCCGCGGGTGTGGCAGGCCCGAAGGAGCAGGCCCAGGCCTCGAAGCTCGCCTGTCTGAGACTGCGTTGGTAGAGGTTGTCCACTGTCGTTTTACAATGGTGTCTAGCAGTAACTGACGGCTGCAGTTGAATCTTGATGAAGACGTAGACGTAGTAAAAAAACCGAACATAAAAAACATGAAAACACCGTACTTTGGTCTGAGAGTGGCTGCAGCATAGAAATCGCGCCGCCATTGTAGCTGACACATTTCAGGTACTACACTGAATCTAAATGGGAGAATGCATGCGCGGATTGGGCTGAGAGGTGGTCGAGTGGGTGAGATTGGACAATCTGTCTGTGCGGAGTTTACGCTGTTAACCCTCTTCCGTCCGTCCCCTGCGCAGTTCTGCAACACATCTGCGCCTCACAGAAAGGACGGGTTTGACCAAGGTGGTTTTAGTACCGCCTCGGGCGCCTTTCTTTGTGAAGTTTGAGTGTTCTCTGCCCCTTCTGCGTGGGTTTCCTCTGGGTTATCCGGTTTCCTCGCACAACGTAAAAAAAACCCACCCATTAATGAATCAATTAATTGGCCGATAACATCATAATATATAGAACGCAGTGAATGGCAATATGTTGGCAAGCGCAAACCGACTAGCTGCCTCCCCAGCCTCTCTGCGGTTTCCTCGCGCCTCTGAGTCGTTCTCTTTTCTCATTAATACCTTCGAAATGTAATGAATATGCGCGCGTTATAAATGGCATTTTTTGTATTATTGTCGTAATAACGTGGGAGGCGAAACGTCGCGAGGAAGACAGGGAGATCACTTGACACTGAAGAGCAACCATCATTTCAATACAACGTTTCTGCCTAATCGAGAGTGGCTTGCTCGTTACATCGATCCCCACGGCCAGACAGCAGTGGCTCCTAGGCCAGCGCACGTCGTCTTAACACGCGACATTAATACACTCACCGATAAATCAGTGCGGCGCATAATTGTTGTATTTCACGGCTCTGAACAATGTAATCAGATGCGAGACATCAAACAGAGCCCGTGAGCGGATTGAATTACACCGAGACCGCAAAAAATGGCACGATGCAGGCGCGCATGACTTTGGGAAAAGCTGGAGGCTGTCGCGGTGTGCGTAGTAATGGCTCGTACCGCTGACCTTGCAACTTTGCAAGCAAGGGGATCGAGTCCATCTCCGGGCGCGGCAGTTGAAACGACAGGCGAAGTAAAAAAAATAAACACTCATTAATTATTTGGCCGATAACATTATAAATATATAGGAAGCAGTGTGTGGCAATATGGCGGCGGCAAACCGCCTGGCTGCCTCCTCCGCCTCACTGCGCTTTCCTCGCGCCTCTGAGTCGTTCGCTCGTCTAATAAATACCTCCGACATTGAATGAATATGTGCGCGTTATAAATGTAAACATATTATTATTATTATTCGATCCAATCGCGAAGTTTTTGATGACGGGTACATCTTGGGTTTAATTTAGATTATAAACGTGATATTGTGTTGACTAAAGTTGGAGGCCACCATCTTGAACTGTGAACCCATCGCACCCTTGTGTGATGTCCGGATTTTAATAGGCGCCCGCGAACTGCGCTGGTGTCACAGTCCGCGTGGCTGCTTTGGGGATTTGTTTTCCTTCGCCGATCGCTGTGTGCACGCACGCGGAACCTATGTGTGTATTTAAACGCAGCGAGTTGGCACAGTCGGGAGCACACCTGGCGCCTATGCCAATCATCTCAGTCATTTAACACACGGTACCTGTTCTGTCCCGTGACCTCCTGCCAGCTGCCAGCTCGCCTTTGACACCTTCACGTGATAGCCTCCAAGTGCACCTGGCCTGGCACAAGAGCCGTGGTCACCGCTTAGTGGCGAATGACAGTCGTTCTTGTTGTTGTATCTGGGTGGACTGGTGGCTTATTTCTTGATGAACCCCGCAACCTGAATTATATTATTAGTTATGGGCCTCCCCTATGTCGACTCAGCCTTTAAACAAGTACTTGGCACGGTGCGCAAAGCACCCCACCGGGGAGACAAAGGTGGCCGGGTGCAGTGTTGGCAACCCACCCCTTGTAAATCACGTTCCGATATAGACGCTCGCTTAGAGCACTTCACGCTGCAGTCTGTTAAGGCTATACGGCGGATCTTTGCCTCGTGTGTTGGCAATCTGCGCGCACTCTCGCGATGTAAATGAGTCACGTAACAGCGGTCGTATATTCACGGTGCGTTAGCGCTATTCGCGTCCCACGCGTGTGATTTGCGCCGCACTTGCGATTCTACGAATCAAGCACGGGTGGCTGAGCGTGCGAGCGCGCCTGTGTCGCTACTGGACGCGGTAGTGTAGTGATCAGGGGAGGCACAGCGAGTAGCGTCGCCGTCTCGTGTTAAAAAAAAATGTTCCGGCTTCGATTACCGACTCGGGTGCCCCTCTGTGTGTAATTTGCAAGTTCTCCCCGTGATGGTCGCTCTTCGGAGCTGTTCTTTCGGGTTTAGCAGTGTCGAGCGTTTCAGCTCCCACGTTAGAGGCATCGTCGGACTTCCCGATGATCAGGATTCTTGATGATACCTGCGAAGTAGGAGGCGAAACGTGGCAAAGGAGAGCAATTCTCAAACACCCATCCATCTATTTTCTAAACCGCTCGTCCTGGTGAGGGTCTCGGTGGCAGCGGTCCAAGGAGAGTGGACCAGACATCCCTTTCCTCAGCAACATATTCCGGCTCTTCCTGGGGGATTCCCAGGCGTGAAACCCTCCATCAGTGCATTACCAACGGCACTTGCCGCAAACGGTCTGCGAAGGCAGTACCGGTGATCTTTGTCTTTGTACACTGCTCGTGTGTGCGTGCGTGTGTGTGCGCGCGTGCTGCCGTGACGGTGGTGTCATTTTCAAATACGCTTCAAGGTTGAGGTTCTTACTGGGTGTGGGGTGGGGTCGGGGTGATGGGTGGGTGGGGGGGGGGCTTTTGGGGTTGGTGCTGGTGGGTGGTGATTGCCACTCAGTTCTGGGAGGTAGTTGGTGGCTAGGGCAAAGTTGTCATCCACGTGGACCGGGCAGGGTTGAGAGCAGGTAGTCAGGCCTGACTGCATTGTGCGCGGTGTATTGATGTCGGTTATCACGGCTCGATGTTGTATGATAATCGTTCTCGACTGCTGTTTCGGGAGAGCCGTGTCGAGCGTTCCTCCGCTCTCCTTCGCGACGTGTTGCCTCCCACGTTCGGTGAGGGGGGGAGGCAGAGAGCAGGAGGAACGCTCGATACATCGTGCCGTGACAGCCTACGTCAACACAGAGGAGGAACGCTCGACCTGGCTCCCGCGAGAGCAGCTCTTAAGAGCAATTCTCGAGCACCGTTGCATCGTGCAGTAGCGTATGGACGGTAGCCCAGCGTGAGTGGCCGGGTTCTAGCGTGTGTAGTCGTACACAGGAGGGAGCAGGCGGGGGGTGGTTGGAGGTTGGTGGGAGAGCGATTGCGGTGACAATCGCGCCGAGCACCGATACCCGCCTGTCGCATTCTTTCAGACCCGAGCCTCATGCGTAATAAGGGGGCCTTGGGATGAATTGATTTTCAGAGGTTTGGGCCCATTGTGCGCCTGGAAATAACGGACTCATACAAATGCCACTTCACCCGCGCCACCGCCCCCTTGCTCGCTCCCATCCTTCACGCCGTCCTACCTGAGATTGCCGCACCTGCAGCTATTTCTTGCGCTCACAGACAAATCGTAAAATGCTTATGGAGCGTGCTGGCGACTATGCACGCATTATACGCCGTGAACAATGCATTATGCCGACTCCACAATGCTGTCTCGCCTCCAACGTGGGAGGCGACACGTCGCGAAGGAGGGGGGGTGGGACGCTCGATACGGCTATCCCGACAGAGCGGCTCCTGAGAGCAATGCTTGACCGATTTTTTCAACCTGCCTGTCCCGGTGGAGGAATCGAACCTGCGAGCACTGAATCCAATGTGCAGCGTGAATCCGCACATCCGGCATCCTGACCGCTCACCCGACCGCCGTCACGGCTCGACATCAGGGTGGCAGGGTGGCGCAGTGGTAACATATGCGCCTCACAGCAAGAAGGCCCTGGGTTCGAATCTGGGCTCGGGCCCCTTTCTGTGTGGAGTTTGTGTGTTCTCCTGCTGTTCTTCGTGGGTTTCCTCCGGTTTCTCCGGTTTCCTCCCACAACTTAAAAAAAACAGTCATTAATTATTCGGCCGATAACATCACAATATATAGGAAGCAGTGTATGGCAATATGGCGCCAGCAACACCGCCTGGCTGCCTCCTCTGCCTCTCTGCGCTTTCCTCGCGCCTCTGAGTTGTTCTCTCGTCGAATGAGTACCTTCGACAGTGAATGAATATGTGCACGTTATAAATGTAAAATTATTATTATAATTATCAGTGTTTGAAGCCGCTCACTGGCATCACGTTCTGTCTTGGTGCGTGCTAACTAAGTCTACGTGTTGGGTATTAATGACGCCTAATTGCATCCCCGGCTCGCGGCGAATGCACATCGATTAGGGTGGTCACGACCCCCATCAGCGCGACAGCCCCGCCACAATCTCACAGCCACCCCCACCACCACCACAACCACCCATCTCGCACAAAACGGGGTCTCGTCTGGGTTTCATGTTGACGTGGCACGGCGTTCGCTATCGCGGCGTATCGTCTCGGTGCAGTGTGACCGCTCACGATGAAGTGGCTGGAACCACGCGCGAGGCGGTTCGATTCTCGCCCCGGGCGCCTTTCCGTGTGACGTTTGTGTGTTGTTCTCCCCGCTGTTCCTCGTGGGTTTCCTCCGGGGTTTGTTTCCTCCCACAACTAAAAAAAAACACTCATTAGCTAACCGGCCGCTAACATTATAACATATAGGAAAACGGTGTCTGGTGAGTTGGTGCCAGATGACCGCTTGGCTAACTGCCCCCCTTTCTATGTGGCTTCCTCGCGCCTCCGTATCCGTGTCTCGTGCGTGGCCGAGCGTGGAATTTGCACGCATTATTAATTGTAACCTAATCGATGGTTGATCTTCAGAGTTGTTTTATTTTCCGGGAAAGCCGTGTCGAGCGATCTCCATCTCTCCCTCGAGACGTTTCGCCTCCCACGTTGGAAGCATCGTCATGCATCGGGCCGTGAAAACCTACATTATTATTGTTTTGATCGGACAACCTTTCGGTTCTGCCGCCTCCGCGCGGCACCGGATCCAGACCCAGCCGCGTGCAAAGCCACCACAGCCGTGTCGCGATTTATTTTGACTAATTCGTTGCTATTGATTCGTGCCGCGGAATTCACGGTGACGGCTGCGTCTTGCCCGCGCGATTGTCGCTTAGCGCAGATTGACCCCGTCAGTGGCACGGTGAGCAATCCCAAGCTGTTGTTGCCAGTCATAAAGGCAACCCCACCAATGGTGTGGGTACTGGAGCTTACATGTTATGGCCGGATGCCCTTTCTGATGCCAACCTCCTTTAATAATTATAATTATTTTACATTTATAACGCGCACATATTCATTCACTGTCGAAGGTACTCATTCGACGAGAGAACGACTCAGAGACGCGGGGAAAGCGCAGAGAGCCGGAGGAGGCAGTCAGGCGGTTTTGCCGGCGCCATATTGCCACACACTGGTACCTATATATTATGATGTTATCAGCCGAATAATTAAGGTTTTTTTAAACACTAATTTTGAGGGTCTTTGGATTGTTATTCGTCTAGAACTTCCCCCCAGACCTGTTCACCGAGGGAGACCCTGGCAGGAGTGCTAGACTTCGTAACTATTCACCAAGCGAGACCCAAGAAGGATTGCTTGACTTCAGACCTGTTCACCAACGGACACCCTAGCAGGATTGCTGGAACCAGACCTTTTCACTAGTGGAGACCCTAGCAGGAGTGTTGGACTCCAGGTAACATGGCTGTGGGGTTCACTGGAACAGGGTTAGGGTTGGGTTGTCGTATAAATATCGCGCAAATGACATACGTTGCGACGGCCATCGCGTTACGACGGCTTTATTTACAAACATTGTTTTTTGAAATGCAACTTTTTGTCAATTCACTGCTGGATGGGGGCTTGTCATGGGGGGGGTTGTTTGACCATACTTCACCGCGGGGTTGATGAAGTGCGCGGAGGTGGGAGGCCGGCAGAACACGTTCAGATGTCACTCACCGCTCACGATAATCACACAGTCTAATTCAGGCCGGCACTGCGCTCACCGTTGCGCCACTGCTCCCCTGATTAATATATATGCAATGCTGTGCGTTATTTATACATAACGCAATTTACACACTCGACTGTCAAACTCTGAGCCCCGAAGTCATTTTTACTGATTCGTGCCGTGGAATTTCTGGTTCCGCCCTCTCACACACAGCCGTGAGCTCCTTATAGCCCAAGCACACGCTGCCACCAACACATCAATTCCTATAGCCCAAGGTCCTAGGAACATTAGGGTGCACGCCGCCTGCATTTGCAGCTGGCAGCACGTTTCCCGTGCAGCTCTCCCCCAAGTGGATACGCTCCCTGATCTGAGTTCCTTAAGTTCAAAAAACACGTATATGCTTGACGTGTTTAATGTGATGCCGTTGCGCGTGATATGTGATTCTGAATTCTTCGCTGCTGTGCGCCGCTGAAACTGCATTGCTGTACGTTTCCCACGGCTCAAAGTGTGAGAATTACTCTTACAAGAGTCGCTCTTTCTGGAAAGCCGTCCCCCACGATGTGGTCACGGTCGTTTGTCAACTTTCGGCAAGTTTTATTTGACCTGACTTACTCAGAATCGAACGAATGCATAGCGAACAAGGGCACAAGCAGACGGGTAAACTTTGAGCTTTATATATTAGACGCGAGCAACGCCGGCTTCATTCAAAACGGGCGACAATCAACCACGTGATTAATTACATTCTCTCCGCCAGGATGACCCGCACAATTCTCTCAATTCTCATCGGCCCCGTCCAACTCATTAGCCCGCTCTCAACAAAACCCTACTCTACCGGGCAAATTAATTGCCGCGGT
>JAZEWU010000034.1:3727059-3737949 GCA_036362915.1 Geotria australis
GTACGCATTCTAAGCAAATTGAATTATCCCGCAGAAAAGGTGAGGCTGTAATTTGTACAGAGGGTTCCTTTCGCCTGCGTGGCCCCGCGCTGCGCGTTCACCGGCCCCCGGGCGACCGCCGGTCCACCCACACCGAGCTCTCCCACACCAAAGACAAAGCCCCCCCCCGTATAGCCTCAACAGACATGGTACTTTCAATTCAATTCAACTTTATTCGTCAATTCTGCCATACGTACAGGACATGTAGAGGATCGAAATTCCGTTTCTCTCGGACAGCGGCGTTTGTTTACAGGTCGTGCTGCAAATGACTAGCAGAAAATTACGGCTGTACTGCTGTAATAACGCCGTGAAAACCTAACGTGGGAGGCGTAACGTCGCGAGGGAGATCGCTCAGTGACACGGCTATCCCGAAAGAACAGGTCTGAGGAACAACCATCATGAATTGAGCCGTGAAAACCTACATCAGTGACTGAATAATATAATAATATTTTATATATATATATTTATAAGGCGCACATATTAATTCACTGTCGAAGGTACTCATTCGACGAGAGAACGACTCAGAGGCGCGAGGAAAGTGCAGAGAGGTGGAGGAGGCAGCCAGGCGGTTTCGCCGGCGCCATATTGCCACACACTGCTTCCTATATATGATGATGTTATCGGCAGCTACGTGCGGGCCATCGTCTGGGTCAACTCGGCCTTAAATGGGTACGTGTCAGGGATTGTGTCCGATCAGGGCGCCGAGACGCTTGGCACGGGAGGCCCACGCGGGCTGGCACGGATATGAAGGCATTAACGACGGGGCTGGTCCAGTGCCTCGTAAACTCTCAGCGAACTGTGCAATCCGCAAAAGCTACACTCACAGTGACGGACTTCACACAACGACAAAGATCCGCCGTATAGTCTCAACGGACTGTAGGGTCAAGTCCTGTTTGCGAGTAGCACCGATGCAGGAAGGCCGACACGGCACACGACGGGGTGGGTGGCCAGTACCACACCCGGTTCCCCGTGCCTCCCCAGTGGCAATGTTTACACACTGCACTAGCTGAGTCGACCTACGGGAGGCCCAGGACCGGTTCATAAAATCGTCACTGGTGTTGGCCGTGAGCGGGATTCGAACTCGGACCGGCCAGGATTGTTGTCCAGCGCGCTAACCACTGAGTTACCACACACAAGCAAACACACACACAATAATAGCATGCGCACAAGCGCATCTATACCGGCGACAGCGTGAATAAGCACACTCACACATACACGCGCACACACGTTACCTCGTGTAGTGTATGTTATATATATATAAACATTACATACGTTATGTGTAAACATAGGCGTATTCGGCACGCAGACGAGAACGGATTTCTATTTCCAATGCGACGCGGCCGCACGTATTAAATTACACGCGCCTCTGCGTAATTAAACGATTTTGGGAACTGAGGCCGCTCTGATATTTCACAGCACACGAAACAAAGCGGCAATTTTAGACCAATTACGCTGTGTTCGGGTACACACCGACACACACGTGGATGCACACACACACACACTCACCGACACACACAGGTAGATGCACAAACGCGCGCCAACCAACGCGCAAGTGGAAACACATACAAAGATAAAGATCCCCCGTATAGCCTTAACAGACTGTGGGGTCAAGTACTGTTAGCGAGCACCTATGAAGGTCGACACGGCACACAAGAGGGTGGGTGACTAGCACCACGCCCAGCCGCCTTTGTCTCCCTAGTGGCAATGTTTACACACCCTACCAGGTACTCATTTGAGGCTGAGTCGACCTAGGGGAGGCCCAGGGACCGGTTCAGAGAATCATCATTGGTGTTGGCCGTGAGCGGGATTCGAACTCGGGTCGCCAGGTTTGTAGCCCAGCGCGCTAACCACTGAGCCACCGCACCCCACACACACGCACGCACGCACACACAAATCAACTCGCAAGTGAAATCACCCACACACAAACCAGCACGCAAATGGAATCAACCAATCACGTGGAGTCACAGGTGGAATTACATACACACACGTGGAATTAGACACACACTCACGCAAGCGTAGAATCACACACGCGCGCCGTAGCTTCGTGTACTAGACAAAGGACATGTTTGTATAAAGTGCTAGGGAGGCAGTCACATAATTTGAAAGCCTAAGGGCTTCATCGTATTGAGTTTTTTTTTCTACTCTTGCAAGCTCACGCCAATTTAGTGGAATTATAAATGCGCGCACTATTCGCGAATTGCGATTGTGCTTTAATTGTAGATATATTTCTAATTAATTGTTATTAATAGGGCTCACTTTCACATGAAACGTGCTGTTTTGATACGGTCTCGAGCCGGTCCTGGTCCTCCGCTAGGTCAGCTCAGCATTACATTACAACCTGGCGTGGTGTGTTTAAAAGGCGGCATTATTATGTGCGATGACTAGGCACTGAGTGTGAATGGTAAAAGCATGTATTACTAGAGGTTTAAATTCGGTCAAGAAAAGTTTTAAAGCGCAGTGCGCAAACCACTGCGCCACCGTTGCCAACACGTACATACAAATACAAAACAGATCTACCGTATAAACTTAACAGACTGGAGGGTGAAGAGTAGTTAGCGAGCACCTGTAAAGGCCAGCACGGCACACGAGAGCGGTGGTGTGGGCAGGACCCCGCAAGCTCGGCCACCTTCAACTCCCTGGTGCGAATGTTTACACACGGCATCGGGTAGGCAATTATGGCCGATTCAACCTAGGTGAGGCCCAGAACCGGTTCAGATATTCGTCACTGGTGGTGGCCGTGAGTGGGACAGCAGTTCGTTATCCAGCAGCGCTCCTCCCATGCAAAGACAAAGCTCGCCCGTATAGCCTCAACAGACTGTATGGTGACGTGCTATTAGCGAGCACCGTTAAAGGCCAGCACGGCACACGAAGCGGTGGGTGGCCAGCATTACGATTAACCGCTCACGGTTAATCGAACTCGGGTCGCCAGGTTCGTAGCGCCGCGCGCTACCCGCCGCACCACCGCTCCTCCCGTGTACACACCGACACAGTGTGAGCAATTTTCTGATTAGTTGTGTCTGTCACGCGAGAAGTCCCACGCGGGAATCAACCACTAATTAAACACCAGGGCATCAAGCAGAACAATATTGGATGTGCGTTCACATCTACCAATCATCCCCCCAACCCTACCCCGATATCACAGATACAATTAAAATTGGAACAATAGCGTTAATTGTCTCAAAACAATATTGCTAATTGGCGCGTTCGAAAATACATTCAATTAAAGCCGAACAATAGACAATGGATATCAAACAACCAAAATAGAACGCATGCCACGCACGATATACAAGGACAAAGATTCACCGTATAGCCTCGATAGACTGTCGGGTCAAGTGCTGTTCAGTCATCCATTCATTCATTGTCAGAAACCGCTTAATCCTATACAGGGTTGCGGTGAGCCGGAGCCTATCACGGCAGATACAAGGCGCAAGGCAGGGATATACCCAGGATGGGATACCCAGGATGGCCGCCTCAGTCTACCTAGTGGCGATGTTTACACACCGCACCAGGTACTAATTTGAGGCTAGTACCCAGGATGGCGTCCTATCCTCGGTATAGCCCTGCCTTGTGCCCTGTGTCTGCCGGGATACGCTCCGGCTGCCCGCACTCCTGTACATGATTCATCAGTTTCTGACACTTCATGAATTAAGAATGCTTACGACGAGCGCGGACACTGGGTGTGTCTGACGTCAATCATCATTACAAACCACAAATTACAACACGAGACGAAACGTTCGAAGGCAATTGTGGAAAATCTCAGAAGATAAATCACAGTGAAAAAGTCACAATCCAGGCACCTCCACGATAACACGCTCCAGAACAACAACACGGAGCTCGAGAGAGATAGAGAGCGAGCGAATATAGATGAGTCACAGTGGTGGGCAGGTGGTTCCATCGTTTGGCCGGCGACTTCACGGGGCCGGACCGCGGCCTCCGAGGCCGGCAGCAGCTCCCCTCCACGTGCGGCCCGAATGCAGGCCGCGGCATCTGTTTCGCGTGATACGGATTACACAAGTGCTGTATAATTGTGTTTCTCTAAAGCTTGTTTAGCGCCCGCGCCGCCAGCGCACAATCCGTCCTTCTCATTTCTCCTGATCGGAGCGCGCGCGACCGACACGCTTTAATGTTTTCCATTTCTTAGAGCCCCGCGGAATTGTTGATTTTTGTGTGTGTGTGTGTTAATGTGGGGAGCGGGAGTGAAGCGGTTACCGCGCCTCAGCGACGAACTTGAGTTCGATTCCGGCTCGCGATCAACAGCGGTGATGATTTTCAGGAACTGCTGCTGGGCCACCGCTTAGGTCGACTCAGCCTTAAATGAGTACCTAGTGTGGTGTGTGAACGTTGTAACTAGGGAGACAAAGGCGACCCGGGGGGTGGTTCTGGCTACCCACCCCCTCGCGTGCCGTATCGGCCTTCATAGGTACTACTCGCTAACAGCACTTGACCCTACAGTCTGTTACGGCTATACGGGGGATCTTTGTCTTACGTGCGTGCGCCCGTGTAGCCGCTCGATACAGCTGTCAATCAAAATGCTCCACCTGCGGTCGGGTCGATCTCAATTCACAGCTGAGACATAGACGCCGGCGCGTGGTTGGAACTTGTGTGGGGGACACGGCTGGGGGGCACGGCTGTGGTGCTGTTGCTGGTGGTGGTTGTTGTTGTTGTGGTGGTGGTGCAGAAGGACGTGGAGGTGATTGGATTTGCCGATGACTGGCACCAGCGGTGTCGAGATCGACCTCTATGGAGGAGGTTCGTGAAGGACGCTACCGGGCAGTTGGAGGCAGTCGCTCCCAGCGTCGTCAAAACACTTAAATCTAAGCACCGCGTGAAGGTTCCCGTCTCGATCCCTGGACTCGTATTGACTAACCTTCTGCCTGACTACCTTCTCACCTACCTGTCTACCTGGCTGGCTACGCTTGTGGCTTCCTACCTACACAGCACACGAGAGAAAAAGAAGAAGCACGCGTTCCAGCAGTCTATAGAGGCTCCACGGGGCGATCTTTGCCTTTGTTTTCACTGGAGAGCGGTGCCACACAGACGTACTTGTGCCGTGGGTGGAGGTTGCACATTTGTCGAGTTTTGTGGGGAACTGAGTGGGGTTATATTATTCTTTCTTTCCTCATGTCTGGAGCTGGAGGGAACGTCTATGCACCTTCGCCACCCCTCTCCCTCCCATGCACCCACCCCCCTCACCCAACCTCCACTCTACCCCCTCACCACTCACCACTCTCTCACCTCGTCTGAAATGCTGCCTATTCCTCAACCCGCCTCCCTCCCCCACTAAACTCGCAGCCCCCACGACTGATGAATTTTAAGTGAACTCCCCCCCCTAAAAATTTGTCACGCCACCGCTGCAGCAGCAGCATCGACTTTTGGTGAAAAAAAAAAATCTCACTCGCGTGGAAATGAGCCGAGAATTGTTTTTTTTGTATTTGTGCTCGCAAATTCTTAAAGTAGTAAAAAAATAATTTAACATTGTATAATTTATAATATACAAAAATGAAAAGAAAAAACAATGAAGTAAAATAAAAATTATATACGCGCAGAAAAATACGCCGTAAATACAACAACACACCAAGAAAGATTGAGAGGCATCCAAGTTGGTGTTGGATCGCAGCCTCTCATAACGAGCGCCCGATTACCCACTAGACCTCGGCCAAGCGGGGGCTTGTAACACGTTCATTAATCTATTATCATCATTATCAGCGAATTAGAACCAGCGACCCTCTGGATTGCAATCCCAGTGTGCTAACAACTACGCCACGGCTCTATCCCAGTGTAATGAATACTAATTTAAATGTCAATGACAAACGCGCTCCGGTGTGATATCTGTTAAACGATGGTTCAAGCAATCATTCATTCATTATCAGTACCCGCTTAAGCCAGTAGAGGGTCGCGGTGAGCAGGAGCCTATCCTGGCAGATAAAGGGCCTCTCTTCTTGCTCCAGACGGAGGGGCTTCTGGCATCTGTTGTCTTTCAGCCCCTCGGCTTCGAAGTGTTTGGTAGAATTTGCAGGTAATAACCAGGTATTACTTGACAGGGATCGCGACATGAAAGGTTCCCCCGTCGCTCCTACGCGGGTCACACTAGCTTTACACATCGCGCGCCTGCCCGCAGTGTGGCCAGAAAGTGAGGCTTTGGGGGTGAAAAATCGGCCCCCTTACCCCCCACCACCTTGCCCCCCCCTTAACCTGCCCCCGCCCCCCTCGCTAACGAGCAAATGAAACGTGAACTGTCCAGTAATGGACGCGACGTTGGGGCGGTGGGAGATTAATGCTGTCGTGATTGTTTACTGCGAGGTCGCAAGGCAAGGTCTTTACTCAACTCCGCGTGACCCGCGCGGCAAAAGTCAAATGAGCGCCTCGTGCGGTGTGTAAACGTTGCCACTAGGGAGACAAAGGCGGCCGGGTGTGGTGCTGATCACCCAGCCCCCTCGTGTGCCGTGTCGACCTTCGTAGATGCTCGCTAACGGCACTTGACCCGACGGTCTGTGAAGGCTATATGGGGATCTTTGTCTTTTGCAGGGAGCGGTGGCGCAGCGCTTAGCGCACCGCGTTCCGAGCCCGGCGACCTGAAATCCAATTCCCGCTCACTGCCAACGTCACTCACGAGTGATATTTGAACCATTCCTGCGCTTCCCCTGGGTTGACCCAGACTTAAAATGAGTACCTTTCGCGGTGTATATATGTGCGCGTTATAAATGTAAAATTATTATTATATACACGCACAATATCGACACAGCCAGAAAACAGCACGCTTTCCCAAACTCATCAATCTAGTCAAGATGGCGCCGCTGATGCAGGCTGCCTACCAGACACTCCGCATCTCCACCACTCTCTCTTCGGCAATCAGCTTCTTGCTCACTAAATACAAGTTAAATACCTGCCCCCAACTCGGGAGCATCTGCCGACTGCAACAGCTGCCGCCTCATGGGCCTGAGCCACCTAAAAATGGTACAGGCCCCAGCTTCATTAGTGAGGCCTACACACCAGGCGCGGCACTCAACTTGGCCGTCCGTCCCGGTGGAGCTGCAGGCTGCAAAGCGGAGAACTCCGGACACGACGCTCAGCCAGAACTACGCTTCCTAGGAGACTACAAGCCAGTGCGAGTCACCAAGCCGTCATCACCACTGCCCGCAAGGCGACAGGACTAAGCCTGGCCGCCACTCCTGCTTGGCATGCTCGACTAGCTCCCGGCTTAAGCGTGCCAGCCTCCAAGGAAGGCTCAGTCGACACGGGACGTGCAAGCAGCAGCTGATGTCAGCTGGCCAGCGACGATCGTGGACAGCACGTGTGCGACGACAGCTCAAACCGCGCCGCGCCTCCCACTTTACCGCTTGAACGAGGCGACCAATCCAGTTCAGAGCAGCGAAATATACTGAGCAGGGCTCCGCGCCTCCGAATCAACGGGTGCAACGCGCCGGGAGAAAATGCGCGCGTTACAAAAGTAGATTATTGTTATTATTATTAATACATTCATTGTCAGAAACCGCTCAATCCTGTGCAAGGTCGCGGTGAACCGGAGCCAATCCCGGCAGACACAGGGCGCAAGGCAGAGCTATAAGCAGGATGCGACACCAGTCCATCACAGGGCACCCGGGGGGAAATTTAGTCCACATGCCAATTAACCTACGCAGCAGCGTGTCTTTGGAATGTGAGAGGAAAGCGGAGTGCGTGGCGAAAACCCACGTGGACACGGGGAGAACATACAAACAGGCGCGTCGCAGCCGCGGGTGTTGCGGGCTTCGCGACACCCGCATTTTCACAGAAACACGATTCCATCCCCCCCACTTTTTCCTGCAACACCCGCGGCTGCGACGCGCCTGCATACAAACTCCACACAGAAAGGCACCCTAGCCGGGATTCGAACCCGGACTTCGTCTCAGCACAACGGCACAACGGCCACAACAAATCTATCGTGGCGGGGGGTCTCACCTGGAGGACACCCAGTGCAGCTCGCTCCCTGCAAAACAAGGGNNGGGGTGAGAGAGGGTGGGGTCGTGCTCTCTCCACCGTTTCAAAGCGACCCACCCCCAGTGACCCGTGCCGTGACATTCAGCCAGACGTGAGCAGATCAAGGGGCCCCAAGAGCTCTGGGCCTTCCCCGCGCGGCCGCCCGGCTTCCCCTGCCTCTTCGTAATCTAATCAGAGAGTCCCGGTGATTAGAGCGAGTCGAAACCCGAGCCCTTTTAACCCGTTCGGTGACGATAGCCAGTTCACAGAGGTGGGGGTTGAGGGGGGGGGATGCCGTAAAGGTGCCGGTGTGGTGGTTGGTGGTTGGTGGTGGTTCCTGGTCGCCGTGGTTCTTGTGCCGGGACCGTGCGCGGTGGCAGCAGCACAACTTGTGGGGGGTGCTGGGTCGGCTGTGGGGAGAGCGAGGCGAGTATTGTCTTTCGCTAAGGGACGTGTCACAAAGTCCCGACGCTGAATGTTCACCTCTTGCTTTGTGGCTGTAATCAGCGCCCGGCTCGGTGAGCGTGTGCGTCAATTTGCACAGAGCGCAATGCAGGAAAAGTGAAAAAATAAATAAATTCTGCTGTCCGTGCGGGGCTCATGGCTTTCTGTCATTGTTTAAACACTTTCGGGTTCGCTTTTTTCTCTCTCTCTCTCTCTGTGTTCGACTGGTACAATTAAAGCCACGTGTTTATAAGTACAAGTCTCATTAAAGTTATGGGCGCGGGACAAGTATCGGATGTCAAAGCCAGTTTCAGACACGTTAACAATCCTTCACGTGTGCTCTGTGCGTCGCTGCTGCGTTTGACTGCTTTCACCCCGCTACAAAAATATAATAATATTAATAGTGTACAGCCCTGCACTCTGCTGATGATTCCTAAAACGTATGAAACCGCCAGACAGTTATCTCATTGAGAATTGCTTTCCAAAGATGTTCTTTCGAGATAGCCGCGTCACTGAGCGCTCCCCCCTCTCTCGTTCGCGAAATTTCGCCTCCCACGTTGGAGGCATCCTCAGGCGTTCTGACGCAACGTGGGAGGCGAAACGTCGCGAAGGAGAGAGGGCGAACACGGCTATCCCAAAATAACATCTTTGAAAAGCAATTCTCATGCACCGATCCGTGAAAACATCCATCCGCACGTTGTCTCAGTGTCCTCTTCCTGCCAATGTTGTCTGAAATAATATGACCGCGGTTTGGTCCATATTTTCATACATTTTCAACGAGTCGCTTCTCCTGTTGAGGGTCGCGGTGGCAGCATGCTGAGAAGGGCGACCTGACCTCCCTCTTCCTAGAGACAAGCTCCAGCTCCTTGTTGAAATATCACCCACAAATGGCGATAGCTGGTTCCTGATACAGAACTCAAGCCACCGGGTTCTTAGTTCAACCACTCCATCCTAATAAAAACAAAAAGTGACAGCAAAACACACGCATAGTGGTCATCATTGCGATAACAATAATAATACAATAACAGTAGCAATAATATTATTCTAATAGCAACAATAGTAATAACAACAAATACCACTTAGAAGGCTGTCGCGTGGCGCCTTGGCGAACTCGGAGTAATGATATTAGACCTTCCACCATTGACCTCCCTCGCAATCCCATCAGCAGTCACGATCCATTGGCGTCATCCCCATCAGGACCCGCACACACACACACACACGCATATACAGCATTACATAACGGTGCATTGTAGCGCCTGTAGCGGCTTTAGGGGTCACGGCCACTAATTACACACGATGTATACAAATCAGAAGCAATCATCTCTCACGCCTGAGTCGCCGCTCGCGCCACGAGGCTCGGGAGCGAGTGTGACTGATGAATGGACGCATTGTTGTTACGTCGATGCCCAGTGTGGCGCTGGCACTCTTAATCCGAGTTCGTTGTGTTGCATTGTGATTCTACACATTGTATTAATGTTGGTTTTCACGGCTCGATTCATGATGGTTGCTCTTCAGAGCGGTTCTTTCGGGATAGCCGCGTCGAGCGATATCGCTCTCTGCCTCCAACGTGGGAGGTGGAACGTCTCGAGGGAGAGATGGAGATCGCTCGACACGGCTATCCCGAAAGAAACAGCTCTGATATTATACATTGTTTGCGTTGGTTAGGTCGAACGTGTGTTGTGTTGTGTTCCAGAGCTTGCAAGCTACGTTCTGCTGCCATGATAAACAGCTATCTATCTACATGCTGATGCACGGTTCAGAAACATCGATGTTGATAATGAATATTAATATTTGGTCTTCAAATATCCTAAAAAAGGTGTCCATAGTTAGAACAAGAATGAAGCAACCTACAGGTTTCCCCCCCAAATCTAGAGGATTTTTCCCCTTATTTTGGCAAGTCACTTGCCTAGACGGTTGGAGTAAGGTGTCAGATTCTAAAGGTTTTCCCTCTAAATCTGGCATGGGCTGCCGTCCACGCGTATTTATTTAGCTTTAATTTGTTGTACATTTGTCAGTTTTCATCTGTTCCTTTTCTCTTTGGTTGGTGGTTCGTTTCTTTGTAACTTTGGTGTTTGTTTTTGTTGTCTGCCAGGCTCTTGTTGCTTGTATTTTTTATCTGTTTTGTGCGGCCTACTCCTGGTTCGTGTAAGTCCTTCCTTGCCTAGACTCGCCTCGTGTTGTTGCCCAGGTGTCGCGTGTGGAAGTTGTGCTTTTGTTGTTGTGGGTGGCTGCGTTTTTTTTTCTTTGCTGTTGCGTGTGTCTTTGTTCTTGTGTTTCATTGTTGATTGCTTGAGTTGGATTGGCGTTGTTTCCCCCTCGTGTCTCTCTGTCTTCCTGTCTCTGTGTCCCTATGTCTCCCCCTCCCTCCCTGTCTCCCTCCGTGTTTGTCTTTACGGAAGTGATGGTCATCTTAGGGGACGCTGGCAGATTTTTGCCGCTCTTAAGATTGCCAGT
>JAZEWU010000034.1:3753951-3768958 GCA_036362915.1 Geotria australis
CTCGTACCAACTCCCCGGCGGAGGAACGCTCGTGAAAGGCTATAGCAGCCGATTACACGTTCAATTTGATCAGAGCGGGCAAGAGTTACAACCCAGAGGGCAGGCCGCTCTAATTGGGGACTTGTCTTAATTAAGCACTTGCATGTTGTTGTGTAATAGAGGGGACCGCGGGGAGGTGGGAGTGGCAAGGAGTGGTGTTGTGGGGAGGAGCGGTGGCGCAGCGCTTAGCGGAATGCGTTATGATTCCAGCCCGACCTGAGTTTGATTCCCGCTAGTGGAAAACATCGGTGATATTTGAAACGGTTCGCGGACCCCACGCTTTGACAAAACATACTGACCAGCATGGTGAAGTATGGCCCAACACAGCGTAGGGTATGGCTATTATCGGGTTCACTGGTCTGTTAGTTCGTACGTTCGTTGTATCGCAGGAATCCTGCTTTCAGAGCTTAATAGCTCACTGGGGTATTTTGTGCCGCAATAACACACATTTAATCCGGTTTCCTCCTACAGTCCAAAGACATGCTGCTGCACACGTTAATTGGCCTGCGGACTAAATAGCCCCCGGTGCCCTGTGATGGGCTGGGTATAAGCCCTGCCTTGCGCCCTGTGTCTGCCGGGATAGTCTCCGGGCCCACCGCAACCCTGTACAGGATGAAGCGTTTTCTGACAATGAATGAATAATCCATACGCTATTGTCGGCTTGACTATCGCGCGACTAAGCATTAGTGTGTCTGGCCGTGCGCCGACGATCCAGTGAAGGGAGGGGGGGTGTCCAAAACCACCAACATTCGCCCTTGTCTGTCTTCATTACCAATTAGGGGCTTTTGGCTCGACACGTGTTCGCGCTTGGCTCGTAGTTTGGACAGCGCGCGCGGGGGGTGGGGGCTCTGGAGGACTCACCTTTGCCAAAAACGTCGTCGCTGGGACCGACAATCAGCCCCGAGCTTCCCACGTTACGAGAGGCGCCCTCGCGAACCCGGCTCATCGGCCGAGGAGCTTCGGGACGCTTAACTGACCACGCAGATCCGCGGGTCATCGCCCGCGAACGGCTGAAACAAGTCCCCTTTGAATGGCACCCGTTCGACGCTCGCCAAACATCCCCGCCTTGGTGAATTGGTTGCGAACAATAGTCTATTGAGAAGGGGGCGCCCCCTCTCAATCAGCCAGCACGGCGGCGAGAGGGTAAATAAATAATAAACAAATGAACCCCGTTGCCGTGGAAATAAATGGCAGGAATTAAGGGTTGGTAGAGGCGCAGCCCCTGCAATTCCTCGAACCGCACGGCGGCAGCGTCCCAATTACGCGTCAATACGTAAACCAACGTGACACCAAGCCCATGATAATAATATACATAAGTTCTAACGCGCGTATATCTGTTCAAGGTCGAAGTTATTTGATGAGAGAACGATTCAGAGGTGCGAGGAAAACGACAGAGGCGAGGGGGAATGCAGCCACGCAGTTAGCCGGCGCCAACATTTGCCAGGCACTGCGTCCTATATGCTATGATGATATCGGCAAATTCATTAATTTAATGTGTTTTTTTTTCTGTTGTGGGAGGAAACCGGAGAATCTGGAGGAAACCCACGCAGAACAGAACACGCAAACTCCACATAGACAGGCGCCCGGGCCTGGAATCAAACCGCCTTGGGGCATGACTTTCTTTCTGTGCCGCGCAGACACCCTGCCGCCAACAATCCGTTTATAGTCGCTGCTCCGTTCTGGCAGAGACGCATCGATAAATAACAAAGCGACACTAAACGGAAGCAATTGGAATGTGTCAAAAATAAAACAAATAGGGGATGGCTCTGTGTGTGTCTCATCGGGAGGGATGCCGAGCGAGTCTCCATGGCTGCGTTGGCAATCTCGGGGCCCGGTCATTCCTTCAATCTATCCTTGCAGCCGCGTGGCCTTCCGCGTGGCCTTCCGGCTGCGTTGGCCAGAGACGTGTCCCTTTGTCGGGAGGCGTTATTAATTGGCCCCCCACAGTTGGGAGGCGTGGGGGCTCGTTGTGGGAGTGAGGGGGGTCAGGGTCAGCCCCAGGAAGCA
The DNA here is from genome assembly GCA_036362915.1 of Geotria australis. NCBI lineage: Eukaryota > Metazoa > Chordata > Hyperoartia > Petromyzontiformes > Geotriidae > Geotria > Geotria australis. The sequence goes on from JAZEWU010000034.1 coordinate 3,755,998, forward strand.
GCGTCTTTTTGACCCCTACGATCGTATCTCTCGCCACGTTAACAAAGAGTTCGTTAAGGAAGCGTGACGCGGGGGAGGGGGTGTGAGGGGGAGGGGGTGTGGGGGGGGGGACTGGGGTCAACGACTGTCACAATCACGGCCAATTTTGCGGTAGCGGGGCGCAGGGAGCCGAGTGTCGAGATTGAGACACTTGTTAGAAATTGTGTATTCCTCGAAAACTCTTTCGGGGGATAGCCGTGTCGAGCGACGTTTCACTCGGCGTCCACGTTGGAGTGACGATGATGGTCAAGGATAATACCGGAGCGGCAGCCAAGGAATGGAACTCGTTTGAGGTGGACGTCTGTGCGAGGAGATGGAGCGATACAATCAGGTCGTGCGGAGCAGCTAGGTAGATGTTTTGTTGTTTTTCTTTGCCCTGCAAGGGCGAGCCGAGTCTCATGATTCGTTTGCAAAGAGGGTCCTGCCACGTTTTCAAAATTTTGCAAATCTGGTCTGTCTAGTATTGTGAAAGATGTCATTGGATCTGTAAGGTCCACTGCGAAGCGGATTCTAACATTGAGAATCGCTCTCCATAGCTGTTCCTTCGGGATGGCCGTGTTGAGTGTTCGAGCCTTACAGAAACGCGTGATGATGCCTCCAACGTGGGAGGCGAAACACCGTGAAGGAGATAGAAGGAACACTCGACACGTCTATCCCGACAGAACATCCGTGGAGAGCGATTCTCATACATAAAGCCGTGAAAAAACCTACATCAGTAAAGTAAGTTAAAATGTCACTAATGTACAATTTTGAAAAGGACATAATGTGATGTTTCAAATCTGTCCAACATTTGGATCGGTCCAGAAGGATGCTAACAGTATCTTACAATCAGTAGATTATACCATTGCCGGATCGTGAGAAACAATGGCAATTTATCTGAAGGTGCCTTTCATCCAGCGGTGGATTGATGACAACGGACTATTACTACAGCTAGTGTCTGCGCGGCTATCGTGGAGGGGCAGGTCAGGGTTCATGGTGACGCGGAGGGGAAAGGTGACAGAAACGATCTTAATTTAGTGCCTCAATTAAACGCCTCCTCCATCCGGCGGGTGTTGAGAGGGGGGGGGGTGAGCGATGCTGTGGGAGAGAAGGGATACGCGCGTGATGCCCACGCACTATCCCATTGCTGGTTGTCGTTACCGCATCAAAGAAGTGGGGGGGGGACCGTGTCTTCCTTCGTGCCGCAGAGGTCGCGCTAAGGGCAAGGACAGACGGCTGGTCGTAGCTGCGTGGGCGAGTGGGGAATGAATGGAGATGGCCCACGGTTAATCCACCTGCGTGTCGCCCACTCGCGCGCGTTACGGCCTCGCGCTTCCGCCCTGAGAATTGATCACCGGCAGAGAGAGCTGCTTTTGAAAGCCACGGGTTTGTTTGTTTCGTGACTGCTGTTCTTGTTGTCGGTTGCCAACCGGCGGTACAGGCTCTGTGTAATTACAGAATGAACGTCCCGTCTCAGGTGGTTCGATTCTCGCGTCTTTCAATATCAATTCAACTTTATTTGTCAATTCTGCCATATGTACAGGACATATAGAGGATCTAAATTCCGTTTCTCTCAGACCGCGGCGTTGTTTACTCCATCCATTATCATAAACCGCTTAATCCTGTACAGGGTCGCGGTGAGCCGGAGCCTATCCTGGCGGACACAGGGCGCGAGGCAGGGCTATACCCAGGATGGGACGCCAGTCCATCACAGGGCACTGGGGGGCAATTTAGTCAGCAGCCCAATCAACCCATGCAGCAGCATGTTTTTGGACGGTGGGAGGAAACCGGAGTGCCCGGCGAAAACCCACGCGGACACGGGGAGAACACGCAAACTCCGCAGAGAAAGGCAACCGAGCCGGGGATTCGAACTCGGGCCCTTCTTGCTGTGAGGCGGAAGCGCTCCTCACTCGGCCCCCGTGCAGCCCCAGTTATTTACTGTCGTTCCTTAAATGACTAGCAAAAATTGACGGCTGTACTTGCTTCTTGATGATGTACGGAGTTTTGTTTGTTCTCACAACCCTCACCGCCAGCCCAGCTCTGCGTGGGTTTCCTCCGGGTTGTCCGGTATCCTCCCACAACTAGACAAATGTATTGAGGCGGCGGTTTGTAAACGTGGTTTGTATCCCGACCGCCAAACGTTGCGTCAAGCCCCGAGTCCCGACACGCTAGGCCGCTTGACTGCACACACGGTAGCGTTTGGCTTGGCAGGGCATATATGTCGGGGAAATTGTGGAAAAAAAGGTTTCCAGTAATAATAATAGTTACAATTCACATCACGCCACCGCCTCATATTCGTTCAATGTCGAAAGAGAGCGCGAGAGAGCGACGTAGACACGCGAGGACACCGCAGAGATGCAGCCAGGTAGTTAGTCGGTGCCAACATTTGCCAGACAATGAATCCTATCCTATATATTACGATGGTATCGGCGAATTAATTTATTCGTGTTTTGTTTGTGTTGTTGTTTTTAGTTGTGGGACCAAACCGGAGGACCTGCAGGTAACCCACGCAGAAGAGTGGTGGAGAGAACACACAAACTCCACACAGAAAAGGTGCCCGAGGTGGGATTCGAACCTCGGACAGGACCTTCTTTCTGTGCGGCGCAGATGTTACCACTGCGCCACCCTGGCTTGGAGACTTAGTTGTTGTTAATTTCCTTCCTGGCAAAGACGCCGGCTTGTTTTATTTTTGCGACACCGCACCCCCCTCCACCTCCACCGCCCCCCACTTCGGCTGCAAAAATAAGTTAGCGTCACTTTAGATTCCCCTTCTCGCGAGATGAAGAAACATCGGGCGCCGAGTTTTAATTAGTCGGCGAGAGGTAATTACAAGGCCTCTCACGACCTCTGCGAGGAAACAAAAATACGAAAACAAAACATCTCCCCGAGAACGTTCCACTCGCCGTGTCAAACAATTCTCAGCGCAGTCAGCGTCCAAACCTGAAGCGATTTAACCTCAGCCGCGCGCAACCACACCGAAATAAAAAGGTTTACACAGCGGCAGCCGGTTAAACGCGGGTCGCACTTTTGGATGAAAAACAAACCATGCACAGTTTTTTTGCTCTCTCTCTCCACCGCTCCCCGCTCTCTGCCTCTCACCTCTCTCTCTCTCTCTCGCCCTCCTCTTTCCTCTTAAGCAAAATTTACTCGCAAGCAAAAGTCCGGTGTCACGCGTTTGACACAAATCAAAACGACAGAATAATCTGTACCAGAAACCTGGGGCCAAGCAACGTGACCTTAACCTCTGGCGAAAAGGCATGGCCATAGGTGACCCCGAGCGGGCCGCGGGTCATAGGTCATGGGAACTCCCAGCAGCCCGGGTCGGGAGGTCACTCCGTGGGCTAAGAAGCTAGAAGTCCTCGTGACTCACCCAGCGAGCTGATTGGCTCGTTTGTTAATTGCACCTACTTGCCTATTCATCATGATCATCGGCAGAAGCCAGGGTCAATCCGCTGCTGGATTGGAGGCGTGACCCGAGCAGTCGGCGGTCTCTCGCGGTCACGGTGATGTAAAGATGAATCCACCTTGCGTTCAGCGCGCCAGCTGATGTCATCGCTCCGTCTCCCCCCCGTGGACGCCTCTCTGTCTCTTTTGTCGGGATAGCCGTGTCGAGCGCCACTACTCTCTCGGCTATCTCGAAATCGCAGCTCTCAAGAGCAATTCTCATACATCGATCCGTGACTAACCCGCATCTGCTGGGTTTGATACCACCCAGCAGCAGACCATTAACATCCGGCGGGGAGGGGTGCGGGGGGGGGGCGCTCACTCCAATCTGGAGCGAGTCCGTGCGGCAGCTGTCCAGGAATAATAATAATTTTACATTTATAACGTGCACATTTTCATTCACTCGAAGGTACTCATTCGACGAGCGAACGACTCAGAGGCGCGAGGAAAGCGCAGAGAGGCGGAGGAGGCAGCCAGGCAGTTTTGCCGGCGCCATATTGCCACACACTGCTTCCCATATATTATGGTGTTATCGGCCAAATAATTAACGAGTGTTTTTTTTAAGTTGTGGGAGGAAATTGGAGAATCCGAAGGAAACCCACGCAGAACAGGGGGAGAACACCCAAACTGTACACAGAAAGACGCCCGACCCGAGATTCGAACCCGGACCCTTCTTGCTGTGAGGCGCAGATGTTCCCACTGCGCCACCCTGCCGCTATCATTACATCATGAACGCAGCGAACACGCTACTGCACCCCGCACCTTCCCAAGCAGCTGAGCCGACGGTTAACATGTGTTTCCTTTAAAAACTTTACACCCAGTAAACCGCTTCACCACACATACACTATATATACGGTGTACACATAGCCTGGCTCAATGCTCATGTTGATCCACGCTCACCACGTAAATACAGCTGTTCCTAGTCTCAGTTCAACATCACGGCTCGGCCACCCAGACCTTCGATTCGATTTTCAAGCCGCCACTGAGACCCAACGCTCCTCACATCTGCCCGCGTGCGAACGATCTATATATATATAACGTCGGGCCAAAAATAGCTGACGCATTTGTTTCTACGTTGAATATAAATGTGTCAGTTATTTCTGGCACCACTGTGTGTGTGTGTACGGTTGCGCAGTGGTAACATCCGCGCCTCACAGAGAGAAAGTCCTGCCCCGAGGTGGTTCGATTTCCGCCTTTCTGCGTAAGGTTTGTGCGTTCTCCCCCCCCCCCTCCCCTCCCTGTTCTGTGTGGGTTTTTTCGGGGTTCTTCCCCCGTGTCCGCGTAGCAAAAACCCACGCGGACCCGGGGAAAACACGTAAAATCCCCACACAGAGGCGGCACCCCTAGCCGGGGAATCGAACCCGTGGGCTTCTGGCTGTGAGGCGGCAGCGGTTGCTCACCGCCTTTCCCAATCTCATTTCCGGGCCCTCTGTGGTTCGGGGCTCCAACCCAGACTCGGCGTCTCTCCAGGCCGCCAGCACGGCAGGTAAAACCTCACCGCAGGCTCCTACTTGTTATTCGTTTATATATATATTTATTTTCACAGCAGAGAAGAGAAGCTTTTAACAAATACTCGTTTCCCCTATAATTAATTACCGAGTCAAGAAACGCGATCCTGCAAATGGCCCAGGCACGCCTCGGCCTGCCCTGCATGCTGTAGCAATTCGCGTGGCAATTAACGAGCGTTAATTAATCACGGGTCGTAGGGGGAGGGGGGATGGTTGGTCGTGGTGGTGGTGGTGGTTGGGGAGGAGGGATTGTGAGGTCTCGTTTTCAGGTCAATTTAGCAGAAAATTACGACGGCGCGGCGCGTGGGTGAGACGCGACGCAGCGCCGCCGCGCGTCGCCGCTCGCCACTCCATCTGTCTTGTTCGCAGGGGGTGGAAAGTAAGCCGGTGCGGTCCGATACATTCGGTAAAGTACAGGTGGGAAGCAGCACATGACTTGCAACGCAGGGCAGCAAGAAGGGCCAACCCGGGTTCGATTCCCGGCTCGGGTGCCTTTCTAACTAACCTTCCCTCGGTGCCCTGAGATGTTGTAAGAGCTACAACGCTTAAAGACTGACTGTTCTGTTTCGAAGCTGTTCTTTTTCGGGATCGCCGTGTCGAGCGCTCCCCTTACACACACACGCATGCACACGAGCACACGCATGCACACGCGCAGACTCCCGCACGCACACACCGCGCACAAGGAAATGCACAAAAACAAAGATCCCCTATATAGCCTTAACAGACTGTAGGGGCAAGTTCCGTTCGCGAGTAGCACCTATGAAGGTCGACACGGCACACGAGGGGGTGGGTGACCAGCACCACGCCTGGTCGCCTTTGTCTCCCTAGTGGCGATGTTTACACACGCACTAGGTACTCATTTGAGGCTGAGTCGACCTAGGGGGGGCCCAGGACCGGTTCAGAAAATCGTCACTGATGTTGGCCGTGAGCGGGATTCGAACTGGGGTCGCCAGATTTGTAGCCCAGCGCGCTGACCACTGGGCCACCGCTCCACACACTCGCACGCGCACACACACACACACATCCACACGCACACAAACGCACGAGCATAATGAATGTGAGCACGTGCGAGTGAATGCACGACCTGTGCTGGAGATCCCGAATAGCGTTTCACCTCCACTGAAGCTCGTTTGCGGTGATTATTTACTTCATTAATTGTTGAGAATGGCCTGTGTGTGTGTGTGCGCGCGTGTTTGTGCGTGTATGCGCGTATGGGGAGCGGTGGCGCAGTGGTTCGCGCAGGCACGACGAACCTAAAGCCTCTCTGTTGACACTACAACTGGGCATGCAGCATTAACGCATCTCATTCGATCTCAAATGTATAGATATTCGTAAAACATGGCTCGAATGTTTAAATTGCATTTTCTGTTCCCACCGTTGAGTAAGATATCTGCCGATGAATAAGCAATAACTCGTCGCGTATGATCTGATCAATTCACTTTAAATTAATGTTGGCATTTGCTGAAAAGTACACAACACAAGCGTACAGAGAGGTGTACGCTGACTACTTTTGCCGACGGAGAGAAACACACACACACGTGGCTTCGAGAACAGCATCGAAATCAGAGCCATCGCACAGGTGCCGAGTTAGAACGGCGTACTGAGTGAAGTCGAACGTGCTGTGCCATGTCTGCAGTGTGTTCAGAACGTGCGGCACGCCTGAAGATGCCTCCAACGTGAGAGGGTGAGTGCTCCGTGATACGGCTATCCCGAAAGGCCAGCTTTGAAGAGCAATTCTCACACATCGAGCCGTGAAAACCTACACCAGTACAACATACACACTCGTGCTTCCCACCAGATCACAACACCCTGTCCAATATATTGACGTTTATAGAAAAACGTAATATTACGGTACTAAACCACCCACCTCCTCACCTCCCCCCACCCGCGATTCCCCACTCCCCTTCTCACTTCACATTGCCAATTCAGAAAACAACATCAATTATGACTCTCGTTTGTAAAATAATCAAGCATTGGTCGGCAGCACAATTAGCTGCGTTTAACCTGTGAAAAATCGCTTCTGACTGAGAGCTCACAATACCAGGTCTTGTAAAACATGCGCGGTATCAATATTTCAACAAACAACCTTAATGAGGTGATTAATCTTAAACGGGGGCGTCTAGGCTAAGGGAGGCGATCGTGAAGGTGGGAGAGGGCGGCGGAGTAGGTGGGGGCCGTCGGGAGGGGGGTTGGGAGCGAGATTTGGAGACTGAAAGCTGAGTGGAGGAGTTAAGGTTTCGTAAAAGTGGCAAAGGCGCAGCACTGCTGTTGCTCGATAATGCCACTGAAGGCGGAAGGAGTCTCTCGCCACGGAATGTATTCGGCCTACTCTAACACGTTGGGCAGACGTCTGTGACGAAGTGGGAGTACCCACACTTTACCCCACCGCCACACGTGACCCATCTGGACTGCTGGTGCGCGCGCGTCTGTAAACAACAATAAATACATATTTCAAAGCGCTTTTCACACAAAATTCGCAAAGGGCTGAAGAGTTAATTAAATCCCGCTTCTATGGTTACCCTCGACTTCACCAATTCGCATTGACCAGAATAATAATAAGAATAGCATTTATATAGCGCCTTTCACCCGAGGGTCACAAAGCGCTGCACAGGGCTGCGGAGAGAACGACACGTCAACAACGACAGAGAACGGACCATCAGCAAGGATGGCCGATTGACCGCCACGACCTTCGTTGACACGCACCGCATTTATACTGCATGTCGGACATATATGGGTCAACTGAGAATTGCTCTCAAAGAGCAGCTCTTTCGGGATAGACGTGTCGAGCGTTCCTCCTCTCTCCTTCGCGACGTTTCGCCTACCACGTTGGTAGGCATCGTCTGAACCACCACGTAGAAGGCAGAGCACCAGGAGAGGGGATATGAGTACGCGTGTGTTTTATGGGACATTCACAGTCCAGCAACAACACGTGGCTTTGAAGCGTTAGGGAAAACCCGTGCCGAGGAATGGATTATGTAATATTACCCAACATGTGTTTGTCTTCAGAAGCATTTAATCCATATGTAATGGAGCAAGTGTTTTTTTTTATAATGGGTGTATGTCCGAACCCAGGATACCGGGTTGGAATCCTTCATGAGGTGAGTGGGTCACTGTGTAGGTGGGTGGGTGTGTAGGTGTGTGGGTGTCTTGGTAGGTGGGGGTGTAGTGGGCTGGGTGGATGGGTGGATGTGGTAGGTGGGTGGTTTTGTCGGTGGATGGCTGGATGTGTGCTCGCTAACAGCACTTGCCTCTACAGTCTGTTGAGGCTATACGAATAATGATTGTCTTTGCGTGGATATCTAATGGGGAACGATAGTGTAGCGGTTAGCAGGACACTGGGGGCAATTTAGTCAGAACAATTAACCTAGGCACCATGTCTTTGGACTGTGGGAGGAAACGGGAGTACCCGGCCAAAACCCACGCGGACACGGGGGAGAACATGCAAACTCCACACAGAAAGGCGGCACCCGAGCCGGTAATCGACTTTCTTGCTGCGAGGCGGCAGCGTTACTCACCGCGCCCAATGTGTCGTATTATTATTACTACCTACAGTACCCACTATTACGTAGGTAGGGCTGTTCACCTAAACAATCACAGCCCCAAATAATCACCTTAAAGCCGCCAAAACAGCAAAGGTGCAGGTAAATCCGTGAGAGTGTCACTCTGGGACAGGGCCTGGCCGCCACCTGCCAGTTTGCTGAGCGAGCTTCCCCCACTAATTGTTTTAGCCGCGCCCGGTCTGTAACAACAACGTCGACCTACACCGCCCCGCAAGGTCGGTGGTTCTGGTTTCTTCAGAGAAGGATGCCACCTGAGCAGATGAGATCGTTCGGTGCAATTAACCTCAGCGCCAGTAGCAGCAGCAGCAGCAACCACAGCGTTGTCTTTGTATTTGTGACATTTCAGGAGGTGGCAAAGCTCCGTGGGATTTTGTTGTTTTGTTTGTCGCGCGCGAGGGTTCGCCCCTCGCTGCCGTCACACGGAGGCGGCGAAGGCTGTTTGCTCAGCGAGGCCCCGCGGCTTCGAGGATGGTCGCCGAGCACACACTCACCCCTTTCTCCCCCCCCCCGCCGTGTGACCGCAGCGGTGAACGCTCTCGGTCAGTCGGCGCGACGCGAGTCCCCACACCCAGCCCCCCCCCCAGCGTGACGCGCGACTGAACAAACTTGGCGACACACGGTCACTTGGGTGGCCCCGAAAATACACGGCCGCGTGTCTACCCCAGGAGCTGGGGTTGGGATGGTCCATAGGGCTAGCTCGTCGGGCCGGATTGTTGAGTCGGTTAATCGGGCTGGCTCATTGGGCTGGAATTACAGGGTTGCTTCAGCCGGGTGGCTCATTGGGCCGGCTCATTAATAATAATAAAAGTAATCGTATTTTTGTAACGCGTGCATATTCTCCGGGCGCGTTGCACCCGTTGATTCGGAGGCGCGGAGCCTGGTTCGGTCGGTTTGTTGTGAGTCGGTGAAGAAGTGACTTTTTAAAAGTTGTTTTAAAGGTTGTGGGGGACTGTGTTAGGCGTAACAGAAGTGGCTACAGGCTGTTCAAGGTTGTGGGTGCCGCGACAGAGAATCGGCGTTGCGCGACGGTTGTGCGTGAGCGCGGTGTGTGGAGTAGGTGCTGTGACGAGTTTCATCGGGATGGCTCACTGCGCTATATTATTGGGCTGTCTCATCGGACTGGCTGACTGCGCTGGCTCACCGAGCTAGTTCTCCAGCCTCGCTCACCATCTCGCTTACGGGGCTGCGGTGTGAATTTCCAGCAGCCCCTCGCCGCAGTTAGTTATTGCAAAAAAAAAAGAAAAATAGGCTTCTTGAGTTAGCCGCCACACTGTGCCCTTGTGTCTTACGTTACTGTTAATGCAGCTCTGCTAAATACGTCGGGGGTTGGCGGGAAGGGAGTGCGGGGGGTGCATCTTGTACAAACAAAAAAAAACTGTGTTTCCATTACTTAAAAGAAAAACAGGGTCTTGGCCAGAGTTTCACACCGCGAGCCGCTGACATTCAGGCGATGCCCACGCGGGGGTTGGATTACGGGTAAATAACGCCCGTTAGTCAGCGCTGCCGCACGCCTCGTTTGAACTGAGAGATTATTCATCAATGCGGCGGCAACCGTTTTCTGCTGAAGAATAACAATTATTATTATTATTATGGGCGGCACGATGGCGCGGTGAGTGGCGCTGCCGCCTCACAGTAAGAAGAACCCGGGTTTGAATCCCGGCTCGGGTGCCTTTCTGCGTGGAGTTTGCATGTTTCTCCCCCGTGTCTGCGTCGGTTTTCGCCGGGCATTCCGGATTCCTCCCACAATCCAAAAACATGTTACTGAATATGTTAATTGGCCTTGTACCTTCACACCACGGGGACCACGACAGCACGTGTTTGTAGGTATCGACCCTTCAAATCTGGAATTGATGAGAAAACAACTTGTGACGTCTCGTCATTTTTCACCGACTCACAACAAACCGACTGAGCCAGGCTCCGCGCCTCCGAATCAACGGGTGCAACGCGCCCAGAGAATATGCGCGCGTTACAAAAATATATTATTGTTATTTAACACTGGTCATTCTCAACCGATGGGTCGTGACCCATCAGTGGGTGGTAAGCGTGACCTAGCAGTCCGTGGAGACCAGGCCCAAGCGGTACACGTGTGCATCGAGGTGCAAACGGTTGAGAAGCCCCAATGTAACAGACAAGAAACCCGCACAGGTCCTTGCAATTCCGAACCAGTGGAATCGCCAGCGCGCGGGAACGACGCGATGTGATTGGTCCCCGTGTCACCCGTCCCAGGACGCCACCTTTAGTGATCAGGTGCAGTTCTCCCTGTGACCTGTGAGAGGCTGTGGAGCAGCGCGGGTGGGATAGACTCTCTCTGTCTCTCTCCAAAGGGCCCAAGATAAATCGATAGTTGCGTATTATTACAGCGGAAAATAGCCAGTGAGCTTTCGAGCTCTGCAAGCGGGATTCCCACGATACAGCAATCCTACGGACTGAACAACATAAACAATGTAAGTAGAAGGCTTTCACGATCAGTGTTATCCATAGTAAAGCTCTGTTTAAGGGTTTAGGTTATATGAAAAAATGTGTAAGTGTTGTGTACCTTTTTACAAACCCTGAAGACGCTAGATGTACGTTCCAGCGAAACGTCGGTAACATCTTTGGAGGTAATTGCTGTTTGTGCCCCCGCTTGATTCTCCAACATATCGACGGGTAAACAACACGATTAAAAACCTTTCCCGCACGGTATCCATGCCATAGGCAGGGCCCCCCATTCTCCCCCATCACAGAAAAGCAGCCGCTCGCTCTTAGCCCGATCCAGGCGCTTTCTCCAATTCATCCTCTAACCATAATGCAGCTTCTGAGAGGAGGAAAAACACGCACGCTAATGCACATTAAACAGACTGTTTGTATTTGCTTAATAAGCCTCCAGTATTTTTCATATTCGTGAATTTTTTCCATTGCCTACCAAGGCAAGCATGGCACGCGGCATTATTATGATTATTATTAATATTACCATTATTTGTATAGCTTCTAATCATTTTTCCCCTCTCTTACTGACCAGCCCCCCCCCCTCCACACCAACCACCACGCACACTCCCCTCTCTCTCTGTTATTATTTTTCCTGGAGTATTATTCATTACACAAAGCGTACGAGTGAATATATTGCTCCTGCTGTGTTTCCCCAGATGATGCCCCCGTGCTTCAGCCAAGTTTAGTCGGAGCCCTGAGCTCAGTACTGCAGCAGTGGCCCGAGGCACGCGCGAACACAGCTAAAGCTCAGAGACGCGAGTAGCTCAAGGGTTCCTACAGATTCATCACAGATAGATAGATAGACGTTTATTATTAAAATTATTATTGGCGGGCGGCACGGTGGCGTAGTGGGCAGCGCTGTCCGCCACGCCACCGGGCCGCCCATCTCTCTGGAAGTCCACAAATTGAATTAAACTCAGAGCCCCTAATGGGCAGTAGAGCCAACCCCATCACGTCCCAACAATTCAGCCTCTCTCTCTCTTCACACACAACGCATGCCGGCCCCTAACAGCCGTCTAAACACACAACGCTGTGGTCAACCCCTTATGAAATGTAACGATGTAGGTTTTCACTGCTCCATCCATCCATTTTCAGAAACCGCTTAATCCTGTACAGCAGTGGTCCCCAACCACCGGTCCGTGGACCGGTACCGGGCCGCACAGAAAGAATGAATTAAAAAAAATATGTTATTGATTATCAGTCTGAAAGATGTTTTATTTTGAAAAATGACCGGATACATCCGTCTGTGCGTCTGTGTCTATTGAGTTGTATGTTTTATGCACTTTATATTTGTTTTTATGCCGGTCGTATTATGTTTTTTCGTCATATTTATCCCCCCACACCTTGAAGGCCGGTCCGCGAAAATATTGTCTAACATGGAACCGGCCCGTGGCGCAAAAAAGGTTGGGGACCGCTGCTGTACAGGGTCGCGGTGAGCCGCAGCCTATCCCGGCAGACACAGGGCGCAAGGCAGGGGAACACCGGGGATGGGACGCCAGTCCATCGCAGTGTGCCTGGGGAAATTTAGTCAGTACGCCAATTAACCTGGCAGCATGTCTTTGGACGGTGGGAGGAAACCAGAGTGCCCGAAGAAAACCCACGCGGACACGGGGAGAACATGCAAACTCCACACAGAAAGGCCCCCGAGCCGGGATTCGAACCCGGGTCCTTTTTGCTGTGAGGCGGCAGCGCTACCCACTACGCCACCGTGCCGCCCGTTTCCACCGCTCGATGTATGAGAATCGTTCTCAAGAGCAGCTCTTTCGTGATAGCCATGTCGAGCGTTCCTCCTCTCTCCTTCGCGAGCCTTCTAGCCAAAGGCGCTCGTGGGCCCATGAGTGAGGCCGCGAGTATTTCTTCGTGAGCCAAGACTAAATCCGTTACCTGCGTACGATCGTTCCTCATTCCGCGCGATCTGGGCTCAGAACGAAAACATTTCACGGACTGTGCTGAGAGCGGCGGCGA
>JAZEWU010000034.1:3815405-3828285 GCA_036362915.1 Geotria australis
ATTTTGTAAAAAAAAAAAAAGGGCTGATGTTTGTTTCAAAAGTTCTCGGATAATGCCCCCCCGCTCAGAGCCGCACCCCCCACAGCCACCCGCTTCTCCTCTGTGGCTGAAAGTGGTCGCAAATGAAGGGTGGCTTTTAACGAGGGGTCATTTTTTTTCCGAGTTAAGAAAATAATCGGGGGCATGAGATCGAGAACCGAGGATTTTTTTTCCACCGGTCAAAGAGAGAAGGGGGGGGGGTTTGAAATAGGGGGCTCCACTGTATTTACGCATACAAAGATGCCCTGTATAGCCTTTGACAGACTCTTGGGGAAAGTGCTGTTGGCGAACACCTATTAAGGCCAACAATATGCAAGCTCAGTTGCCTTGTTCCAAACCAGTGCAGCTTGTGATAAACTTAACCAGACGGCAATATGAAAAATGTGCGGTATAACAAGTTAAAAAAGGAACGTCATATAATAGGGTTACCACTTCACAGCAAGAATACCCCAGATCGATTCCCGGCTCTGGTGTGTAGTTTTAATAATAATAATAATATCATTTTATAGAGCGCCTTTCACACGAGGGTCACAAAGCGCTGCACAAGGGCCGTGGAGAGAACGGCATGTCAACAACGACAGAAAAAAAAGAACTAATAAAAACCCAAGCACCAAAAATTAAATGATTAAAGCTGCTTCGAATACACTGAAAGGTCGTGAAACTGGCAATCTTAAGAGCGGCAAAAATCTGCCAGCGTCCCCTAAGATAGCCGTCACTTCCTTATTCTTCTTTGCGATTCTTCGAAGCACGATGGTCAGCCTCTGGACATCGTTGTCTTTCAGCTCGGCCTCGAAGTGTTTGGTAGAATTCGCAGGCAATACCAAGTATTACCTTAAAGACAAACTTGGAGGGTGACAGGGAGGAAGGGAGGGTGAGCGACAGGGGGAGACATAGGGACACAGAGACAGGAAGACAGAGAGACAGACATGTTATTTCCGTGTCTGCGCGGGTTTTCGTCGGGTATTCCGGTTTTCTCCCGTATAGCCTGAACAGGCTTTAGAGTAAATCGCTGTTAGCGAACAGCACCTATGAAGGTCCGGATGGAACGTGAGAGGGGTGGGTGGCCACATTTCATCTGCCTAGTAGCGATATTTACACACAGCACACTCGGTACTCATTTGATGCCGAGTCAACCTCGTGGAGGCCCAGCACCGGCTCAGATAATCGTCAGTGGCGTTGGCGGGGTTTGCACCGCGGCCCCGCTAACCGCAACACCACCGCTTCCCGCGAGACATCGCCAAACACACACAACGCACACACAACGCACACACGTACACGTGCATGCGTTGTGTATATATCGCTCGCCCTCTCCCACCAACCACCATGTGTCAGCCACCGTACACCCCGCACACACCCCCCCAACCCACACCACCCTTCTCCCTGCCGCGAGAGGGCTCCTCGCTCGATGCGGCCAAAGGTCCGGTGAGCCGAGCCGCGCCGATAAGTCGTGTTTGCCGAGTGGGGGCGGCGGCTTCCCTGGTTTCTGTTGTTGTTATTCTCAAGGCCTCGAAGCCACGACACACAAGGCCAACAACCACACTTCAACCGATTTAACATCCTACTGTTTGGACCGGCGTCCCGTCCCCGGTATAGACCTGCCTTGCGGCCTGTGTCTTTGGAAATACCCGACTTGGGTGCCAAATGTCGGTGTGGAGTTGGCGTATTCTCTCCATGTCGGCGCGGGTTTTCGCCGGATACTCCCCGTTTCCTCCCACAGTCCAAAGACATGTAATTTAGGTTACATGTTCTTGGTGGCCAAATTGCCCCCGGTGCCCTGAGATGGACTGGCGTCCCGTCCAGGGTATAGCCGTGCCTTGCGCCCTGTGTCTGCCGGGATAGGCGCCGGCTGACCGCAACCCTGTACAGGATTAAGCGGTTTCTTAAAATGGATGGATGGACGGTTGTCCTGTCTGTAAATTGCCCCCCGGTGCCTTGATACGTTGTTGCAGCTTACTAACACCTCCCCTCTAAACAACTGAATTCTTACCGGTACTATTGTTTCGCCAACCCCCCCCTTTCCCACCTGTACTGCACCTGAACTCTCTCGAAACTTTCTTACCGGTACACCGTACCGGCTTACTTTCACCTCTGGCTACAATCCTCCCCCTCCGCCTCCTCTCCGCAAGCCGCCGCAGCGTGTGCGCGGGTATCTGACGCCTCGGCAACTAGCGAGCGACAGGTCAAGTTCAGGGACTTCGGATTGCGCACCTTGCACGACATCCGGTCCGGGTGGGGGGGGGCACGGCGGGGGTGGGGGTATTGGCGGAGTGGCAGCAGTAGGTCCATGACCCCCACCCCCAGTTCAGACAGGTGTGCGCATTAGCACTTCCACCAGCAAGGTTCTGTCACGTAATCTCTCCGTGCGAGATGCAAAGTCGAGGCGTCTTACCCTCTCTGGAATCTCACTGGCATGCTGCCGAGATTAATTGTCATGACTAAATTGCCCCCCGGTCCCCTATGATGGACTGGCGTCCCATTCCAGGTATAGCCCGAGTAACCTTCTTACCCCTCTGCCTGCTGGACTACTGTTAAAACGAGCTACATCGCTCAACGGTTCCTTCCAGCTTAAACAAAAGCTCTGGTGCTGGTTTTCATAATCCCATCGTGTTTATCTCTCCAGCATTGCCCGTCACTCTCGCTCGAATCTCATTCTGTCTGGCATCGAAAATCATTCCCTCTGGCATTGTCCGTCACTCTCTCTAGATTGTCATTCTCTCCGGCGTCATCTGTCATTCTGGCTGTGGTTAGGCTCCATCCAGCAGTGGACAAACGAAAGGCCTGCGGTGTTATCGAGTTTATCCCTTGAACTCACGGCGTGAAGCACTGGGCGGTCACGGCCTCTCATTCGACACTCGGAGTGCCTTTTTTTAAAATCCAGATTACATCTCATAAGCGCTTCACGTTATTCAAATGTTCTCCCCGAGCAATTCGGGTGGGCGGATGGCGACGCAAACGTTTAGAAGCAAATCAATGCATCGCGTCTCGTTGAGAAACGATGTTTACGAACGGAGCGCGCGTTCCGCATGCAAATCGCGAAACGTCGGATATTTCCCCAGTGCGCACGGGCTCGATGCGTGTGCAGTAAAAACATTCTGAGTGACGGCTTCACAATCACAAAAATAAACCTCGGCGTCTGCAGTTAAAAATAAACGTAGACACAAACACTCTAAAGTATTGTCCCCTAACTACGCACGAGGGTGACGCTTCCGCGCCCGTTACGGCTGAGAAGATTAATATTGCATCGATGTGGATTTTCACGGCTCGATGTGTGATGAGAATTGCTCGTTAGAGCTGCTCATTCTCTCTGCGCCACAACTGATCGGATAGGGCCACCATGGCATTGATTTTTCTCATAGAAATGTTTCTGCTGTCTTTATGTCATATGTCCTATAATTTATCGATTTTGCTTGACTCTCAGTTAATTTGTGTTGAGGTTGTTGACATGCCCTTCTCTCCACAGCCTTGTGCAGCGCTTTGCGACCCTTGGGTGAAAGGCGCTCTATAAATGCTATTATTATCAACTAACAAATCTTGAGAATTGCTCTCGGGAGTTGCCGTTTCAGGATAGCCGTGTCGACCATTCCTTGTCTTCGTTCCTCCTTTCTCCTTCTGATGATGAAGCCTGACGATGTGTCCAGAGTGGGAGGCGAAACGAAGCGAAGGACAGAGGAGCAACGCTCGACAAGTCTATCCTGAAACAGCAGCTCCTAAGAGCAATTCTGAAGATTTGTTAATTTATGAGAAAAATTAATGCCACGGTGGCTCTATCATGTGAATTTTGGCGCACACACAAGTTACTTTATGAACGTCGCGCGTTCCGTGTAAAAAAATAGGAACACCCGGTCTGGTATCACCAGCGGTTAGATCCAGGAGCTCACAATTGGCAGGTCGCAAATTCAATCCCATCGTTGCTCCTGGGTCAACGCGTACAACTTCGTGGGGAACTCGACTGCAGTCACCGCACGGATAAATTCGGCCCTGCCATAGGCATGTGGAATTTCCACTGCTGGTTCAGGGTTGTAAACAGTTCATGAACAGCGTGTTAAAAACTCTTTGAGCAGCAGGAAATCACCGGCTTTCTTCCCCCCCCCCCCCCAACGACCTCTTGCCAACGTCTCATTGAGCATGTAGCAGTTACGTGGGCAGTCAAAACTTTTGTTCTGAAGACTTCATAAGAAAAGGAGAGAAAAAAAAACCTCGCGGTTGCAAAAAAGAAAATAGTAAAATAATATCCAGAGTTTATACTTGTTTTGCGCGCGTAAAACTTCCCGTCAGAAAGTGCACGGTTGTTTTTTCCTCTCTCTCTCTCTCCTCTTTTCAACAGAGCTGACACACAAAGGAACTGTCATAATTCGCCCGAGCGTTCTTGAGTGGGACGCTGGTCAGAACAGAAACATTCCGCGCTCATTAAAACATTTCATAAAGCGCGCTCCTCCAACTTGGCTCCCTTCCATCCGTATCAAGCCCTCCGCCGTCAATGCGCGGTAGCGGCAATTTGCTGCTCATTATATATATAAAAAAAGCTCTCTCCTTGTAAAATATCCAAGGGGCGGTGCGGGGATTGACGACAAACATCTGGGTTAATTTGTCTCCGGTACAAATTACAATGCGTGCTCTTTCTCAAGGTAATGCAAAGGTGCAGCTCTGCAAGCGTTTATCCAACGCCACCGCTGGCAGATGCGCCTCCATCCTCCACGGAGAGAGATAGAGTTCATTCATCCGTTGTCAGAAACAGCTAAATCCTGTACAGGGTTGCGGTGAGACGGAGCCTATCCCGGCGAACACAGAGCGCAGGGCAGGGCTATACCCAGGATATTAATTTGACTCAATCCAGCTCTGAGAATTCAGATGTTAATTTTGATTGAGATGTAACGAGCGATGATCGCAGGGCGCCGCTGAGCAAGGCCCTCGAGTGGACACACGGCTCCTGCCAGGTCACGTCCGAGGGCCACTTCTTCGACACAGCGTGATGCACTGCTCACTGCAGGCTGAGACGCTCCTTCGTCTCAGCACCGAGCTTATCGTACAAAGACGAACTGTGAAAAACTTGCAAATTATTTCCTAATCTAACCAACGCCAAGACCAATACACGCACGCGCCCACCATGTTACGAGCATTCTCTGTAAGAATGCAGATTTACCTTTAACCTTTAACGTTCGTGGTGTAATTCTAGAGGTATTTGCTTACGTATCGGGTATCGAATGACATCATGGCAAGAGTAGCTGTCAGACTGTAATAACTACAGATCAGAAAGAAACCCATTCAACACCGTACCCCGGACTAAGGCGCCTAATCCCTATTCATCGTCACGTTGTATATTTGTCTAGTTAGGAGTGCCCGAAACACGAATACTAGATGCCCAATCCGCCAGACAGGAAGGAGCGGTGGCACAGTGGTTGGCGCACTGTGTTATGAAACCGGCGACCTGAATTCGATTTTCTGCCATGGTTACCTAATATTCGAAACGGTTCTGAGCACCCACCCATTCACGATTACAACATTTACCGGCGTGGTGAAGTATGGTCAAACAACCCCGATGCCTGACAGCGTGGTAGAAGGCTTTCACCAGTGGATTAACAACTTCACGACATTTTGCCTCTCACGTTGGAGGCATCATCAGGCTATTGAATGGTTGAGCTAAATTGTTATTTTTTATCTGTAATGCACGTCTATATTGTTTAAAATGCTCATGTGGTGTAGTTGTCGGTAGCTTCAAACCGACAGAAATCGATTAATCCTGTACAGGGTCGCGTTGACCCGGAACCTATCCCTACAGAAACAGGGCGAAAGGCAGCGCTGTACCCAGCATGGGACGCCGGTCCATCACAGGGCACCATCACAACGGTATCTTAAAAAAAAATGGAGGTTTTGTACAAACTACCTAAGGTTTTATCTAAAAAATATATTTCAGGAATTGGCTAACTTCTGATGACGAATTTGCATTATGTGGTTTGTCCGTTGTTGTAATTATTGTGTAATTGTATAATTTGCGACTGCCGCTGTTCCAGAAAACCGGTGAGAAATGAGACATTTCATCACCCAGGGAAATACCCTGGGTCACTACAATCATTAACATCGGCAGTAACAATAGCCACGATCAATCCACTGCTAGTTGAAACCACCTTCTGCCATCCAGTGAAGCAATAATCCACCCACTTGCTACGCCCGTGCTGACCTCATCTTTCCATCGGCACATTCAGATCTCACCTCGTGACACACCTCGTCTTAAAGGCGTACGGTCTTCCTTAGTCGAGGTTTAATTTAATTTAATCATGAGTTTTACCGTCTGCAATATTTATCAGCGTTTATCAGTCTGTCTGCTGAGTTGTTTTCTAATCTCTGTTTTGAACAAAATGTCGCGACATTCGGGTTAAAGAGACTTTATTCCCACACCCGCCTTAGGCCGCTCACCAGGGTCCACCCCAGAGTAGGAGAGAGACCACCCCCGATCAAGAAGGTTGGTTCCAGAGCCAATGCTGTGTCTGGAGGTCAGACCAACTATTTGAAGTTGGTACTTTTTCACCTCCTCTACAATCTCCGGCTCTTTTCCCGCCAGAGAAGTGAGATTCCACGTCCCAACAGCCAGTTTCCATTGCAAAGGTCTAGTCCGTCTAAGTCCGTCCTTTCGTTGCCGTGAGGGCATCGCACTCGACCCTCATCCTTCACCTTGCGGGTGGTGGGCCCACAAGGCTGCTCCACGTATCCATTTCGGGCTGGGCCCGACCGAGCTACGTGGGTCACCCGGCCACCAGGCGCTTGCCGACGGACATCACCCCCAGGCCTGGCTCCAGGGTTGGTACCCGGTAACCCTAGTCCGGGCAGGGTTCTCATGATACTGTTTGGTTGCTGATTTTCCGTGCTCTGTCGTTGTCGACATGTCGTTCTCTGCAGCTTTGTGCAGCGCTTTGTGACCCTCGGGTGAAAGGCGCTATATAAATGCTATTATTATTATTATTATTTCGAACCATCATGAAGGTCTTTGGGTGGCCGTGCTTAGTCTGGTACCTCCCCTCAGACCTGTTCGCCATGGGTGACCCTACCAGGAGTACTGGACTCCAGACGACATAGCTCTGAGGTTCATTGGAACACACAAGCCCCCCACCACGACAAGGTGGTGGGGGGGGGCTTGATTCTTCGAAGCGCGATGGTTAAATTACAGTTTCCCATTTCTTTACACAGTTCTTTGCATTTTTATTGCACTCCGCAAGGTCTTTTGAGCTGCAGAGGTTGGGTAGTAGAGCGCGGACAATGCAGTGTTCCATAGTATGGTCTGCTTCCCCAAATTCACAGGTGGTTGGGCTGGTCTTGTAGCCCCATCTGACCAAAGCATCTTTTGATCGTCCCGTCCTAATTCTCAGGCGGTTGAGTGTTTTCCACTGAATCCATGGTGCTTCTGAGCCAGGAGGGAAGTCTTCAGCAGGGGGGATTTCCATGCGAGTTGGAGGAGGGTCTCTCTCAAGCATTTCCGTCCAGAGCTGGAGTCTGGTTTCTTCTCGAGATGTTGTTAGGGACGTCCCACTGAGCGATGGTTGACCGGGGGGGCTTCGACAAAAAGAGTTGGTGGCTGCAGTAGTGAGCGCGTGGAGCGGAGTAAGATGAGACGAGAGGTATAGGAGAGTATGTCGAGTCGAGAAGCGCTAAGATTAGAGGGTAGCGGAAGAACACGGGCACGGCCGCGAAGGACCTAGACAAGGGGTGGGAAGCGGGATCTTAACTCGGGACTAACTCGGGACTAACTGGAGCCGCGGTTGTGTGCGCGAGTTCTCCGTAAACACCTGTGCGGCGAGCGCGCCAACGTTTCCACCGCGCGGCAACCCGGCGGCAAACGTCTCCTCGATCCAACAACAAGAAACAAAATCTAGCGGCGTGTGTTGGGCGCCACGCGGCAAACCGCTGTGCGTCCGAGTGGGCGATCGAACGCCAGCGCCCATGCCCCCCCCCACCACAAGCCCCCCCAAACGAATGCCGGCGACCGGCCCCCCACTACCTCTAACCCCCCCCCACCCGAAATTTGGCGCTCAAGCGCCCCCTCCTAGCCTTCACGGCACGGCAGGGGAAAACAAAAAACCCGCGAAGAGAAAGGTTACAAAATGCATTGTAATGAAATCCGACAGGGTAATAATAAACTGGCGCGAACACGCCAAGCAGCCAGAGAGCGAATTAAAACATATTTTTTGAGTGAAACAGAACAAGGCTGAGAGAAGAATTAAATCTTTGGCAAAAAGCTCGCCCCCCCCCGCCCCTCCCCCCGACTCCTGATGTAGCTGAGGGTTGTGCCGTGTGTTGTTGTTGTCCGTTGCTTCGGTCCTCGTGCTAGGAACTCCTTTAGGAATTGACTCTCAGTTTGTTGGAGGGGAGTAGCGCGATTGAAGAGGGGGTACGGGGGGCAGTAGGAGAATACACGTAGGAGAGGAACTGAATTTGGGTTGCATGGAGTGTTGGTATTGTTGTTGTTCGCCGTTTCGGACCAAGTACTGGGAGCTTCTTCAGAGACTGGGAATTCGTTTCTATAAGGAGAGTAGTATTTGAGTAGGAGAATGCACATAGGAGAGGAACTGAATTCCGGTTTTCAGAGAAATACGGTTTGATTTGGCGCACCGCACCGCCAACCCACCGGCAGGAGCCAGGGGCGCAGACGACACCGATCGAACCTCGATCGTAAAAAAGGAATCGTCCCTCGGGCCGCGTCTTGGATCCGCCGGCCTCCCTCGAACAACAATTTCACTCGCTCTGTTTTTCCTCCTCGGCGTAAGAGGCGGCCTGGGCGTTGGCAGCCGGCGCTGGGCGACGCGTGTTGTTCCACCGTTGCTCAACGCGCGCCGCAGCCTCCAAGAGTATATCATAATATTTAATAAGGAACTCCCCATGCCGAGGCGGTCACGCGCGACGTGTTATTACGATTTGGTAATTGCGCTACTTGCCGAGATTCGGTTGGAGGTGGGCCACGGGACCGGTTCGCGGATCGCCGATGTCACTCGCCCACGCATGCCGGCCGCGGTCGGGAATCGAACTCAGGTCGACGGTCGCGGAGCACGATGCGCTAACCGCTGTGCCACTGCCCCACCCATATCAGTTGAACAAAGACGAATATCCCAGCGTGCAGCCTTAACAGACCGTGGGGTGAAGTGCTGTTAGCGAAAAGCTCCTATGAAGGTCGGTACGACTCTCGGGCAGGTCCATCATGTGACTATTGGCATATTGATGGTTGCTCTTCAGAGCCGTCCTTTTCGAGATAGCCGTGTCGAGCGATGTCCCTCTCTCGACACGGCTGTCCCGAAAGAAACAGCTCTGAAGAGCACATGTTTCTGAGGGGTACAGGGTGGGGGGATGGTCCCTTGGGCCAGCCGTTTGCATGACAGACAATTCCACGAAAGTTTCACAATTGTACTGATGCAGCCGAAAGAACAGCTCTGCAAAGAGCAACCATCGGTTTCACAATTGATTCGTCACGTATACAAGAATGCGTGTTTGCTGCCTGCCGCTCCGTAAAATAAAACATTCATCGGTTTGCCGCGGTGCTTGGTGAGAGCCTCATCATTGAATTTAGCCCTGGGCCCCACAGCCACCAAGCACCGCCCTCGGCCCCAGGCACCACCAGGACTTGGAGAGGCAGGTGCATTCACACGAGCCCACCCACGGTTAGACCACAGGTATGTTTGCTGTTCCTCAGCTGTCTCCTCATGTCCCCGTCGCCCCACCACCGCGGATTCGAGCCTGGCAGGTGAGGCTTAAGATTTGTCTCTGCGTGTGTGTGTGTGTCTGTGTGTGTACATGTGTGGGCGTGTATGTGTGTGTGTGTGTGCGCGTGTGTGTGGGGAGCGGTAGCTCAGTGGTTAGCGCGCTACAAATCTGGCGACCCGAGTTCGAATCCCGCTCACGGCCAACACCAGTGACGATTTTCTGAACCGGTCCTGGGCCTCCCCTAGGTCGACTCAGCCTCAAATGAGTACCTAGTGCGGTGTGTAAAAACATTGCCACTAGGGAGACAAAGGCGGCCGGGCGTGGTGCTGGTCACCCACCTCCTCGTGTGCCGTGTCGACCTTCATAGGTGCTCGCTAACGGCACTTGACCCTACAGTCTGTTAAGGCTACACGGGGGATCTGTGTGCCTGCGAGTGCGGAGCGCTAGTGTAGTGGTTAGCGCGCTGCGCTATGAACCCCCTCGCGGCCAACACCAGCGACGGTTGTTCGAACCGGCGTTGGACCTCGTCCAGGTCAGCTCAGCCTCAAATGAGTATCTGGTGTGATGTGTAAACATTGCCACAAAGGCGGCAGGGCATGATTCTGGCCGCCCACCCGATCGGTGCTCGCTAACGGCACTTGACCCAACAATGTGCTAAGACTATACAGGGGGATCTCTGTGTGTGTTTGCATTTGTGTGTACCTACAGGTGTGTGTGTGTTTTGCTGTGTGTGTGTGGCTGTGTTCCTGTGTGTGTGTGGGTGCCCCAACATAGGTGCTCGCTAACGGCACTTGCCCCAACAGTCTGTTAAGTCTATACGGGGAACTCTCTCTGCATCTTTGTATGTGTGTGTGTTAACGGGCCCAGTGTGTTGTGACTATTGTGGCAAAACCACGTGCCCTTCATCCCTCACAGCCAGGACGTGTGCTGCCCAGAGCCCACTCACTTTCCCAATCATTCCGCGTGCGGTCTCTAACATGCCTGCGTGATCCGTGCGTCGTGATCCGAGTGTTCCCTGCGCTGTCTCTCAGCGTAGCTCCACTGACAACTCGTATGGCGCCGTGACCTGGCAAGCCATTGCGCCGGCGTTGCGAGCGAGCGAGCGTTTATTTGTTTGTTTAACCGGGTGAGAGCTCAAGAGACCCGGGGGTTAGAGCGACGTTTGGGTCACACTCACTCATTCATCGTCAGAAACCGCTGCAACCCTGTATAGGGTTGCAGTGAGCCGCAGCCTATCCCGGCAGACACAGGGCCAAGGCAGGGTTATACCCAGCATAGGACGCCAGTCCATCACAGGGCACATGGGCCAATTTAGTCAGCAGGCCAATTAACCTATGTAGCAGCATGTCTTTGAACTATGGGAGGAAACCGGAGTGCCTGGCTACAACCCACGCGGCCACGCGGAGAACATGCAAACGCCACACAGAAAGACACCCAAACTAGGATTCGAACCTGGGACCTTCTTGGTGTGAGGTGGCAGCGCTACTCAGCGCGCCACCGTGGTCTGTGTCACACTCGCACGCAAATACCCCCGCGCCGCTTTGCGCACTTTCCAGCTTTTCGCCCCAGTTTCTTTCACAAAGTCCCCACTTTATGAAGAGTTCTAAGTCGAAATACACTTCCCTCATGAAACGCTTCCATTAGCCGGGAATTGCTCTCAAACGATGCTCTTTCAGGATAGCTCCATCTTGCGTTCCTCCTCGACGCGGCTCTCCCCTGAAAGAGCAGCTCTCGAGAGCAAATTACCCGTCATCGTTCCGTGAAAGCCTACATCGAGACCGTGGGGAAGAGTCGGGTAAATACCCGCAATGCGTTCACTTTAACGGAGGGCCCCCTTGCCCTTTCGGCAGCGGCGCGAGCGAGCGCTTGCAGGGCTGCGCCTTTTACCTCATCGCTCATCAGCCCCTGGCTTTCGGTGCGCGAGGCTGCGCGAGTCACAGACGCGGCCATCGGGCTTCGTGAGACGAGCCACCGGGGGCGATCGTGACTCGGTGACCGCGTGCCAGAGACGGGTCCCCCCCCCCCTTTGCGAGACGAGGTGGGGGATCGTAAATCCTGTCTGCATCCGCCGCGTCAAAAACGTTCATCCCGATCGGAAGTTTGCCCGCGCGTCGCGGTGTTTGCTTCGAGACTGCGCCGGGGATTACTAGCGCGAGGATTTAATCTCCCCGGGGTCTAGAATCCAGACGTCGCCGTTATCGTTGCCATCATTATTGATGTTGCTGTGATTGTAGTGATTTTTGCACGGCTCGATTCGTGACGGTTGCTAATTCGGAGCTGTTCTCTCCGGGGTAGCCGTGTCACTGAGCGATCTCCCTCGACACAGTTATCCTGAAAGAACAGCTAGCTCTGAGCAGCAACCCTCATTGATATTATCATTACTGTGGCTCTGCCCTACCTTGCGCCCTGTGTCTGCCGGGATAGGCTCCGGCTCACCGCGACCCTGTATGGGATTAAGCGGTTTCAGAAACCGGATGGATGGATTACTGTTGCTCTGATCGATGTGGTTGACACGGTGACTAGTCACTCAGCAAACATTCTTTCCATACTTGGTTCTTTCCTCACCATATGTTCTGTTCGTGTGTCTAATTCACTCAAAGTAATCAAACTCTGCCACCAGAGTCGTGTCTCGAGGCGACGAAGTTTTTGCCGTTCCTTCTCCGTCGAAAGAAGCGCAGGCTATATTCAGCAACGCCTGCTGATGCTTCCAAAGTGGGAAGCGAAACGTCGCAGAAGCAACACTCTCGACACGGCTATCCCTAAAGAACAGCTCTCAAGAGCAACCGATTGTGTTCACAACAACGGCGCCGGTGATCATAATGACAACGACGATTATTACGATGACAACACGGTTGGGGGGGGGGGGGGGGGAAACCAAGTTACCGCACCGCGGTTGCGTCTGGTCGGAATAAACCGACATCAGTGAACTCTGCAGTTCCTGGAAACCCGCGAAAAGCGACTCCTTAACAAGCGCGAGTTTGCGGCCCTAATTGAAAGCACTCGCTCTCCGAGAAGCGCGCGACTCCCCCTTTCAAGTGCGGCCGCGGATAACGCGGTAATGGCTCAAATTAGCCCCCGCAAACACGCTGCTTTTACACAATTTACCCAAATGACGGGGGGATGGGCGGCCATTAAACTATTACAGCTGCCCCCAACGCTA
>JAZEWU010000034.1:3841828-3854131 GCA_036362915.1 Geotria australis
GCCCGGTGAAAACCCACGCGGACACGGGGAGAACATGCAAACGCCACACAGAAAGGCACCCGAGCCGAGATTCGAACCCGGGAGCCTTCTCGCTGCGAGACGGCAGCGCTTCTCACCGCGCCGCGCACTACCGCGTACGCATATCGAATTAGCCGACGACCACCCGAACCGCATACACAGGCTGTTGGGGCGAGTGTTGTTTGCAAGTACCCTTAAGTTTCATGCGGGGGTCGGTGGAGACGGGGTGAGGAGTGCAATCAGTGCAATCGACCACACCTGCCGAGCGAGCAATCGACCACACCTCATCGGGCTAATGTTATTTTCTCCCGTATTCTTCAATAACAGTAATAGCAACAACGACACTATTATTATTTTAAACGCAGCGGCGCGCGGCTCGATCCGGCTGCCGAGCATCGACGGCAGAACATCTCGCTTAATTTCCTTCCAGTTGTCTCCTCCGTTTCGCCGGCTGCATATCGCGTTTGAAACGTAACACGACCGACCGAGCGCGCAGCCACCCACCCACCCACTCTCCTCGTCGAGTGAAAGCCACTTAACGTCATAACGCGTTTCGGCGGCCTCGCTGTCCCGAGTGAAACTCACACCGTCGAGGGCTCTCCGCTGCAAAACCCGCGCGTTCTCTGCCCGGTATGATTACTACATTAGCTCGATACAAGGCGCGCCGATTGCACGTTTGCTAGTCGGGGTTTTTGCTTTTCGTATTTTTTTTTTACTACTACTTCTTCTCATTTAGCGCTTGAGAGTGTAATGAAATGCGAAGGATGGGGTAGCGACGGCCGGTGTGTGTGTGTGGAGGGGGGGGGGGTAATAATGCAGTAATAATTCCAATAAAGATGTAAAATTAATTTGGTGTGTCAGCATCTTTTTAGCAAATGGGTTCGGGTGTGCGGGGGGACGTGTTTCAAAAGGCTGTGTTAACAATGACATTGGATGTATACCGAGAGTATAATTGTGTAGGGGCGGCACGGTGGCGCGGTGAGTAGCGCTGCCGCCTCACAACAAGAAGGCCCCGGGTTCGAATACCGACTCCGGTGCCTTGCTGTGTGGAGTTTGCACGTTCTCCCCGTCGGGCATTCCGGTTTCCTCCCACAGTCTAAAGACGTGCTGCTGCATAGGTTAATTGGCCTGCGGACTAAATTGCAACCGGTACCCTCTGATGGCCTGGCGTCCCATTCTGGGTCTCGCAGGATAGGCTCCGACTCACCGCGACCCTGTACAGGATTAAGCGGTTTCTGACAAGGGATGGTGGGGGTGGTGGGGGGTGGGGAGGTGATGGACGTGATCGCGCGTCTATTCCTGTCAGAATAATAATAATAGCATTTATAGAGCGCCTTTCACCCGAGGGTCACAAAGCGCTGCACAAGGCTGTGGCGAGAACGGCATGTCAATAACATCGAGACAGATTAACCGAGAGTCAAGCAATAGCGATTAATAATAAGTCTACAACAAACAGGAACGACGTCGCTAAAGCCATAGCGACGTTGACAATAACCGCTGTAGTTAATCGCGATAATAACAACATGGGTGACCATGCCGCTCCGCAGCGGCCAATAACGATTGCCGCGGCAATGCTGTTCACTCGGGGAGCGCGTGGGCACCCACTCTCTCGTGACGCACGCATTGCCCACCTCACCCGCTCGCCCGCTCGCCCGCGTATCAACCCTCCCGTACCTCCCGTCCCGCCAACAAAATTGAAAAAAAAAAAGCCCGAACAAACTGGAAAAGAATGAAATCACGAAAATTGGCCGAAGAGAGACAGCTGCAAGTACAGTCCCCCGCTCCCTCCCTCGGGAGGATTCAATCGCGGCATAATTATTGAGTGGCATTGTGAAAATGGCTATTACTCGCAATCACTGCCACATGGCTCTACGAACGGTGGGAGTCCTACCTCGACTGACAGGGGCAAAAGGCACACCCAATAGTGAGACCTCATCTCTCTCTCTCTGTGGGAACCCCCCCCCCACCCAAACTCGCGGCCCCCCACATCCCTCGTTAGGCTCCCAGAGGGATCCCGTGAGCTGACATCGCTTGATAGGTGAGCGGCGCATGGTTGGCATGAGGTCTTGAGCGAGGAATGAGACGCCCAACCCCCGCCCCCTCACTGTGGTCCAGCCTCTGAGTCTGAGCCCCTCTGGCCTGTGCAGTTGCACGGCCTGCACACTCGCCACTCGCCAGGCCAGAGCAGTCTTCTGGTGGAAGGAGTTGGGTGGGTGGGAAGGGTGGGGTAGGTGACATCCACCCATTCATTGTCAGAGACCGCTTAATCCTGTACAGGGTTGCGGTGAGCCGGAGGCTATCCCGGCAGACACGGGGCGCAAAGCAGGGCTATACCGAGGATGGGACGCTAGTCCATCAGAGGGCACCGGGGGCAATTTAGTCCGCAGGGCAATAAACCTACGCAGCAGCAGGTCTTTGGACTGTAGGAGGAAATCGGAGTGCCCGGTGAAAACCCACGCGGACACGGGGAGAACATGCAAACGCCACACAGAAAGGCACCCGAGCCGGGATACGAACCCGGGACCTTCTTGCTGTGAGGCCACGGTGCCGTGGGTGGGGGGAGGGAAATTACATCTCTATTTCCCCATTGCACACGGCGCAGCTTGCCACACACCGCTATCGGGTTAGGGTGCAGGCAGTGCAACTGCGCCAGTTGTCGTCAAACATCACCCCCCCCCCCGTAATAAACACTATTTGGGGAGGAACGCATCCAGCGGTGGAGTGAGAAGGGGGTGTAAATTGCTCGAGTTCTATTTGTGAATGCTGTAATAAACTTGACACCGGTGGTAAAATTGCTATCGTGTTGCTATTACGGCGAGCACACCAATGTTATGTGTGCAGGTGTAATGGTTACTATTTGTTTTAACGCGAGATAGCGATTGTAAACAGTAGTGGATATGCTGCCACCGTAAAACGAATTAAATACATCAACATAGCAATTACAGCGCGAGAATAAGCTTAACACACACGGTCCGTTAAAAACTGTAGTATAAAAGTCGCTTTTATTAGATTAAGTCAAAAGATGAAGTGTTGATTTCAAAGTATTTTTTCGTATTAAAGTTCGTATTGTTATTAAACGGTAGCATTACGTTCAGGAGCTCGATGCCAATGTGGAGGTCGGCTTGCCAGATTCGAACTCGGGTCGCCAGGTTTGAAGCCCAGCGCTCTTACCACTGAACCACCGCTCCCCACTCAAACTATAACACGCATGTACTCACAATCACAACTGAACGCGAAACACGAGGCTTAAACGTCGGCTGACGATGCCTCCAACGTGGGCGGCTCAACTTCGCGAAGCAGTGAGGCGGAACACTCGACTCGACCATCCGAACAGAAAATCTGTGTAGAGCAATTCTCCATAGATCCACACGTGGAGCCATGAACAACCTCCATCGTTATATCTTCTTACACGAACACACGGGTGCACGTAAACGCAAACAATCGCTCCTTTTCAAAGATCACAAATGAATATTTATTTTTATTTTTCTTCCTCTCTCTTTACTCGACTTTGTAAAATTGGAAGGCAACTCTTAATGTGTCAATGCACAGCGCCGGGCAACATCGCGTGCCCTAATTGCGCGTGTCAGGTTTATTTAAGAAACGTCAGCCCGGCGTCCTGCCACTGTCCCTTGGAATTTTTACTGCTGCACTCAGACATAGCCCTCCGCCCCCCCTGGGTCAGTTATAATACAATAACAATTATAATGCAAAGGCATGCAATCGTGCGGTTTAGCGGAGGCATTAACGATGCGAATCGTTTCTTGAGAATTGGGAGGCGAAACGTCGTGAAGAAGAGAGAGAGAGAGGTGGGGAGAGGGGGACGCTCGAACTTACGCAGAGCAGTCGGAGAACACACGAACTCTTCACAGAAAGACGCCCGAGGCGGGAATCGAACCGCCTCGGGCTATCGTTTCTGTGAGGCGCAGATGTTACCACTGCGCCAGCCTGCCGCCCGGTGTCCACAACTTCTGGGCGGCACGGTGGCGCAGTGGGTAGCACTGCCGCCTCACAGCAAGAAGGCCCCGGGTTCGAATCTCGGCTCGGGCGCCTTTCTGTCTGGAGTTTCTGTGTTCTCCCCGTGTCCGCGTGGGTTTCCTCCGGGTTCTCCGGTTTCCTCCCACAACATAAAAAAAAACCCCCACTCATTAATGATTTGTCCGATAACATCACAATGTATAGAAAGCAATGTGTGGCAATATGGCGCCGGCAAAACCGCCTGGCTGCCTCCTCCGCCTCCCTGCGCTTTCCTCGCGCCTCTGAGTCGTTCTCTCGTCGAATTAATACCTTCGACAGTTCTTCTTTGCGATTCTTCGAAGCACGATGGTCAGCTTCTGGACATCGTTGTCTTTCAGCTCCTCGGCCTCGAAGTGTTTGGTAGAATTCGCAGGCAACACCAAGTATTACCTGACAGGGATCGCGACGTGAACGCTTCTACCTTGACCTTCGACAGTGAATGAATATGTGCGCGTTATAAATGTAAAATTATTATTATTATTATTATAACGAATCGCGCTAACAACTGCGCTACCACTCTGCCCCCTTTGCCCTCCAAGCCAGTAAGCCGCATAAACAGACGTCTCCCGTCTCCCTCTCGCGTAATTCGCCGAGCACGGTAGCCGTGTGAGAACAGCCACGCTGTGAGTGCCCGACAGGTTCGTAGCTCGGTGCGCTAACCGCTGCGCCACCGCTTCCCCTCCGAGTAAGCCAAGTCGGTCGGTAAGAATATCTGGTAAAAAAAAAAAACACATTGCATCTCGCGTTTCTTAACAAAACAGCTGAACACGAGCCATTGCTTACAAACGTAATTCGCTAAATAGGCTAGTTGTTTGAGCGACGTGTCTGTGTGTGTATGCGTGTGTTGTTACTACGTCTGCGCGTGTGTTCCCAAAAATCCCACGTTTGCCGAAACGCACGGGAGCCCGAGGTCTGGGTCAGTCTCTGGCTCCCAGCTCAGGCGAGTAGAGAGGCGAGCGGGAGCCAAAACACGAGTCTCAACACACCCGGGGGCTCCACCTCCCCTCCTCCCCTACCCACGAACTTACTGACTCACCAATCCACATCCACCATCGCGCCTCTAATCCACCCACCCGCGCCATCCTCATCCCATCCACCCACTCCCTCCCAACCCACGCACCCATTCCCCCCTGAACCAACTCACCCATTCCCTCCCCAACGCACACACTCACTCACTTACTTATCAACCCACACACGCCACTCCCTCCCTAACCCACACACCCACCTAGTCCGTCCCCAACTCAATCCAACCACGCACCTCCTCACTAAACCGGTCATTCATTCACTCACTCCCCAACCCACACACCCACTCACTCACTCACTCTTCAACCCACTCCCTCTCACCAACCCACACACCCACCACAACTCAATCCAATCACGCACCTCCTCACTAAACCGGTCATTCACTCACTCCCCAACTCGACAAACCACTCCACAGGCCACGTGCCCACCCCTCCACCACCCTCGACTCACTTACTCATTAACACACACCTTCCCCACCACGCCAGGAATCGAACCCGGGTAATTCTTGCTGTGAGGCGGCAGCGCTACTCACTGCGTCACCGTGCAGCCCAAACGTTGCAGAAACCCTCCTGAAACAGGACTTGAGACTCAGCTGAGGCTCTTGTTAGAGACTCCCACACCAAACCAAAAGCTCGCTCCCCTAGTCGGGCCAATACCACACCACGAGGCAGCACACACGGCCGCCTTTGTATCCCCTCCCGTGCGAAAACGTGGCGCTGGCAGGAGACTGATAACCGCACGCACGCGAGCGCGGAGGAATTCCAATGTTAGAAAAGAAACCGTTTTTGTCACGAAGCACAACTGCCGAGAGCTTTCAAGAGGCGGTGAAATAATTTTATATTCTTTCCAGAGAAAAGAAACATTAATACCCTACATCGCGTAATTATACAAAGGGGGCACGGGATTTTTGTCATTTTTTTTCTCTTATAATACAAAATTGCGCCTGTATCCACACACATGTTAGACTTAGTATATATGTAAGTGTATATATTACTGCCAGTCTAGCCGATGTTAATTAACGTGTGTAGACAGATTTGAACGGTTTGCAGGGTTGGTGGTGGAGGGGCCTGGGGAGCAAAACGCCCACTGCGTTATTAACCACCGAGTCGGGAGTAAAAGTTCAAACGGAGGTACGGATATTTCAATGCGCCAATTCATTGGCAGCGTGGCACGGTAGCGCAGTTGAGTAGTGCTGTCGCCTCACAGCAAGAAACAACCAGGTTCAATTCCCGGCTGCGGTGCCTTCCAGTGTGCAGTTAGCACGTTTGACACATCTTCCCTTTGTTTGTCCGCGTGGGTTTTCACCGGTTTTTTGTACCCACAGTCCAAGAACATGCCACTGACTAAATTGCCCCCGGTGCCCTGTGATGGACTGGCGTCCGATCCTGGGTATAGCCCTTCCTTGCACCCCGTGTCTACCGGAATAGGCTCCGACCCACCCCGCGCGGACCCTGTACAGGATTAAGCGGTTTCTAACAATGGATGGAAGTGTACACACACATACACACACGGATCAATCCACCTGTGCGTGCGGTAACCACGCCGGTGTTAACGCATTGTCGTTTCTCACCTGATTTAAAGCCACGTTGATCTCCAAGCCGCACGGATGCCCGTATTTCCATCCCCTTTGTTTACAATCTCTCTCGGAAACACACACGTTGCTGTTAGCGAGCACCTATTGAGGTCCTCACGGCCTACTCGAGTATGGTGTGGCCAGAACCACGCCTGGCTGCTGTTGTCTCCCCGGCGCTTCGGTTTACAACGCACCGTCCAACGTGCTCCTTTAAGGCTGAGTCAACCAAGGAAAAGCACAGGACAATAGGCCTGATTCTCTCTCGCCAGCCACGTGTGTAAATCGTCGTGCGCGGCTCCAAGCCGATTCGATTCCAGGATCGCAGCTCAAAGCGCGGCCACCTTTGTCTTCCCAGCGCGAATCGTTTACACAGAGCGCGCCCATTGTGCCCAGGACAGGCGTACTTTGCAATGCTAGCGATGTTAACCGTAACTGGGAGTCGAACTTAACCGGCGGTGCTGCTAGCGCCGGCTCCAAATCACTGCGCGATGCCACTCGTTCCCTCGGTCCCGCCCTCACGCAGAGGCGAATATCCCCCCGTATAGCCTACTTCGACTGTTGGGGCAAGTACTGCTGGCGACCACCTTCATTCCTGTTAGGCGCCTCTTACAATACAGAGAATACGGTAATCAGCTAATTGAACGATTAAAGGTATTTGGGTTGCAACCCTCCCGAGACACTGGACCATCAGGAGGTGATAAGCCGTGCGTTGATACAATTAAGGTATCACACGCAGGTGTTATAAATAAGAC
This sequence comes from Geotria australis, assembly GCA_036362915.1. Taxonomy (NCBI): domain Eukaryota; kingdom Metazoa; phylum Chordata; class Hyperoartia; order Petromyzontiformes; family Geotriidae; genus Geotria; species Geotria australis. The sequence goes on from JAZEWU010000034.1 coordinate 3,849,209, forward strand.
TTGTGACTTCTCTCGAATTAACAGGGTGTAGAGGAGCGGTGGCGCAGTGGATTATGTTTCCAACGTGATGTTGCCTCCGACGTGCGAGGCGAAACGTCGCGAAGGGGATAGCTCTCGACATGGCCATCCCGAAAGAACAGCTCTAAAGCGCAACCATCATGAATGAAAACAATAATAATAATAATTTTACATTTATAACGCGCACATATTCATTCACTGTCGAAGGTACTCATTCGACGAGAGAACGACTCAGAGGCGCGAGGAAAGCGCAGAGAGGCGGCGGAGGAGGCAGCCAGGCGGTTTTGCTGGCGCCATATTGCCACACACCGCTTCCTATATATTATGATGTTATCGGCCAAATAATTAATGAGTGGTTTTTTTTAAGTTGTGCCTGGAAACCGGAGAACCCGGAGGAAACCCACGCAGAACAGGGCGAGAACACACACACTCCATACAAAAAGGCGCCCGAGCCGAGATTCGAACCTGGGGCCTTCTTGCTGTGAGGCGCAGATGTTACCACTGCGCCACCCTGCCGCCCAACTAGGCGGCGAGTTTATTTATAAAGCGGTGATGTAAGCCAAGCTACGAGCGCGCGCGTGTGGTGTGTGTGTGTGAGTTTATTCATTTCTTACCAGTAGCCTCTTCATCATCCAGAGCAGTGGTTCTTAAACTTGCCTGCAGCCTGCGCTCCCTTTGGTTCTCAAAATGTGTTCTCTCACCCCCTCGCTAATACATAGAGGTATACTACAATGCATTTATACTGATGGTGATGATGATTGCTTTTTACGGCTGTTCTTACGGGATAGCCGCTTCGAGCGCTCTCCCTCTCGTGAGAGGCGACGGTTCACCTCTCACGTCCGTTAATACCCGTATAATACAATACATTTTTAATTTCTGGCATGTCTCGCACGCCCAGCAAGGGCATTTCACACCCTTAGGGAGTGTGCCCCCCCTAAGTTAAGAACAACTGCTCTAGAGTATAGACCAAGGGTTACTAAATCTTTGGCACCTAAAGGCCCACTTGGCCCCAATTATGTGTGGTCTCCATGGACTGCTAGGCGGCATCCGAGCCGGGAATCGAACCCGGGAGCTTGTTGCTGTGAGGCGATAGCGCTACCCGCCGTGGCGTCATGCCACCCATGGCTGCGTGTTATGTTGGTTAAAATTGTGGCGACACGAGAGTCAAATGTGGCATCCGTATGTTCCTCCTCTGGGCCGTGTTTACGGCATCCCCGAATCCCCCGCCTGTCTCCACAGTGATGCGAAATAAGTTCCGCCGCCCCTCCACCCGCCCACTCCGTCTCGCGGACTTTGGTTATTATTCCATGCTTACGAGAAATCGTAAAAAAAGGAAATCCTGCACAGAAATGATTGACTCAAACACTGGGCCGGCTGTGCAGTGGTAACATCTGCGCCTCACAGAAAGAATGTCTTTCCCGAGACGGTTCGATTCCCGCCTCGGGCAGCTTTCCCGTGCGGAGGTTGTGTGTTCTCCACCTGTTCTGCGTGGATTTTCTCCGGGTTTTCCAGTTTCCTCCCACAGCTACACAAAAACGCTCATTAAATAATTTGCTGATAATATTATAATCTGCCGGTCAGAGGGTCCGGCGGGTTGGCGCCGGCTGACCGCGTGGCTGCCTTCCTCCTCCCCGCCTCTCCGCGCGTACCTCACTGCGCCTCTGAGTCCCTTCTCTCTTCGGACGAACACCTTCTCCCAGTGCAACGGACACAGCGCAGCCACGCGGCACAGTTATATGTTATAATTATACCGTTCCTATCAGACGACAAAGCCGGTGTGTTTATTAACACCGGCCGCTGTGGAATAAAACACAAATAAACTCGCGCGCCCGGCAGTCTGGCCTGAGCCACGTGTTCTGTCGAGACACGTGCCCATCCGTCTCCTGACCGCCTACCGTCACAGACGTCGCTCGTAAACCTCCAGACGGTGACCAGAAGATAATTCGTAATAAGAATAGTTGCTTTTCATCAAAGCTGTTCTTTCGGGATAGCTGTGCCGAGCGCGGTCTTCCTCTCTCTCTCCGTCGCGACGTTTCGCCTCCGGAGTTGGAGGCATCCTCAGGCGTCCTGAGATCAGAGTGTCTGGCTGAAGCCGAATATGCTCTGCCATATATATGGCCCTGTGTGTTGTTATAATAATAATAGCATTTATAGAGCGCCTTTCACCCGAGGGTCACAAAGCGCTGCACAAGGCTATATGTTATAAATATAGTCCTCTGTGTTGTTATATATGTTATGTATACTTGGCTTCACGAAGACACACTCGCAACTCAGGACGCCTGAGGATAGCCTCCAACGTGGGAGGCGAAACGTCGCGACACAGTGAGAGGCAGCGCCCCTCGGGACTATCCCGCTCAAAGAGGAGCTCTTGAGATCAATTCTCATACATAGAGCCGTGAAAAACCTACATCAATACAAAAAGCAAGTGTGTTAACGGGTGTCAAGCTACGATGCATTCAACGTGGGAGGCGAAACATCGCGAAGAAGGCGGTGGAACGCTCGTCACGGCTGTCCCGAAAGAACAACTAGCGAGAGCAATTCTCAAAACCTCTTGTCGAGCGGACGAGCGGCAGCCCTGGGTGTTAGAGGGTTCACGTCAGACACGTCTGTGTTTGTGTTTACACGACCTGCTGCTGCGGCGGCGAACGTCTCTCTCCCGGGTGCAGTGACGATGCCATGGAAAATACTTACACTCTCATCCACCGCCCGCCAGCCAGCCAGCCCGCCCGCCTTGTCTGCTGTTCCATTGCTCACGTTGTCACCACCGCTACCATCACAGGCGTGTGTGTGTGTGTGTGTGCGTCCGTTCACGGGTGTGTGGGGAGCGGTTAGCGTGCTGGATTATTAACCAGGTGACCCCGAGTTTGATGCCCGCTCACGGCCAGCACCAGTGACGACTTTCTGAACCGATCCTGGGCCTCCCGTTGATCGACTCAGCGTGTAAATATCGCCGCATTGGAGACAAAGGCGGCCGAGCGTGGCGTTCGCTGCGCCGACCTTCGTACATTTACTCTGAATTCAGAACGCCTGAACATACCTCCAACGTGGGGTCCGAAACGTCGCGAGGGGAGACACATCCGCAAAAAAAACAGTTTTGGAAAATAAACCATCACGCCAACGAGCCGTGATTTATTTCAGTATTTTTTTTTATTTGTGGGCGGCACGGTGGCGTAGTGGGTAGCGCTACCGCCTGACAGCAAGAAGGTCCCGAGATCGAATCCCCGGCTCGGGTGCCTTTCTGTGTGGAGTTTGCATGTTCTCCCCGTGTCCGCGTGGGTTTTCGCCGGCCACTCCGGTTTCCTCCCACCGTCCAAAGACATGCTGCCAGATTAATTGGCCTACTGAATAAATTGCCCCACGTGCCCTGCGATGGATTGGCATCCCATCCATGAAAATGGATGGATGGGTTTTTTATTTGTCCTCAATATTTTGCGATCATACAACGACTGCGACATCATCGGAAAAGGCTTTCGGATGAGATGAGAGCAAATCTGCGGCGCACCTGCGTGCCGCCAAACATTCCGTGTCGTTGCAAATTCCTCGGTCGCTCTCCACCTTCTTTCCGTCGCTCAGCACCTGCCGCCTTTGCGACACCGCGACCCGCAAAGGCGCCCAGGCAACCGCACAACTGTTGCCCGCGTTGCTCCATCACAGTCGGTCAGCGAGTTTTTGGTTAAGCTCGAAGACAACCCCCTTGTGCTTTGTAGCTCTCGTTTCACGGTTGTCAAGCCAGGAAGGGGTTAAGCAAGTTACGACGTCTCAGGGCACCGCGGGGGCAATTTAGTCGGCGGAGCAATTAACCTAGGCAGAGATAGGAGCAAGTGGTACATGTACTAGTCAGTTTTAGAGACAGGAGCGAGTGATAGATATGTCATTGTGAGATATAGCAGTGAGTGTCAGAGATAGGAGCCAGTGTTATCGATAGGAGCGAGTGTTAGATATGGTACTCAGTGGCAGATATAGTAGTCAGTGTTAGAGATAGGAGCCAGTGTTACATATAGTAGCCAGTGTTAGATTAAGTAGCCAGTGTTATAGATGGGAGCCAGTGACACAGTCCGTTTTCGGGATAGCCGTGTCTCCTTCGCGACGTTTCGCCTCCCACGTTGGAGGCATCTTCAGGCGTTGACTCGCGAAGCCGTGAGGGAGAGCGCCCGACACGGCTATCCCGAAAGAAGAGCTTTGAAGAGCAACCAACAAACATCTATATCTATCTTAGAAGCGAGAGGATTGGTCGTGTAACCGGCAAAAGGCTCGGACTTTGAACGAAAGACTTTTTTTCCGTTAAAACTCGCAGATTTCTCAGCACAGCTGCCGCCTCAAAGACGAGGACGATCCTGGGAACAAACCGGGACAGGTGGTAACCCTGTGGTCAATCCACTGCTGGATAACGGGGGGAGCGGTGGGCGTTTGCTTAGGCGAGGCTCGCCACGGTCTCGCTGGCACCTCGGCACTGGCGCTTCCCTCTGGCTGTTGATGGCAACTGCAGCCCGGTGCGGAGTCGCAGCGAGTTCCGTCGAAGGTCACCTACTTGGGGGCCGACTCGCGGGCCTATGCTGCGGGCGAGTGGTGGAGTGGCTAGGCGGGTGGGTGAGTGAGTTGTAGGCTGCTCGATCGATGGTTGCTCTTCAAAGCCGTTCTTTCGCGATAGCCGCGTCGAGCGCGCGCTCTGTTTCTCACTCGCGACGTTTCGACTCCGACGTTGGAGGCACGTTCAGGCGTTGATTCTTTCCCGAGTCACAACACACACGCCAACGTTACACCCGGGCGCGAGTAAAATGAGATGAAGATTTGATTTTTAAAGGCGAATCGGACAGTGGATTTTGAGAGCAAACATTTGAAAATAATAAGTAAAGAGACATAAATTAATACATATAACTGACGACTTTAAATCCACATTGCTGCACC
>JAZEWU010000034.1:3861025-3882238 GCA_036362915.1 Geotria australis
ACAGTCTGTTAAGGCTACACGGGGGATCTTTCTCTTTGTCTATGTGCAAGTGTGTGTTGTGCTCGCTAACGGGACTTACCTCTACAGTCCGTTTAGGCGAGACGCGGATCTTGGTTGTTTGTTTGTGTGCAGTGGGAGTGGGAGAGCGGTAATTTGAGTGGTTAGCGCGGTCGCGCTACTAACCCGGCGACCCGGGTTCGATTCTTGCTCGCGGCCGACACCGGTGACGATTTTCTGAACCGGTCCTGGCCCTCCGCTAGGTCGACTTAGCCTCGAATGGGTACCCGGTGCAACGTGTAATCATCGCCAAAAGTGAGACAAAGGCGGCTGGGCGTGGTGCTGGCCACCCACACCATCGTGTGTCGTGCGGACCTTCATAGGTGCTCGCTAACAGCACTCTCCCCAACAGTCTATTACGGGTATACGGGGGAGTCTTTGTCTTACATGATACACACGCGGTAGCAGCGTGTGTATCACTCCTTAAATCTTGTTCTCACGGTAGTCTCAAAGTCCGTATTTTAGAATTCACCTTGCGCGCTGTCGACTCGCTCACTCACGCACCCACTCGCTAGCCGCCCTCTCCTGACCAATTCCAAGACCTCCATTCCTCCACTCTCCTCTCTAGCCAATGCCTATCTCCCCTGTCTCTCCCCCTCCTCTCTCATTGTGTCTTCAATATCAATAGTAAATGTGTGTATTACTCGCTCACTGTTTCCTGCAATGCACGTGGCCACACTGTGTCGCTATTGCGACTTTGTGAAGCGGTCGCGCGCACGAGCTAGGTAAACACAATGTTGCTTCGCATCGCAATGCAATTTAATGATACTAACAGAGTACCCGCCCTACGGACGATCTTGTCGCAAGCGTGTGACACGTTATTTTGATGTTCGGCATAAATGGGGGAAGAGTGCTTAAGAGGGTTGGTGCAAAAGTTGAAATTTAAAGCGGAAACAGAGTTAATCATCAATAAGTGAGAAGTAGAGCTGTATCAACATACAGTTGCCTTGGTGTTGTCGAGATAAAAGTCGCGCTTATGAATGATGAAAACCCGGTACTTTCAGTGCGGACATGCGTAATAATAAAAACACTTGAGAAGCCGTTACCCTCAGTGCGCAAATATATAAAGAAAAAGATACCCCTTATAGCCTCAACAGAATGTAGGGTTAGGTGCCGTTAGCGAGCACCTATAAAGGCCAGAACAGCAAACGAGGGAGTAGGTGGCCAGAACCACTCCCAGCCGCCTTACGTTTTACACAGCGCACCTGGTACCCATTTGAGGCTGAGTCGATCTAAGGGAGGCCCAGGACCTGTTCAGAAAATCGTCACTGGCGTTGACCGTGAGCGGGAATGGATCTCGGGCCGCGCGCTAACCGCTCCACCAGCGCTCCCCCACCTGCATACACGTACACGTCACAAACACTTGCTCCGTTATATATCAACGCATTACAAGACTCGGGATCAGCCGTCCTTCCAAAATCCGTTGCTGGGCGCATCGTCCTGCCACACGCTCCCACCCTCCCATGCCGTGTCGGTCACGGAGAATTTATCTGACCATGCCTTTAGCACGCTGGTCAATGCGGGTTGGTGAGCCATAAACTCTCTCCGTGTCTGATACGCGCGTGGGAAAGGGGCAGCCATCCAGCAGTGGATTGACAGACGGCGTCGTACACACATAGACCTTAGCAAGTGTCTTTTAAATCGATGCGCAGGTGTGTGAACGGAAGTTTGTGGTTGAGAATTGTTCAGAACACTTGGAACTACACACGGGATGTAGTTGGCCTGTCGGTCGCAGTGTTGACCGTTGGTAATGGTTTGCTTGACCATACTTCACCGCCGCTGGTCGTTGCGAGATCCGCGAAGTCAAAACACATCGAGCCGTCTCGGAGTGTGCGTTTCTCCGCGTGCAACGTGACGCGCACTGTAGTGAGTGAAATACAGTAAAGTTTAAAACATGTGGGTTTTGTTAAATGATATAATCTCTTCTCAGCTGAGTTATGTGAGCGCGCGTTATTACAAAGACAATGAAGATACAAACGTCGGATATACGTATAAACTGAAGATAGACATCTGCTTAGAGAGAGGAAGGGCGAGCGATGGTTGGCTTACCACCGCCATGAAGTTCGACTCCTGAACACGGCCGACATCAGTGGCGAGTGATTAATATCTGGACCGGTTCTGGCCACCCTCCACCCGCCTTCCTCAACTGGCACTGACAAGTAAACGGTCAAGCAAAGAGACAAATATCCCCCGTATAACCTTAACAGACTTTTGGTGCAAGTGCTGTTAGCGAGTAGCACCTGTGAAGGTCGCCCGACCACAGCCCTTTGGCTCCCGAGATGCGATGTTTACACACTGCCCCAGGTACTCGTTGGAGGCTGAGTCGAACTCGGGGACTCGAGGACTGGTGCAGATAATAGTCACTGGTGTTGATGGCCGCGAGCGGGAATCGGAACTCCGGCCCACTTGTGTCTGGTCTCCACGGACCACTAGGTGGCGGCCGCGGTCCCCTGATGTGTCGCGACCCATCGGTTAAGAATGCCGGGTGTAGTGGTCGTGCTTTACGCCGATAATCCATACAGCTCCGGGGCACCATAGTAATAATAATTTTACATTTATAACGCGCACATATTCATTCAATGTTGAAGGTGCTCATTCGACGAGAGAACGACTCAGAGGTGCGAGGAAAGCGCAGACAGGCTGAGGTGGCAGCCAGGCGGTTTGCCGGCGCCATATTGCCACACACTGCTTCCTATATATTATGATGTCATCGGCCAAATAATTAATGAGTGTTTTTTTGTACTTGTGGGATGAAACCGGAGAACTCGGAGAAAACCCACGCTGACACGGGGAGAACACACAAACTCCACACAGAAAGGCACCCTAGCCGAGATTCGAACCCGGGGCCTTCTTGCTGTGAGGCAGCATTGCCTCACACTGCGCCACCGGGCAGCTTTTCACGACAATATCTCGTGAGAAAATAAGTCCCTGATGCCGAGACCCTGGGAGAATAATCTAAAGCAGCGCCACATTGACGCCCGGTGATCAGTAGAGTTGGCCGGGGGGATTTAGGGATGGGTAGCGGGTGGGTCGTTGCGAAATTCTCCCGGGCAGACGTGATTTGGTGCGTGGAAGAGAGGAGGGAGTGCGGCGGTGAGCGGGCGAGTGAGCGAGTTAGTTTGTGAGTCGGTGTTTGAGTGAATGAGTTAGCGCAGGGGTTCTTAACCTGTTGCACCTCACGGGTCACTTGCTGCACTCGGGCTCTGGTCTCCATTATGTAGCACTCGTGACCCACTAATGGGTCGCGACCCACCGGTTGAGAATGGCGGAGTTGGTGACTCGTTGAGTGTTTGAATGAGTTAGTCAGTCAGTAAATGAGCGAGTGAAGCTGTGAGTGACTTGTGTGTGCATGTCTGATGTTGGCCACCCACCCCCTCATGTGCCTTGCTGACCTTCATAGGTGCCACTCGCTAGCAACACTTGACCCTACGGTCTGTTAAGGGTATACGTGGGAACGCTGTGTTTGTATGGGGGAGCGTGTGACTGAGTGGGCGAGTAAATTGGTGAGTGCTTGACTGAGCGAGAGAGGCTGGTGAAATGTGGCAGCGCGCGAGTGAGTTAAGTGAACGAGCTGATAGCCCCAGAGCGGATAAGTGAATGATGGGGAACAGTGAATGAGGTGATAAACGAGCGTTCTCAGTAAGCGGCTGAGCGAAGGCGTGAACACGCGAAAAAATAAAACACCCAGGGAGCTTGCAAGCTCTGGATGCGGGGTTCCTGCGATACAACAAACGTGGGAAATAATCAACGCACACAGCATATAAAATCAGTGCAGGTGATACACCTAACTCAGCGAGTGGCTGAAGTGAGTTAGTGAGCGTGTCGGCAGTGAGCGTGGTCAATTAGTGAGTTAGTTGGGCGGCAGGGTAGCTCCGTGCATTACAGAAAATCATTCCGGCCCGAGGCAGTTCGACTCCCGCCTCGGGCGCCTTTCTGCGTGTGTTTCCTCCGGGTTTCCCGGGTTTCCACCCACGAAGAAAAACACTCGTTACTTATTTATCCGATAACATCGTGCTATATAGGACGCAGTGTCTGGAAAATGTTGTTGCCGGCAAACTGCGTGGCTGCCTTCCCGCCTCTCTGCGGGTTTTCTCGCTGTGCCTGTGAATCGTTCTCTCTTCGAATTGCTTCGACACGGAACGAACGTGCTTCGCTTGGTCTACATTGTATTTATTACTATTATTATCCAACGATCGAGTGGTTGAGCGGCTGAGTGAAGTGAACGACAGTGGACACTCACACACACGTACCACGGGCAGTTTGTCCAACTCCTAGCCATGCCAGTCCACATGGCTTCCACCCGTGCCTACCAAGCACACGTTTGCCCAGGCAGCTGTTTATCATCTCACTGTAGATACGCTACAGGGTGGTCCAGATGTCTTGTGTACCCCCCCCCGCATTTAATCCTCTAAAAAAGTAATATTTTTGTATACCGCAATGTAATGTCAGCAATATCAAAGTGACATTGTATAAACGTTACTGATCTCAACTAGATAAGTAAAGGGTTTTTAAAAATATAAATGAATGAGTAAATTAAAATAAATGTTTGGGGTCAATTAAATGTGTGTCACAGAATATCTGGACCACCCTGTGTATTTACTTACGTGTGACTATGCCGTTGCTATGTGTACTAATAGTGTTGTTATTTGTCTTCTGTCGTGTGTCCGTGCGTGCATCTATCTCGCAATCTCATCTCTATCATCGATCAATTGTCATCGTTTTCATAATGCCCTTCATTTCCCCGTCATTCTAATAATGTTGATTGATGGCCTTCGTAAATTACCATCATTATCACCACCACCACCAATTATTGTGATGCTCCAAATTACCACCCGCTGCATCGCTCATCCCCATCATCACCACCATCATCATCCATCATGACCAAACCGCCACCAATGATAACCACTCATCACCGATCACCGAAAAATCATTACCAATAATCCGCAAACCATCAATAAACCATCACCAAACCATCACCACACCATCATGAAACAATCTCCGATCATCACCAAACCACCATCGATCGACCGATCGATCAAACAATCTACCGGTCCGCCAATCAATCCATCAATCCATCAATCCATCGATCGATCATCTCCACCGGCACACACACAGCCTGCTGAACGAGAACGAGAAGCGACCGTTCATCGAGGAGGCAGAGCGGCTGCGCGTGCAGCACAAGAAGGACCACCCCGACTACAAGTACCAGCCCCGCCGGAGGAAATCCGTCAAGGGCTCCGGAGCCGGCGATGGAGAGGCAGGCAGCCCCTGTGGGCCCGAGAGCCACGGGGCGCTCTTCAAGAGTGTGCACGGAGAGGCGGGGTCCCTGGGCGATCCGATCTCCCTGTCGGCGCACACTGGTGAGTGGCTCGCTTCCTACCTACCTACCTGCGTGCCTACCTGTGTGTTTCCTCTCTCATGTCTGTCTCTCTCTCTGTCTTCCTGTCTTTGTGTAGGGAGCGGTAAGCCAGTGGTTAGCGCACTGGGCTACGAATCTGGCGACCGGAGTTCGATTCCCGCTCACGGCTAACACCAGTGACGAGTTTCTGAACCGGTCCTGGGCCTCCCCTATGTCGACCAAGCCTCAAATGAGTACCCAGTGCGGTGTGTAAACATCGCCACTAGGGAGACAAATGCGGCCGGGCGTGGTGCTGGTCACCCACCTCCTCGTGTCCCGTGTTAGATCTTCATAGGTGCTCGCTAACGGCACTTGCCCCTACAATCTGTTAAGGTTATACGGGGGATATTTGTCTTTGTCCATCACATGCGTATGTGTTCACTGATGTGTACATAGGCGAGTGTGTTATCAGATGCATGCGTGTGTGCTCACTGTTGTGTACACCGTTGGGTGTGATATCAGATGTGTACACGGGAGGGTGCGCCCGCGGTTAACGTGTGTAAATGTGTTATCAGATGAGTACGTGTGTGAGTGTGGTCACACACGTACACGGGTGGGTATGATACGGGTGTGTGTTCCCATATTCGCCTTCTTTGCATCTCATCAACACAGCGTAGCCCTGAGACACACGCCACGAGCATTGACAGGCGCTATAGGCAACAGGAACAACGCGTTCCTCTGCTGCGTCTGATGCACGGGTCGGCGTGTTCTTTTTTTCGACGGGCAGTATTTATCCAGTCAATCACAGCAACACCTTTTTAAAATTATCAACGCATTACTTATTTACATTAGAGTCACTTTGCATTTTTACAGGCAAAGTAAGTGTTGCCTCCCTAGCCACAACATTTTATTGCTTGCATGTACACGAAAAAGAATATCAGTTCAAACATATACCGATGTAGGTTTTCACGGCTCGATTCATGATGGTTGCTCTTCAGAGCTGTGCTTTCGGGATAGCTGTGTCGAGCGATTTCGCCTGCCACATTGGAAGCGTCATCAGGCGTTATGCTTCCAACGTGGGAGGTGAAACGTCGCGACGGAGAGATGGAGATCGCTCGACGCGGCTATCCCGAAAGAACATCTCTGAAGAGCAACCATCAGTTTTAAATATACATGTATTAAATAATTACTCGCTGGCAAGTATCAATATCAATCGTGGGTAGTTGGTTGCGTGGAAGACACGGGCCGCATGCTGGTCCGGTTAAGAGCCATCAGCGATCGCGAGCTAAGCAGATCCCAGCGTGTGGGGTTAGGGTCAGCACACTGGAGTTAAGCCCTGAGTTACGACATTTCCAGCAGAGAAATGAAGAAATGTGTTAAGAATTACGATAGAAGGTGGACGGCAGGGAGTGAGTGGGTGGGTGGTGAGTGGGGGGGGGGACAGGGGGTGGGTGATTACGGGAGTGAGTATGAATGCAGTTTCAGAGCCCAGTTTCATCTACGTATGTCTGTATGTCTGAAAGTACCACACGTAGTGGGGAGCGGTGGCGCAGCGGTTAGCGCGCTGCACTACGAACCCACCGGCGCTAGTTCGATTCCTGCTCACAGCCAACAGCAGTGATGGTTTTCTAAACCGATCCTGGGCCTCGCCTAGGTCGACTCAACCTCAAATGAGTAGCCTGTGCGGTGTGTAAACATCGCCGATAGGGAGGCAAAGGTGGCCGGGCGTGGTGCTGACCACCAATTCCAGCGTTTGTAGGTGCTACTCGCTAACAGCACTTGACCCTACAGTCTGTGAAGGCTATACGGGGGGATCTTTGTCTTTTGTGCCACACGCGTAAGATTTGTCAATGCACTGCTGGATGAAGGCCCCCCTTCCCCTCCCTCCCACACGGCAAATACTCTGAGCTTATGAATCCCAGCCAGGGCACGTCATTAATCCCCAATCATTTTATTTTTTATCTAAGAATGTTACTGGCAAACGCAAGCGTGACTTATCTGCATGAGTAGGGGAGGGTGGGATGTGCTGGGCGGCAGAGGAAGAAAGAGAAAAGACTTTGGAAGCTGATTAAATTTACTCTCGATAAGATGTCTTCGATTTGCAGTCAGCGCTGGCTGCTTAATTAATCCGTCGGCGATAAGCGTGTTGTGACGCCCGATGCTGCTCGCAAGCCTCGGCAGTGGTGCACGAGGACTGATAACGTAAAAAAAAAACCCTCAACACTCGACGCCTGATGATGATTCCAACACGGGAGGCGAAACGTCGCGAGGGAGAGATGGAGATCGCTCAGTGACACGGCTATCCCCGAATGAACAGCTCTGAAGAGCGACCATCGACACATTGGTCAATAGTAGCACAGTGTAGCCTTCAATGGAAAACTCAATACGCAACGTTCTGGCAATGACTATTCTTTGATCCGATATCTTTGCTATGAAGTAGCGCCATTGCGCTGATGTATTGATGGAAGTTTTCACGGCTCGATGTATGACAAATGCTTTTAAGAGCTGCTCTTTCGGGATAGCTATGTCGAGAGTTCCTGCTCTCTCCCACGCTGGAATCATCTTCAGGCTCCTCGACCCAGGTGTATTAACAGCACTTGACCCTACAGTATGTTAAGGCTACACGGGTATCTTTATCTTTGTATTTATACGTGTATCGTGCGTTCATGTCTGTGTGTTTGTGTGCGCGCTTGCTTGTTTGTGTGTGCTATCGCGTGTGTCCGTGTGTGTACGAACGCGCGTTAATGCGCGTGTCTGTGTGTTGACGCCCGCGCGCGTTTACGTGATAACGCGTTTATGTGCTAACGCGTTTACGTGTTAACGCGTTTACGTGTTAACGCGTTAACGTGTTAACGCGCGCGCCAGCGGTAATCGAGCGGCGCCTCGGTGCTTTGCCCGACTCCCTCGCGATTCACGAACCCGCACCTGCAATGCGCTTTCGGACTCCGCTAGGTCCGCTCAGCCTTTTCAAAAGCCACGCGCGATGATTCGACGCCGCGATCCCCCGACCAAACCTGGGTTCGATTCCCGGCCCCAGCACAACGTCGCCACCGACAGCCTTGTCCCCGACTCTTATCGCTTTTGCTAGGTTGACTCGGCCTTAAACGCCCACACCGCGGCCGTCTGGGTATGTTCCCATTATCAGTTTGCGGTCCGGGGCCACATCACGTCCATTGACTGGCCTTGTTTCACAGGTGCTTGTGAACGGGCGGTGACATCACCGGGCTGTAAAGTAAATGAAGCGGGAGACCGCAGAGACCTAGTGGGCGGGCATGGTGGCGCAGTGGTAACATCTGCACCTCGCAGAAAGAATGGTCTTGACCGAGGCGGTTCGGATTCCTGCCTCGGGCGCCTTTCTGTGTTGAGTTTGTGTGTTCTCCCCCCCCTGTTTTGCTCCGGCTTCACCACGACCATCGGACAGCATTGAGCGGCGACTGCTAACAAACGATCGGACGAACGAACGCACGCATGTAAACCCGTACGATACAACCTGCTCGTTACGCCGTCACTCAACATTCCCGCGTGTGTGTGTGTGTGTGTGTGATCGGAGCAGGTCAGGCACAGAGCCCCCCCACCCCACCCAGCACCCCCAAGACGGAACAGAACTCCAAGGCAGGCTCCGGCGACGCAAAGCGAACGCACCAGGCGCCCGACAACCAACTGTGCGCCGCGCCAACCGCTCCGAGCATGGGCCACACGCAGCAGCAACAACAGCAGCAGCAGCAGCAGCATCACCACCAGCACCAGCACCAGCAACACAACAGCCACAACCATCATCATCATCATCAGCAGCAGCAGCATCATCATCAGCAGTCTGCGGCGGCGGTGTCGGCGACGCCGGCGCGGCAGCACATCGACTTCAGCAACGTGGACATGGGCGAGCTGAGCAGCGAGGTCATCTCCAACATGGAGCCGTTCGACGTCAACGAGTTCGACCAGTACCTGCCGCAGAACGGCCACGGCCAGTACGGCGGCAACGCCGGCGCCGGCGGCTACGGCGTGACCGCGGCGGCGGCGGCGGCCAGCTGGGCGGCCAAGCTCCAGGAGCAGGAGCGTCCGACGCACATCAAGACGGAGCAGCTGAGCCCGAGTCACTACAGCCAGCACCAGCAGCAAGCGGCTGCGGCTGTGCAGCAGCAGTCGCCTCCTCCCGCACCGCAGCCGCAGCAGCAGCAACAGCAGCCGACCATCAGCTACGGCTCGTTCAGCATCCAGCACTACGGGCCGCCCTTCTCCGACATGCAGGGCGCCCGCTCGCAGGCGTACGACTACGCCGAGCATCAGCACCACCACCACCACAACCACCATAATCACCACGGCCACCAGCAGCAGCAGCAGCACCACGGCGGCGGTGGCGGCGCGCTGCACCACCACCACCACCAGCACCACCAGGCGGGCGGCGTGCACCACCAGCACGCGACGGCCTCGGTCATGTCGCCATCTTCGTCGTCTTCGTCGTCGTCGTCATCGTCGTCGTCGTCTTCGTCGCCGTCGGCGGCCGCCACCAGCGCCGCGGCCGCGGCGGCGGCGGCGGCGGCCGCCTACTACGGCCAGCTGTCGGGCCAGTCGCCGGGCCACCAGGCCGGCGGCCTTTACGCGGGATTCTCGTCGTACGCCGGGGCGGCGGCGGCCGCGCAGTGCTCGCTCTACGGCCCCGACGCGGCCGCGATGCCCCCGGCGGCCCACAGCCCGCAGCACTGGGAGCAACCGATCTACACGCAGCTCAGCAGGC
This sequence comes from Geotria australis, assembly GCA_036362915.1. Taxonomy (NCBI): domain Eukaryota; kingdom Metazoa; phylum Chordata; class Hyperoartia; order Petromyzontiformes; family Geotriidae; genus Geotria; species Geotria australis. The sequence continues at coordinate 3,871,153 of JAZEWU010000034.1, forward strand.
CGTAGGTGGGGGGGGGGGATGGTGACTGCCCGGGGCCGTGTGCCGACGGGCGACGCGGAGGAGAGGCGGCACGATGCGGTGTTTTTCTCCCTGCCGCGAATGGTTTAGTCCGGGGCGGTTGAGCGCAACCGGGTGGCCGCGATCTGGAGCGGCCGTCGGTTCGATTCCCCCCCTGGGTCGTTGGAGACGAACGGGTCTGGTGGCGACCGCGGCAGACTTGTGGGATGGTGCCGTCGCTCCGGGTCGGCCGAGCGGAAGAGAGACTCGCGGTCCGAATGGGTTCGCGTCCCCGTCGAGGCCGCTGGGTGACCGGTCGCCTCGAGGCCGGTACGGCGAGGGATGGGGCGGTGCGGGGGTGCCGCGTAGCCCGCTGGAGGTCGCGCGCGTCGCTCTCCGCCGTTGACGTTTGATGGACGAGAAGTACTCATTTCGGGCTGAGTCGACCGAGGCGGAGGCCTGGTGGAGAGAGGAATTGAGTTCGTGCGGACCGCTATGGCGATGATTTCCGACGTCACCACCGCCGGCACCATCGACACCACCACTTCCATTTCCATCAGCACCATCAACATCACAGTTACCATCAACACCACCACTATCACCGCCACCACCACCACCACCCACACCCCGTCACACACAAAGCGCGTGAAAACACTACACGCGCAATCGTCCCGCTTACCGGTCAGTCACGGGGGTCGAGAAGAACTCGTGTACAAGACACGCGACATATTTAATAATTATTTGAAGGTGTCTTAATCTCACTGTGCAAATGCTCGTTTTTTTATTATTACGTTGTCTTGCGTTTGGTTTATAAGAAGAACAAAAAACGCACGTTTGAGCCTTTTTCTGTTTTTTGTCGAGTCGACGCGAATGTCGTTTTTGTTTGTCGCGTTTTGTCGGCGTTCAAAAAACCAGCGCGCGAGCGGTGGGGGTCGAACGAGTCGCAGACGAATCCTCTGTGAGGACTAAAGAAGATGCCTTCCCCCCTTTTTAAGTTTTCCTTTACAATTAATAACTACGATAATGATGATTATTATATTAAAAACGAAAAAAAAATAAAGACAAAAAATATATACGAATGCTGGCATAAGTCTCCTTTCTGATAATGTCACCGTCGAACCTAAGGACGTTTTGCTGCGGAGTAATTGTAAACCGGTCTGGGGCGGAGTGGTGGCACAGCGGTTAGCGCACAGCACTCCGAAACCCTGTCGGCGGAGCCGAGTTCGATTCCCGGCCGTGGGCTCAACGTCAGCTGTGGTTTTACACCAGAACCACCCTGACCGCTGACCCCACGCCCCCCCTCGACCCCCCCATGACCTCATTACGGGCGTTCTGACAGCCTTCATCATCCAGCAGTGGATCGGCAAAAAGGGTGGAACGTTCGTTATGCATTTAACGGTTAATCCTCCTCGTTTAAAATTAGTTTATCACCATTGGGGGTTTTTTTTTTTCTCCTAATTTTTTTTCTCTAAAGTTACAACTCGAGAATGCAAAGCTCTCGCCGAGAGAACGCAGCGGGAGCCGGTGTGAATGACTAAAGGTAACGTGGTCGGAAGGAAGGAAGCCGTTGGGGGAATTGAAACTCGCAGACGACGCGATGACGAGTGACACGCAGAGTTTAAGTTTTAATTTACGTCGCCCGTCGATCTACCATTTACAACTACGTTCCTGTTTATTTTTGTAATCGTAAATGTTTGCCGGAAGTGTCGTTTAGCGTTACTAAATGTGATCGTTTTTATCAAGCGTGCGTATTTTTATTGTCGTCGCCGTTACTGTTATTTTTTTTTTAAACCGTATAATTGTCGTTTGTTATTTTTCCACCCCGGGGCCGCCGTCTCTCCCCGCGACATTATTATTATAACCGAGTGAGCTAAACAAATTTAATCTGAATTCCTTACATTTGTACAGTCTGTACATGGCTATTAATCCGTCTGAAATGTTTGCTTCTCGCCTATAAAATGTTTTAATTTTAGACTTTGTGGTTTTTTTCGTCTTCCGTTGCTGTTGTAAACATTTGCTTTTACAATGATTCGCGAATCGGGGTGGGGGGGGGGGCTGAGGGAGGATGGTGGGCAGCCGTCGTTTTTTCTATGGGATCGTTGGCGGCGCCCACGATTCTCGAGGCCACCCATCCGTGGGCACCTCAAGGCGGAGATCCTCGTCCGATGCCCGGATTATTTGAAATTAACCACCCCGTCGGATATTGAGATCGATCGAGTTACAATAGAGAGTTTGAATGCACTCGAGATTAACATTGCTTACAGAATTATATTTTGTACATAGTTATAATAAACTTTCTGCAAGAAAATTGCTTCTCGTTGCTTCGCTCTCTCTGTGCGCGTTTTATACTCCGCTGTCATTACATCGCGACACAAACCGCCCACGCCGCGGCATCGCGGTGACGCGGCGTCGCAAATGCCACCGGTGGCATCGAGCGGCCAGCAACAAACAGCACTGTCAACGTTGTAAGAGTTACGACTTAACATCCCCAGTAAGAATGCAACATGCGGACAACGTTGGAATGTGGTCGGAACTGTTGGGCCAAAGTTGGCCCAGTGTTGACCCAGCATCCCCTCACCGTTGAGCCCAACGTTCCCTTTATGTTGAGCCAACGTATAGCAAACCTCTTCTCAATCCACTGCTGGATGAAGCCCCTTCCAAACGCAGTGTCGACCACGTTGGGTTGCTTGGCCATACTTCACTAAAGCTGATCACTGGGGGTTGGTGGTGAAGGGAAAACCTAAGAAGCGCTTCGAATAATACCCCCATTGATATTCGTCGTGGCCGGGAATTGAACTCAGGTCAGCAGATTCACAGCGCAGTTCACAGCACACCGCTGTACCACCCCCTCCCCTCCAATACACCCCCCACCCCCTCCCCATTTCTATACCACACACACACGAACGTTTTTGCATAAATAAGCGATTATTACAAAGCTGCATCTGTACTGATGCAGGTTTTCAGAGCTCAATGCGTGAGAATTACTTTTCAAAGCTACTCTTTCGGGATAGCAGCCGTGTCGAGCGCTCCCCCGCTCTCCTTCGCGACGTCTCGCCTCCCTGCTGACCTGAATTCTCAAAGCTGCGTCTGTTCGGTTCACCCACGAGGCCCCGCCATCACAAATGAGCTCTATTCCAAAAAATATGTCCCCTGTCAAACGACGGCCGAGATCAAAGCTCTTCAGAAGTCGCGAGAGAATGAGACGCCGAGGAAGAAGAGAAGGAATATAATAAAGTCTGGACATAGTTCGTGCGTCTCTTCTGCATCCACGCTGGCGATTTGAGCTGCGAGTAATCTTCAAAGCGGGCAAACTCGAGTCGAAATGTCCCAACAATAGATGCTTCTGTGTCGGGCGAGCGGCGGATGTGATGATGCGGGCCTCCCAGCGTGGCTCGGCTGTTCTAAAAATAGATTGGTCAATATTACAAATAGGTGGGTTTTATTTGTTGGTGTTTCGCGATGTCAGGATTTGTTCTCATCGACGTGTCTTGCACGGACACAGAGACATCATTGATATCAGCATCAGCAGCAGTAATCGCACATGGTTATGCTTTGTTTTTGTTTGGTTAATTTTTTTACTTTTATTTGTTTTTGTAAATTCGCGTGCTTGTTTTGTCGCAGAAATCCTGTAAAGCGTTTGCAAGCTCACTGTGTATTTTTCTGCTGTTAAAAGAAACACATCCATCTATCTGTAGTGGTAGAATTGTCGTTGTTATGGTCATCTCAGTCATCACGAGTGTCATCATTATTAAAGAGAAAACTGAATGACTGGCATCTACCCGTCAATGGCTCAATGATTCTAGAAGCTCTTGTCAGGATGTTCCTGCTACGCGTCTCTGGCCGCCTTGAGAACACAAATCAAATTCCAAAGACCAGTGGCGTTCATTCACAGCCAGAGTAAACAGATCAACACACACACACAACAAACCCAACGCGCGCGATGCTGCTGCTGTTGTTACGTGACTCCAAAGCGTGCCGACCCTCACAGTGGTTTTGTGTCATTCTATTCCATCTGTCAGAGGTTTGAAAGGGAGGTTGCCTTCATCCTTCAGTCCATAAGTGGTGGATCCAGGAGGAACTCGGTAGGGGAGGGGTGAGGTGAGGTGGGGAAGTCGGTTCAATGGGGGGCAACTGCCCCCCCTCTCCCCAAACCCCGCAGTCCCTTAGACCCCAAACACTGCCGTTGCATGAATATTTACTCAATAACTTACATTTAACGTGCTCGTTTATGTCATACCGCGGGGATCTGTTTAAACACGGCTTAACCGATCCCGGGAGCGCCTTCCCCGCAGGTGTTTTCTCCACCCGTCCCCTCAATGGGATGACAAGGATGTCTCTACACATAGGACACGAAGCCACCTATACAGCGGTACCCCCCGGGCTGTGTGGTGCAAGTGTGTGAAATGTCCCGTCAGCTGAGATGCAATGTCCCGCGGGGATGGATGTGTGGCGAGGGCGGTGGCAGCGGCACACTTCACTGGAGCCGAAAGTCTTGAGTAACGCAAGCCAAAAGCCAAGCGGCCCCAAGCAGCCCAACAAGCTCCCGGGTTCGTTAGACTCAAACGTGTTATTTGCAGAGTTTATAGCGCGTGGCACAGCAGCATTCGCTAGGTGGAGAAGGTAGTCGTTTGATGAGAGAACGGCTCAGCGGCGAGAGGATTCCGCAGAGAGGGGTGGGAGTCAGTCGTAGGGTTAGCCGGCGCCAAGCTGCCGGACACTGCTTCCTGTATGTTATGAACACATTCATCCATTGTCAGAACTGCTTAATCCTGTAGAGGGTTGCAGTGAGCCGGAGCCTATCCCGGCAGACACAGGGCGCAAGACAGAGCTATACCGAGGATGGGACGCCAGTCCATCACAGGGCACCCGGGGCAATTTAGTCCGCAACCCAATTAACCTATGCAGCAGCATGTCTTTGGACCATGGGAGGAAACCGGAGTGACCGGCGAAAACCACGCGGACACGGAGGAGAACATGCAAACTCCACACAGAAAGGCACCTGAGCCGAGATTGGAACCCAGCGCCTTCTTGCTGTGAGGCGGCAGCGCTACTCACCGCGCCACCGTGCCGCCCTAGCAGTAGTAATTAGAATGAATCAGTTATGCAAGTGCGGTGTGAACGTCGATATTTGGTGCAACTTCCAGCGAAACGTCGAGAACACTTTTAAAGGTAAGTGTTGTGTGTCCAGTCGTTTTTTTTTCTCCAACATATCGACGTTTACACCACACTTGCATAACTTTTCACATGACCTAAACCCTTAAAACACTATGGATAATATCGGTCATGAAAGCCTTCGAACCAAATAATGAATCAATCTCTAGTGACCCTCGGGTGAAAGGCGCTATATAAATGCTATTATTATCACTCATGACGCGTCGCATTTCTGAGCCGCGGGAATGCACGTGTGCTGAGATTGTAACCGAAAGCCATGCCTAGAATGCCAACCGCGGCCGAAACAGCATAATCGCAGAAATATTTCCGACTTCTATCTTTAGCAACGCGAGATTATGATTATGAACAGAGCAAATCACGTCCTAAGCAACGAGCTATAAACAAATACAGAATTTACGCAAGCCCGCGAGCGAAAATCGGACCAAATCTGAAGATCTGAAAAGGGATAGGCTCGTGTTATTTTTAGCGAGGCGTGTGTGTATGCGCCCTTTTGGTATTAGTTTATAGATGTGTGCCGGTACACCGCCTGCCAACGCACGTATCAGCGCTCAGCGGCGTTACAAGTGAAGTATGTCATTCACGCAAACATCTATTCTAGAGGAATTTGACTTGTTGAGTAGCGAGCTGCTTCTCCAGCCTATGTCAGACAGGACGGGTCGCATCGCCTCGCCACGAGATGCGGGATCACGGTGGCGTGGCGGTGAGTAACGCACGCTGCCGCCTCGCAGCAAGAAGATAATAATAATAATAATAGCATTTATAGAGCGCCTTTCACCCGAGGGTCACAAAGCGCTGCACAGGGCTGTGGCGAGAACGGCATGTCAACAACATCAAGAATATCTCCCGGTCCAGTTCCCGGCTCGGGTGCCTTTGTGTGTGCAGTTTGCACGTTCTGCGCGTGTCCGCGTGGGTTTTAGCCGGGATCGCTGACTAAATTGCCCCCCAGTGCTCTACGATAGACTGGCGTCCTATCCTGGGCATAGTCCTGCCGACAGTCCAAAGACATGCTGCTGCCTAGGTCAATTGACCAGCTGACTAAATTGCCTCCGGTGCCCTGTGATGGACTAGCGTGTGAAATCACGGGTAAATCCTTGCCTTGCGCCCTGTGTCTGCCGGGGATAGGCTCCGGCTCACCGTGACCCATTACACCAGTAAGCGGTTTCTGACAACGGATTGATGGATGGGATGGATGACAATGGATAGATGTGGGGGAGGGGGGGGAGGGGTCGGCGAGGGCTGTGAGCGTGTGTAGATGGAGCTGTTGGTGGTGATGGTGGTGTGTATGATTAGGGGGTTTGTTGGGGTGTGAAGTAAGGGGAGGGGGGGGGCGGTGTTGAATGGTGGCTGGGTTGGGGGAGTTCGTTTTCCATTAGCGAACATCTCCCCGCATGGGCAGGGCGGATGTTAGAGACTCGCGAAACAAGCCACAGTCTCTACAGGCGCTTCCCACACGCCAGCCCCAGCCCCGCACCCCGCAGCCTCTCTCTCTTTGCCGTTCCCACCGCTCTCCGCAAGCACGTGTGAGCTTCTCATCGCCACTCGTCTCCTAGCCGCGCCCGCGTGTTAAATGGGACGGGCAGGGGGAGGGTTGGGGGGCACCGTGTGTATGTGATGGGGAGCGGTAGCTCAGTGGTTAGCGCGCTGGGCTACAAACCTGGCGACCTGGGTTCGATTCCCGCTCACGGCTAACACCAGTGACGATATTCTGAACCGGTCCTGGGCCTCCCCTAGGTCGACTCAGCATATGAGTACCTGGTGCGGTGTGTTAACATCGCCACTAGGGAGACAACGGCGGCCGGGCGTGGTGCTGGTCACCCACCTCCTCGTGTGCCGTGTCGACCTTAATGGGTGCTCGCTAACAACACTTGACCCTACAGTGTGTTAAGGCTATACGGGGCTCACCGCGATCCTGTACAGGGTCGCGGTGAGCCGGAGCCTATCCCGGCAGACACAGGGCGCAAGGCAGGGGAACACCGAGGATGGGACGCAAGTCCATTGCAGGGCGCCTGGGGAAATTTAGTCAGTACGCCAATTAACCTGGCAGCATGTCTTTGGACGGTGAGAGGAAACCGGAGTGCCCGGCGAAACCCTCCCCCAATACCACTGACAATTTTCTGAACCGGTCCTAGGCCTCTCCTATGTTGATTCAGCCTCATATGAAAATACTTGGTGCGGTGCGCGCTACCAGCACTTGACCCTACAGTCAGTTTAGACTATACGGGTGATCTTTATCTTCATGTAGGTGAGAGGGGAGGTTGGGGTGGGTTAAGAGAGAGGTGGGAGGTGATGAGAAACATCACAAACATTTTCACGTCTCCTCGCCAGATTCTGCGCCGCCCTGGCTTTTCCTGGAGCCGGGTTTGTACCCCGAACCCTGCCACCCACCCCGAGCTACCTTCGCATCACCGAGATGCCAACCTTGCCTTGCCAGGCGTGGGCGGCACGGTCACGCGATGAGTAACGCTGCTGCCTCACAGCAAGAAGGTACCCGGGTTCGAATCCCGGCTCGGGTAACTTTCTGCGTGGGGTTTGCATGTTCTGCACGTTTTCGCGTGGGTTTTCGCACGTTGCTTCGGTTTATTCCCACAGTCCAAGGACATGCTCCCTAGGTTAATGATCTTAAGAGCAATTTCAAATTCGTTCCCTTTGCTGTTTTAGCTTGGAAAATCACACAGTCCAAAGACTCCTTGTCAGCAGGGTGCTGACAAGGAGGACCCTCCTATGTCACCACAAGCCACAGTCAGGGCAGAAGCCGGTAACCCATCAGCTGTTCGGATCGAGAAGCGAGGTCGGTGGCACAGCAACATTTCATTTCACATTTAATTGAAATGATGAGCATTGAATTTTGACAGGAGCGCAGTCTTGACCTCTGACTCCCAAGTGCTTTCTGGGAAAGTCTTGGAAAGTAATTCTGAGAAGCGGCCGCCCGATAGCTCAAGCTAATTCGGCAACTAATGGAAACGCCACTTGCTTTAAGGCGACTCGCGTTGTCTTTGAACCGTGGTTCTGGGAGCAATCAGCCCAACTCAGGTGAACTCCAGTCGTAAGCCAGTCGGGTGTCCCCGTCGTAAACTGGTATAAGTGGCACGGCAAACGGTGGCCCAGAGGTAGAGAGAACAGCTCGCAACCAGAAGTATCCGAGATGACATCCCATTTGGGGCTGACTGTCCACCTTCGCACACACACATCCACAAGCACTCACATCTACAAGACAAAGACAAAGATCCCCCGCATAGCCTTAACAGACTGTAGGGGCAAGTGGCGTGTTGACCTGCATAGGTGCTCGCTAGCGGCACTTGCCCCTACTCACATCCACACACAAACGTGCAATCATACACACGGAGGGGGACTCGTGTACGGCACACGCACAATCACACACACGCGCACGCTCACACTCACACTCACCCACGCAGTGCGAGCTCTTACACACAAACCCGACCGGCGAAACCGGTTTCACGCCTCGCTCCGATAAGCGCAGCTGTTGAATGCGCGGTACATTTCAATTACCACACTTTTCTTCAGGGGATTTTATTGTTTCGCCTTCCGACGTGGGCGACGGAAACAAAAGAGAACAAGTTGAAGGGACAAGTCGTCTTGTGTTCGTACGTACGAATTGTCATTGCGCGTAACGCACGATGGAAAATCGATATCGGTCGCCCGGCGAATTATTATCATCTCGACAGACCACACACGTTGGGAGCTGCTGTCGCCTCCCTGTATCATTTCTCCGTGGCATGTCCTCCCTCCCTCCCCACACGCCATACACCCCACCTTCCCTCTACCTCTCCCCCATCCCCCGCCACCCACCACCCCCTGTATCTTAACACGTCTTGACTAAAGGGCTAACCATCTTATACCCTCACTCGAATTTCCTTAGAACGGGGTATCTAACGCTTACGCCAACCTTCAGTGGTTATCCATTCATCCATCCATTTTCTAAACCGCTTGTCCTGGTGAGGGTCGCGGTGGTAGCAGTCCAAGGAGAGTGGACCAGACATCCCTTTCCTCAGCAACAGATTCCAGCTCTTCCTGGGGGATTCCCAGGCATTCCCAGGCCAGCCGAAGGATATAATCCCTCCAGCGTGTCCTGGGTCGGCCTCTAGGTCTCCGCCCAGTGGGCCGCGCCTGGAGTACCTCCAGAGGGAGCCTTCCGGGGGTTATCTAAAACAGCTTTTCCACTGGTACATCCGAGCCGCGCCGGGGCTGTACGGAGCCAGTACGTCTCGGCTCAGCACGCGCCGGGTTGTTGTTTTTTTTCCACTGCAGAAGCCGAGCCGTGCTGCAAACGAGCTGAGACACGTGAAGATGGAGTGGCGACAGTTGATGGCGCGGCCACTCATTTGAGGCTGAGTTGACCTAGGTGTGGACCGTTTCAGAAAGTCGCCACTGGTGTTGGTGGTGGCCGTGAGAGGCGCGCTAACAACCAGACCACGGCTCATCACGCAGGCACACACACGCCTAATGGGAGGAAGGTGCGACTTGAGAATCTGGGTTTTGACAGATTGTCTTGCGGCGAGCATATCTTGGCGGCCCAGCGAATGCTGCCAAATAGAAATCGTGCCAAGTGAATTCCCATCCCAATGTTTAACGGTTTTAACTACCTTGTGTTTTTACTTATTTATATGGTCACTTCTGTGCAATTCCCCGTGCGAATGTTTATTTTATGTTTTTGTGGTTCGTTGTGTTAATTTGTAACTTGTATATGTTCTATGTATTTTTGTCAATTCGCGTGTTTGTTGTGTCGTATGAATCCCGGAAAGAGCTTGCGAGCTGACTGGGTATTTTATGCTGCAATAACAAACATCTATCTATCTACGAGAGGCGCGCTGGCTGGACATGCGGGAAGTTCTGAGTGGCATCCACAAGCAGGCTCTATCATCATTATCACCGTCGTCGGTATGGTCAGCAGCAGCCATGGTCTCTCCACTGCTTGGTGAACGCCTCTCTCCGCGGTTGTTCATTCAACCATAGAGGAGAAAAGACAAAGATCCCCCATAGAGCCTTAACAGACTGTAGGGGCAATTGCCGCTAGCGAGCACTTATGAAGATCGACACGGCGCACGAGGTGGTGGATGACCAGCACCACGCCCGGCCGCCTTTGTCTCCCTAGTGGAAATGTTTACACACCGCACCAGGTACTCATTTGAGGCTGAGTCGACCTAGGGGGGGGTCCAGGACCGGTTCAGAAAATCGTCACTGGTGCTGGCCGTGAGTGGGATTCGAACTCGGATCGCCGGGTTTGTAACCCAGCGAGCTAACCACTGACCTATCCGCTCCCCACACGCGAACACACACACACGCGTGACACACACTCAGACACATACTCCCACGTACACACACACACATACTATCACCAACAGACGCACACACATACACACCAAGGCGCACGTGCAAGCGAAGGTATGCACACTGGTGCCTCCTCTCGCTCCCAACGAACAGACGCATCCCTATCCTTGCAGCAGAGGAGGAATCACCCGCTCCCCCTACCCAACAACCACCCACCGCTCCCTGCCCTCAGCCGACCCCGGATGACCTCTCACATCCTGCCTCCTGTTAATAATGCGCTGACCGGTGCCTCGGGGAGTTCCCATGGAAGGGAGAGCGAGAGACGAGCGAGAGAGGAGCTAGAGAGTGAGAGACAGTGTGTGAGAGCGGGTGCGCTCCAAGGAGGAGATGTAGCGCCGCGCGTTCGGAGCTGGGCGCTGTACGAGTTGAATGGCCGCCCGTGTGCTACGAGCGTGGGAGGAGGCTGCCGGTCCGCTTTACACACTGCTCGTTTTGTGAGCGCATCGCCTGTAGTCCGGGGGTATCACGCCGCAGATGGTTAACCCTTCCAGTCAACCCCGCGACCCCTCCCCCCAGCCGGCATTAAATAATGTAATAATCGTAACACTCGCCCTGCCCCCCCCCACACACA